>OX336897.1:8521175-8956853 GCA_946959425.1 Argyrosomus regius | reverse complement strand
TGGAAATCATCTCTTCTTTACATATGATATTTTAATTTCATTACACACTAAACATTTTGAAAATATCACTGCATTTACAGAAATAAAACAATTGTTAATTTTGTTATCACTGTAAACTAAGGACTAAATATGTATGTATTGACAACAATTCAATATTCAAACAAATAAACAAATTAATTTTTGTATTGTATAAAACTGCAAATAAAACTACAATGATCATTATTACACTATTCTTAATGTTAATATTAAAATGAATCATGAATAATGGAAAACATTTATTAAAATCAGCATTTCAATAACAATGATGACCTGAACCATGGAAATAAAAGAAGCAACGGCCGATACGGTTGCATTCTACAAGACATGTTTACATTATGTTCAGTATGTTTTGAAATCATAAAACATATTTCAAATATGATGTCAGCTGTTATTTACTGTCAGCACCTCCTACATTACATCAAACATCAACGTATGAGCACAGCTTTTTTAATTGCAGCCTTATTTATTAATTTGTTTTCTCACTTGTTGAACTGTATTTGGTGCAAACAGAAATACAGTGACAACATCTTTAACAGTAAACTGGTGTTGAAATCATTAGTGGTCTGACTTCATTTCATGTAAGTGTTCAGGCACTGAGAGGTTTTTGTTCAGGTCTAGTGAAGGTTTGTGTTACTGTGGATCTCTGGCACAGTAATACACAGCAGTGTCTTCAGGCTGCACATTTTGTCCATTTAGAGTCAGTGTTCTGCTGGAAGTGTCTAAGTCGATACTGAACTTGTTCTTTAGTGAATCTTTGTAATATGTGGTGGATCCAACTGCTCCACTAACAATCCACTCCAGTCCTTTCCCTGCACAGCAGCTGAATAACAACACACAGTTACACCAGACGGAAACAGCAAGAGCCACTCATTTATAGATTGTGAACATAAAGCAGCAGTCCGGCACATATGACCATTAAACTATGTTAGGCTTCATCACAGAGACAGAGGATATAGAGAGAGGTATATGAAATTATTTAACTATAGTCCAATGATTTATTTAGCTCTGAAGAAATTTCAGTCTGTGTTTCTCCATGACGCTCTGATGTCAGGTGTTGTGAGTGATCAAATGACTGAAGGACACAATTCACTTTGGGAAATATATCACTAGGGCATGTATGTCTATATGTAGGCTGCCTGTGCATGAAATGAAGCTACATTATGGATTGACATTAAAACTAAGCTTGATGTGTGTGTTGATGCTCTCAAGGTGTGGTATGTAGTTAAAAAAAACATTTATACAGTACAAATTGCACTGTGAGGTGGATGGTTTTTGTTTTTGGATAATGATGTTTTCATGATGTTATTGAAAATAACAATACAATATTTTCTCAGGATATATTAGTAAAGTTCAGTTAAGTTGAGTACTGTAGGATTTTGTACAGCTGTTCCAACTACTCCAGTCACTGTGTGTCTCCAGCACAATAATAAACAGCAGAATCTTCAGTCTTCAGACTGTTCATCTGCAGATACAGCTGCCCTCTGCTGTTGTCTCTGGAGATGGTAAACCGGCCTTTGACTGACTGAGAGTAGTATTTGCTACTGCCACCAGCATCAGCAGCAAGCCACTCCAGTCCTTTTCCAGGAGCCTGCCTGATCCAGTGCATCCAGTAGCTGCTGAGTGAGAATCCAGAGGCTGTACAGGTCAATCTGTGAGATTCTCCAGGCCTTTTAATCGCTGGTTCAGATTCTGTCAGAGTCTGACCATCAACACCTGTCAAGATATGGAGCAAATAAGGTTAAGCTGACAATACAAAATGAATTTGAAACAATTACAAATGAAACATTAATGAACATCTTCACCTGCCCAGCAGATAGTTAAAAGCAGCAGTCCTGTCCTATAGTCCATCATGTTAAACTGTGTGTCCACTGTTCTCTGTCATCCTCTCTGCAGTCAGATAAGTAGAGGTGGAAGATGTTTGAGTTTTGCATTGACTCCTCCTCACAGAGAATCACTTTGGACCATGGTTATCACCTATTGTTTACTGTAAGTAGAGTCAAATTTGATTCGTGGAACTCAATTTAAAATTTGGAATTCTCATTTGGAATTCATTTGAATTTTAATTGTTTGGAATTATTATTATTATTATTATTATTATTATTATTATTATTATTATTATAACATTCAACATTCACAAAATAACTTGAAATTTGATATGATGAGTCAAACTGAGCTGTTTGGGCATATAAATAATAAAGATACAAATTTTAAAATTATAAAATTCAGAACAGTTCAATAGTTAGTATTTTTTGTTGGTTAAGCAAGCACCCGAGAGGAAATACATCATGTATTGATGATGGACTATAGACTCACTTTGGAACATTTGAATACGTGTATTATACATGTATTCAAATGTTCCAAAATGATTTCCAGTAAAACATAAAATCATTTTTCACCTCATGTTTTCATCACAACAAGTGATATGTAATTGAAAATGTAATTAAAATCAAAAACAGTGTGAAACAGTGAGATGATTTACATTAAGACATTTTGAGACTATCATCACATTACTGATTCAGTTACTAATGCACTTACTTACGGTTAATTAAAAGGTTTAAGAAATGGGTTATATGATGATAGTGTAATTAAGATTTCCAAGTTGAAATATACATCGATGTTTCAGTGTTAGGGTACTGAGGTGTTTTTTTTATTTGTTTTGTTTTGTTTTGTTTTTTCAGGTCTATTGATGGTTTATGTTATTGTGGCTCTCTGGCACAGTAATACACAGCAGTATCTTCAGTCTGTCCGTTTAGAGTCACTGAGTTGCTTTAAGAGTATGAGTCAATACTAAACTTGTTCTTTAGTGAATCTTTGTAGTGTAACCTGCAGTAAATCTCATTCCAATCTTTCATCATACCTGGACAAATGTTTCAGCAAACAAACTGTTTGTGCTGATCTTCACAGTTTTGTGAAGAACTGATCGTACAATAATACATTTACAATGTGTTTTAAATGTTGTTGTTTTGTTTGTTTGTTTTGTTTTGGGGGTTTTTGTTGGATAATCATCATCTCCATCAGTTGTCGTTGTTTTATTAAATACACCCACAAAACATTAAATAAAAACACAATTCTTTTTATTGTTACAGCAGAGATGAGTACTGTAGGATTTTGTACAGCTGCTTGACCAACTCCTGTCACTGTGGCTCTCGAGCACAATAATAAACAGTCACTGCTGATTGACCACTTCAGATGTTCTATTAGTGTGGTGGTGAAGCAAGCTCACAAAAGGAGTGAGTATAAAACTCTAGTTCAGTCCAAGGTTTGTGTCAGTCAGTAAAATCAATAAGTTAAGCAGAAATGTAGGATTTTGTACAGCTGTTCAACCAACTTCAGTCACTGTGACTCTCGAGCACAATAATAAACAGCAGAATCTTCAGTCTTCAGACTGTTCATCTGCAGATACAGCTGCTGTCTGCTGTTGTCTCTGGATATGGTAAACCGGCCTTTGACTGACTGAGAGTAGGAGATGTCGCTACCATCATCATAGATATAAGCAATCCACTCCAGTCCTTTTCCAGGAGCCTGTCTGATCCAGTGCATGCTGGAGCTGCTGAATGTGAATCCAGAGGCTGTACAGGTCAATCTGTGAGATTCTCCAGGCCTTTTAACCACTGGTTCAGACTCTGTCAGAGTCTGACCATCAACACCTGTCAAGAGGGACAAAAACATCAAGTGAAATAAGCATGTGAAAAAAATAAAAGCTAACCAAGACTAAGATCAGTGAAGATCTTCACCTGCCCAGCAGATAGTTAAAAGCAGCAGTCCTGTCCTATAGTCCATCATGTTAAACTGTGTGTCCACTGTTCTCTGTCATCTTCTCTGCAGTCAGATAAGTAGAGGTGGAAGACATCTGAGTTTTGCATTGACTCCTCCTCATAGAGAAGAGAGAACTGGATTGGTCTGGCTTTTAGAGAATCATTCCTCCAGTTCAGTTTATTGAAGGTTTGTCTGACATGTTTTAATCTCATTTTGCATGAAATATATATGTAAGGAAGCATATTGCTGCCATCCCAGAAAAAAATATATATACTGTATATCAGTTAGTCTCAGGTGGAGGGGGCGGAAGTGTGTATTCAGACCATTGATTCAGACTGAATCAGGCACTGTTGTGGTGTGGAGTGAGGGGGGGTGAGGTGTGTTGCTGGGGCCTATATGTGCTGAATGTAACCATCAGAAAATAACTTTTTATTCATCTGATAAACCGGCTCACTATCTATGTCTTGGACACAAATCAAATGAAATCTTCGTGTCACTGTTTTGTAGTGTAAATTGTGAGCCAGACACAGATTTAGAAGCTGTGTACATGAAATAACCAAAGCCAGAACACAACAGGTAGACTATCAAAGTGAAAAGTTTCACTTTATAACGTGATCAGCTGGAGTGACACTCCACGGCCCCGACGTCACGCTGCGGCCTCCAATCAGACGCTCGGATCGGACAAACCTACACAGTCAGCATAAAATGTCAATGACAGTAAAAATATGTCAATGAAACTGAGACTATTCAGGTGGATTCATGGACTAAACTCTGATTCCCTGTTGTGTTCTGGCTTTGGTTATTTCATGTACCTATCCCAGATGGCATTAGTGGAATTGCAGGCTTAACACAATAAATGTAAAGATGCATCTCAAAAATATAACATAGAAAAAAGTATATATCGAACATTTCACGATTGGCCTCTAGCAGCCCAGTAAAGATGAATATTGTAGGATTTTGTACAGCTGTTCAACAAACTCCAGCCACTGTGGAGCACAATAATAAACAGCCGAATCTTCAGTTTTTAGGCTGTTCATCTGCAGATACACCTGCTGTCTGCTGTTGTCTCGGGAGATGGTAAATCGACTTTAAATAGTTTCAGTGCTTTAAGACGTACAGAGAAACTTGGAGCCTCTAGAGGAAAACAGCTGGTCATGATGCAAGATCTGAGAGTCTCCTTTTAGTTACAGAGGAGAGAAACTTGACACAGACTGCCCTCCAGTGATTTTATGTGATAAACTGCACTCTCAAATTATGACTCACTTTAGATTTTGCATTATTTACAAACACTGTTGTATCTTAATTTGTAAAAATGTTTGAAGTTTGTTAATCAGTAACAAGATTGTATATGTTCTCTTTGAGCATTTTATCGGCAAGTGATCTTTGTTATGTTTTGTATCAATTTAATTTTTAATAATAATCTCAGTAATAATCTAATTCTCAGTTGTCATGACTTTATGTAATGTGTCATTTGAAATATTTAATGTTAATATGAATATAAAGAAAATAGAAATTAAAAAATAAGTATTGAATATGAATATTAAGGAAAAACAGCCCAGTACTATAGGATTTTGTACAGCTGCTCAACCAACTCCAGTCACTGTGAGTGTCGAGCACAATAATAAACAGCAGAATCTTCAGTCTTCAGACTGTTCATCTGCAGATACACCTGCTGTCTGCTGTTGTCTCTGGAGATGGTAAACCGGCCTTGGACTGACTGAGAGTAGTGGATGTAGCTACTGCTATCACTGATGGTAGCAATCCACTCAAGTCCTTTTCCAGGAGCCTGTCTGATCCAGGCCATCCAGGCGCTACTGAATGTGAATCCAGAGGCTGTGCAGGTCAATCTGTGAGATTCTCCAGGCCTTTTAATCACTGGTTCAGATTCTGTCAGAGTCTGACCATCAACACCTGTCAAAATTGAGATGAGATAAAAACCATCACATACAACAAATATACAAATTGAATCCAAACATCAAATGAAAGATCAGTGAAGATCTTCACCTGTCCAGCAGATAGTTAAAAGCAGCAGTCCTGTGCTATAGTCCATCATGTTAAACTGTGTGTCCACTGTTCTCTGTCATCCTCTCTGCAGTCAGATAAGTAGAGGTGGAAGACATCTGAGTTTTGCATTGACTCCTCGTCACAGGGGGGAGAGAACTGGACTGGATTTGGCTTTCAGAGAATTTATTTTTACCTCTATTCTTATTTTAGTTTCATACAGTATAATTCATTTTTAATTTGTTTTACTTTATCAATTTATTTTTGTCCTTCTGTTGCTGGAACAAAAAATTTCCTCTGATTTGTATCATGACCATTTATTTTAAAACAGGTCTATGTTTTCAAATATCCTGAGAGGAGAGGAGTCTTCAGCCAAACTCTTCAGCACAGGAGATCATTCGTACCAGTTTCCATCAAACAATTTAATTCATTCCAGCTTTGTTACAGTATTGACATCAGGCTGCTGTGGTCTTACTGGATTCACTAATTGGATTTTGTAATGACAGTTTCTGTAACTTCTGGCACAGTGCAACACATCTTTGCAATTTATAATTTTCTGAAAATAATAATAATAATAATAAATAGGAAAATGGAACAGGAAAAAAAGTCTTTGTACATCAGTTGCTTCAAAAGGAAAAAGACAAACATACTCTCTACATTCTGTACATGTCTGTAAGTTGAAACTAATTTAGACATTTAGTGAAACATGTGGAGTTTGCATGTTCTCTCCATGTCTGTGTGCATCATGTGAATAGTTTGAAAACTTCAGTCTGATTTTTATGGCAGGTTTGTATAAAAGACGTTTATTTGTTTCAGTGTTTGCAGATGTTTGAAGACATAAAGACAAACTTGGAGCCTCTAGAGGAAAACAGATGATCAGGACACGAGTTCTGAGAGTCTCCTTTTAGTGACAGAGGAGAGAAAAACTTGACACTGACTGCCCTCTAATGGTTTTATTCAAGTAACTGTACCATTATTTTTCACTCTCATGTTATGACTCACTTTAGATTCCACATAATTTACAACCATTATTGTATTTAAACCTGTATAAGTGTTTAATATTTGTTATAGTTTAATCACCAACAAGATTGTTGTGTTGTCTTTGACCCTTTTATCAACAAGTGCTCTTTGTTGTGTTTTTCATCAATTTAAATTTCTTTGATGAAGGAACAATTTTCAGTACTTTGTATAATGCATTATTTAAAATATTTAATATTATTAGAATATAGAAGAATATAAAGAAAAAAAAGCAATAGAAAATTATATATTGAAAAAGTATGGAATATGAATATGATGGCAAAATACTTCATGCTTGTGCTCTATCAATCTTCTAAAGATGAGTACTCTAGGATTTTGTACAGCAGAGACAGTGTTTTACCAGAATAAAAATGTAATATAACCAGTCCCAGCAGGATCTAAGGATATAATGGCAGACGAAGAGACTGAAGAGGACATTTACGGAGAAAGCTAAGAAGAGAAAAGGAGAGAGCGACTGAAGAAAAACTGGAATTGACTTTTAGTCGTTGGTAAGAGCTTCATGAAATAAAATGCTGGAAGACAGACGCTGAACTGGGCTTCTTGATGTTGGACTAATAAGTAATATTAACTGGCTGCCATGTCTTTTGTCGTTACACTTGCTTGATGTTTGACAAAGTTGTTTACTCACTTGGTTACAGTCCTAAGTAACATAATCATAACAAATGCACATTTACAGCTGTCCATATTTACGACAGTGGTATTGCACTCTGAAACTGGATTGCTAAATCACAGAAATACTTATTTCTAATTAATATAACCTTAAAGCCAATAATACTTCAAAAATACTAAATGTCAGTGTATTGTATCATTTTGAATTACTTGAGCTGATAACATTAATGATGTAAGACAGTGCAGTGAAGATGAGTACTGTAGGATTTTGTACAGCTGTTCAACCAACTTCAGTCACTGTGAGTCTCGAGCACAATAATAAACAGCAGAATCTTCAGTCTTCAGACTGTTCATCTGCAGATACAGCTGCTTTCTGCTGTTGTCTCTGGAGATGGTAAACCGGCCTTTGATTGACTGAGAGTAGTAGATGTAGCCACTGTCATAAATGACAGCAAGCCACTCCAGTCCTTTTCCAGGAGCCTGTCTGATCCAGTGCATCCAGTAGCTACCGAATTTGAATCCAGAGGCTGTACAGGTCAATCTGTGAGATTCTCCAGGCCTTTTAATCACTGGTTCAGATTCTGTCAGAGTCTGACCATCAACACCTGTCGAGATAACAACAAAAAACATGACATCTAACAAATTTACAACTGATACGGAAACATCAAATAAAGATCAGTGAAGATCTTCACCTGCCCAGCAGATAGTTAAAAGCAGCAGTCCTGTCCTATAGTCCATCATGTTAAACTGTGTGTCCACTGTTCTCTGTCATCCTCTCTGCAGTCAGATAAGTAGAGGTGGAAGACATCTGAGTTTTGCATTGACTCCTCCTCATGGAGAAGAGAGACCTGAATCGTCTTTAACTCAACAGGATTATCTTTAACTCATGGTGTAGTCTTTTTCACCCTGGTCATATTACAAAAGGGAAATTTGCATTATGTTTATATATTTGTGAAAAGATATAGCTATTGTACAGTCATAGTTTAGTTATCAGATGTTGTTTGTATTATAACAGGGAAAATGATTTCCCCATCCTTTGTAGGCATTGCAATACACAATACTCTTTGCTCATATTGTCTGCAGTTGAAGTCAAATGAGATCATGTAGAAACATTAAAATTCTCAACTCTTTTTCTGTCTCTTGGAAACAAAAATTGCTTCTGTGACTCAATGAATGACATGAAAATAATTTTCAGTTTAGTTTCCTGCCTTGAAACCAGACTAGTGGAGAAAAGATTCAATATGATGAAAACAGTTCCCTGTTGAATTCAATTAAGAACCTTCTTATAAACTCTGAAGGCTGTTTCACTCTTTAACACTGAACTAGTGTTGAAATCATTAGTGGTCTGAGGGCTCCTCCTCTGGTGGCTTCATGTTACAAGTGTTCAGGCATTAAGGGGGTTTTGTTCAGGTATAGTGTGAGTTATTGTGGCTCTCTGGCACAGTAATACACAGTAAAGAGTCTAAATCGATACTGGACTTGGTCTTTAGAGAATCTTTATATCAAGCTCCAGTAGGTCTTATTCCAATCCTTATAGTGACAGAGGAGAGAGAAACTTGACACTGACTGCCATCCAGTGTTTTTATAACCACTGCAACATTGTTTTTCACTAACATATTGTGACCTACTTTAAGTGAGAAATAATGTAAACATGAATGTTGCTGAAATGTGTACATGAAGTATTTCTTTAATGCATACATGTACAATGATTTCAGCAGATTGTTTTGCTTTATTGGTTGTTTTGTGAGAAAGTGATTCAGTAAGTAAAATGTTTTTTAATGTCTTAAATGTTTTTTTGTTGTTGCTGAATTATGTTATTAATTGGTTAGTTATTATAATTTTATTAAAAATTACAATATAATTCTTTCTCAGGATCTATCAGTTCAGTTAAGATCAGTATTGTAGGATTTTGTACAGCTGTTCAACAAACTTCAGTCACTGTGAGTCTCGAGCACAATAATAAACAGCAGAATCTTCAGTCTTCAGACTGTTCATCTGCAGAAACAGCTGCTCTCTTCCGTTGTCTCTGGAGATGGTAAACCGGCCTTTGACTGACTGAGAGTAGTAGATGCCGCTACTGTCAGTGTTGATGGCAGCAACCCACTCCAGTCCTTTTCCAGGAGCCTGTCTGACCCAGGCCATCCAGGCGCTACTGAATGACAATCCAGAGGTTGTACAGGTCAATCTGTGAGATTCTCCAGGCCTTTTAATCGCTGGTTCAGATTCTGTCAGAGTCTGACCACCAACACCTATCAAGATAACAGTAAGATAAAAAAACATCACATGTAACAAATTTATAACTTAAATTCAAACCTAAAATGAAAGATCAGTGAAGATCTTCACCTGCCCAGCACATAGTTAAAAGCAGCAGTCCTGTCCTATAGTCCATCATGTTAAACTGTGTGTCCACTGTTCTCTGTCATCCTCTCTGCAGTCAGATAAGTAGAGGTGGAAGACATCTGAGTTTTGCATTGACTCCTCCTCACAGAGACGAGAGACCAAGATTTGCCTTACATGTCTCTTATCTGTCTTGTTTGATGAAACTAGACTGATGATGGAGAACCACCTATTGAGGTCAGTCAAAGCTCGGAAGTTTTTGACCAGTTTCAAATTGAGTAACTTCTTCATCAACATTAACGTGGCAACAAAATAAACACACACAGTAAAACCAGTCAGAAACAGCAAAGTCCACTACTTCACTGGGTGTGGAAATAAAGCAATGATCTTCACACATATGACTAATAAACTATAGGCTCCATCACAGAGATAGGCAATATGAATAAATTACCCAAAATGATTTCAGCTCAGCACTGAAATTATTTGCTATAATCTAATATTTAATTCTGTTTCAGTGAAAGCAGGAAGAAAGTTCAGTCTGTATTTCTCCCAGATGCTCTGATGTCAGGTGTCATGTGGTGACCAGGGGCTTGTTGGACACTATTCACTTTGGGAAATATGTCACTGGGGCATGTATGTCTATATGTAAGCTATATATGTAGCTGAGTGAGCAAACATGTGAGAAAGGAAGACATTGCTTTTCTTCCAAGACTCCAGGACAGTTTGTCTTGCAGTATCAATTATTCATTCAGCTTTCATCACAAAGTCTCACAAGCACAAGAACAAACAGCAGCTCCTTCATTCTTCCAGCTGTGTATCTTTAAATCTAACCAAAAATAACCTTTTGAAACTGCAGTCACTGCTGATTTACCACTTCAGATGTTTTATTAGTGTTGTGGTGAAGCAAGCTCACAAAGGGAGTGAGTGTAAAACTCTCTTTCAGTCCAGGGTTTGTGTCAGTCAGTTAAAATCAAAAAGTTAAGCAGAAATTCTTAGAGTGTTATTAAAAATAAAATAAAATTATTACTTGTGGTGTTGCACATGCTTGATGTTTGGCTGCATTAACATATTGTTGACTTGGACGTTGACTATTATAAGTAATATAATCATAACAAATGCACATGTAAAACTGTCCATATATGTGACAGTAGTATAGCACTCTTAAAGAGGGGGTGCTAAATCACAAATATCCCATTTTCTAATTTATATAACTGTAATGGATTATTAAAAAATGCAATCAATCAAAAGATAAATAAGAAAAACAAAATAGTAACAATAATATAAGTAGAGGTGGAAGACAACTGAGTTTTGCATTGACTCCTCCTCATGGGGAGAAGAGAACTGGATCCAATTTGGCTCTCTAAATCATTTCATTTAAAATTATCTTTCAGTCATGGTGTAAATGTTTCTAGCCTTTTTCACCTTGTTCATATTAAAAAAGGGAAAAAAAGATATAGCTACTGTTTAAGTCATAGTTAAAGTTAAAGTTAGATGTAAGATGTTATTTGTATTACATCAGGCAAAATGATTTCCCCATCTTTTGTAGGTGATGCAAATTTGTTTTTGTATATTGCAACTTGCAATATACAAAAACAAATTGATAAAAAACATGTCATATGTATCATATATTGAAAGAAACTCAATCCTCTCTAAGTCTCTTCTGTTGTCTGCTGAAGTCAAATGAGATCACGTAGAAACATTAAAATTCTCAACTCTTTTTCTGTCTCCCGGGAACAAAAATTGCTTCTTGAAAATAAATTTCAAAAATTCAGCAGACATCATCATTTCTGCTACAGTTGGAACACAAGTTTTTAGAACCAGACGATGCTGAATAGTCCAGCAAGTTGATGACAAGGAGGGCAGTCTCAGTTTTGTGGCCTGCCTTGAAACAAGGCGAGTGGAGAAAAGATTCAATATGATGAAAACAGTTCCCTGTTGAATTAAATTAAGATCTTTCTTATAAACTCTGAAGGCTGTTTCACTCTTTAACACTGAACTGGTGAAATCATTAGTGGTCTGACGGCTCCTCCTCTGGTGGCTTCATGTGTGTTTACACTCACACATAATTTAGGTCCTGTTAGTCATCTTCGCTTCCATGTGCTGAGCTCTTAATGGAGGCATCCTGCAATAAACAGGGAGGAAAGATAAATGCCAGTCTTTGTCTTCCAGCATGTTAATTTAATTTATTTGTTTGTTTTTTTGTTGGTTTGTTTTTTTTGTTGTCTTTTTGTAGACACTGACTGCAGCTCCTGTTTTGTTTTTGTGGTTGACACAGTTGCTTTGTGTTTGTTTCATTGCTGTTTTATTTTTGTCTGCAATAGAGGAAGTAGTTTTTGTATGACTCTCATATTATTGTCTCTCACTGTGTCCCTTCTGGCACAATAATACACTGCTGTGTCCTCTGTCTTCAGACTATTCATCTCTAGATACACATTACTGCTGGAGTCATCTCTGGAGATGGTGAATCTGCCCTGAACTGACTGGGAGTAATAGATAGGATAACTAGCTGTGCTTATATAAGCGATCCACTCCAGTCCTTTTCCAGGTGCCTGTCTGACCCAGCTCATCCCATAGCTGCTGAATGTGAATCCAGAGGCTGTACAGGTCAATTTGTGAGATTCTCCAGGCCTTTTAATCACTGCTTCAGATTCTGTCAGAGTCTGACCATTAACACCTGTCAGAAAAAAAACATCATATTAATTTATTTAGTACACACAAAAAATAAATCAAAATTAGTGAAGATCTTCACCTGCCCAGCAGATAGTTAAAAGCAGCAGTCCTGTCCTATAGTCCATCATGTTAAACTGTGTGTCCACTGTTCTCTGTCATCCTCTCTGCAGTCAGATAAGTAGAGGTGGAAGACATCTGAGTTTTGCATTGACTCCTCCTCACGGGGAGGAAAGAACTGGATCCAATTTGGCTCTCAGAAATGAATTATCAAAGTCATTTCTCTAAATCATTTCATGTAAAGTTATCTTTAACTCATGGTGTAAATGTTTCTAGCCTTTTTCACCTTGGTCATATTAAAAAAGGGAAAAAATATTATATATATATATAATAATATTTGTATTACATCAGGCAAAATGATTTCCCCATCCTTTGTAGGTATTGCAATACACAAAAACAAATCGATAAAAACATGTCATATGTATCGTATATTGAAAGCAACTCAATCTTCTCTAAGTCTCTTTTATGTTCATGTTGTCTGCAGTTGAAGTCAAATGAGATCATGTAGAAACATTAAAATTCTCAACTCTTTTTCTGTCTCTCGGAAACAAGAATTGCTTCTGTGACTCAGTGAATGACATGAAAATAATTTTCAGTTTAGTTACCTGCCTTGAAACCAGACTAGTGGAGAAAAGATTCAATATGATGAAAACAGTTCCCTGTTCAATTAAATTAAGAACTTTCTTATAAACTCTGAAGGCTGTTTCACTCTTTAACACTGAACTAGTGGTGAAATCATTAGTGGTCTGAGGGCTCCTCCTCTGGTGGCTTCATGTTACAAGTGTTCAGGCATTGAGGGGGTTTCTGTTCAGGTATAGTGTGAGTTGTTGTGGCTCTCTGGCACAGTAATACACAGTAAAGAGTCTAAATCGATACTGAACTTGGTCTTTAGAGAATCTTTATATCAAGCTCTAGTAGGTCTTATTCCAATCCTTATAGTGACAGAGGAGAGAGAAACTTGACACTGACTGCCATCCAGTGTTTTTATAACCACTGCAACATTGTTTTTCATTAACATATTGTGACCTACTTTAAGTGAGAAATAATGTAAACATGAATGTTGCTGAAATGTGTACATGAAGTATTTCTTTAATGCATACATGTACAATGATTTCAGCAGATTGTTTTGCTTTATTGGTTGTTTTATGAAAAAAAGGGATATATTAAGTAAAATGCTGTATTAAATGTTTTTTTGTTGTTGCTGAATTATGTTATTAATTAGTTAGTTTTTATAATTTTATTAAAAATTATAATAGATTTATTTCTCAGGATCTATCAGTTCAGTTAAGATCAGTATTGGAGGATTTTGTACAGCTGCTCAACAAACTTCAGTCACTGTGAGTCTCGAGCACAATAATAAACAGCAGAATCTTCAGTCTTCAGACTGTTCATCTGCAGATACACCTGCTGCCTGCCGTCATCTCTGGAGATGGTGAACCGGCCTTGGACTGACTGAGAGTAGTATTTGCTGCTACTACCAGTATGAATCCAGGCAACCCACTCTAGCCCTTTTCCAGGAGCCTGTCTGATCCAGGCCATCGGGTAGCTGCTGAGTGTGAATCCAGAGGCTGTACAGGTCAATCTGTGAGATTCTCCAGGCCTTTTAATCACTGGTTCAGATTCAGTCAGAGTCTGGCCATCAACACCTGTCAAAATGACAAAAAAAAACATGTTACTAATTTACAACTTACAAGCTAAAAGCAAATGAAAGATCAGTGAAGATCTTCACCTGCCCAGCAGATAGTTAAAAGCAGCAGTCCTGTCCTATAGTCCATCATGTTAAACTGTGTGTCCACTGTTCTCTGTCATCCTCTCTGCAGTCAGATAAGTAGAGGTGGCAGACATCTGAGTTTTGCATTGACTCCTCCTCACAGGAAGGAGAGAACTGGATTAGACTTTTAGAAAAGCAAACTAAAGACATTCTGTGGAGAGATATTTGATGCTCTTTAAGAGATTTTCCAAAAGGATATACCTCGAGATCCTACTGTGGCTTTATTAGGAGTAATGGTGTGAATAGGAGGTCCAAGAAATATATTTTAAATATATTACTTACAACAGCCTTGAAGTGCATAACTATCAGATGGCTGAAACCAACCCCCCTTCATATAACACATGTATCCAGAAGGTTTGGACCTCTATCAGATGGAGAATATTACATATTTATTAAGGCTCCAAAAATCCATCTTCACAAAGTGGTGGAGTACTGTCATGGCTTTATTAATACAATGAGACTGGTTAGCCTCCATCTTTTAAAACCTTTTTGTACATACTCCACACAACGCCTCACAATGTTTTAGTGCGAGTACTGTTGGTTTCTAGACGATATCATACTATGAAGCGGACAATTTTGAGCTGGCTCTGGTTACTTGTTTGTATGTGTGCTGGTATATGAATGTCTGAATATATATATTTGATTTAATATATTTAATTTGGAGTGGAAGAAAAGCAATCGTCAGCAGTCTGACCATCAACATCACTACTGTCACTTGTCACTCTGAATTTAAATGCACTTGTACAGTCTTTGTTTTTACTTCTATTCTTATTTTAGTTTCATAGAATTTCTATTATTTATTTTTTTACTTTCTCTTCTTTTTTCTGCCCTTGCGTTGCTGCAATAATTTCCTCCATGAGCATTTATTTTAAAATAAACAAACTGTTAAATCTTTACTAATACCGTGTTTTAAGATTAGAAGCCTCTTCAGCACAGGAGATCATTCCTGCCAGTTGCCAATAAACTATTTAATTAATTCCAGGTTTGTTGCAGTAGTGACATTAGTAAACCAGCAGACTGTCGTGGTCTCACTGGACTCATTGATTGGATTTTGTAATTACAGTTTTCTTCTGGTTCAGTGCAACACATCTTTGTAACTCAGAACTTTCTGAAACAGAAAATAGTAAAAAAAAAGAGAGAAACACACAAACATATATGTTTTACTTTTTTAAAAACAGATTGTATGATGTGTTTAAAATGTAATTGACTTTAGTCAAATAAAATAAGACTTCAATATTCAGTCATGACACTTTATCACAATCAGTTTTGTAAAAAGAAAAGTGATACAGAGACAACTGAATGTTCCCAGTGGTGGTAAATAGAGGAAGTAGTTTTTGTATGACTCTACTATTATTGTCTCTCACTGTGGCTCTCTGGCACAGTAATACACAGCAGTGTCTTCAGGCTGCACATTCTGTCCATTTAGAGTCACTGTGTTGCTGGAAGTGTCTAAGTCGATACTGAACTTGTTCTTTAGTGAATCTTTGTAGTATGAAGCTGCAGTATATATCATTCCAATTCACTCCAGTCCTTTCCCTGCAGGCTGTCTGATCCAAGCTGTGTAGTAGCTAAGAGAATAAGAGACCTGACAGGTGATGGTCAGACGTTGACCTGGCTGCACAGTCACAGAGACTGGCTGTGTCAACTGTTCACACTTCACACCTGTTAAAAAAGAAACTTTGCAAGTTATACTGCAAAAGAAGAACTGTTAACTTACAACTGACAAATCCATAGAGACTCACATCCAGCTGCCAACAGCAGCAGCAGAGCTACAGTAAACATGGTTTATGTTGAAAGTGACGAGCTGTGAACTCCACTGACAGCCTGATGTGAAGTTTTTATAGCTGAGTAACAAGGACGGTCACTGAGTTTGAATAGAATCAAACACATGAAGCACCAACGTTGCTCTAACTGGAGTCAATAGAAGAGTCTGTTGACTGTTATTATAACTGCAGAGTGAAACGTCTGGAAATCACCTCTGCTTACGTATGATATTTTAATTTTATTGTCACTGCATTCACAGAAATGTAACAACTGTTAACTTCGTCTTTACTGTAAACTATTAATGACTAAATGTATTGTATTGACAACAATTCATTATTCAAACATTGTGTAAATTATTCTATTGTCTCTCAGAAACGAACATTGCCTGTGTGATGCAGTGAATGGCATAAACATTTATTTTTATCAACTCATCAGAGAATACTGTCTTCATGTATGTTCACACTGACAATGTGTGTGGTTGAGTCACATGGTTTTGGGGTATTTGTGTAGGTCTGTTGGTGGTTTTTATCACTGTGGGCCGACGTACACAATAATAAACAGCTGTGTCCTCCGTCTGCACATTCTGTGCTTTTAAAGTCACTGTTGCAGCAGAAGTGTCTCTGCTGTAGCTGAACTTGTTCTTCAGAACATTATTTTGATAAAAGTCACCTCCACCCCACTGATGGAAAATCCAGTCCATTGGTTTTCCTTCACACTGTCTGATCCAGCCTGTTGCATAGCTGTTATCAGTCCCAGAATATCCAGAGACCTGACAGGTGATGGTCAAAGACTGTCCAGACTGCACAACCATTGATTCTGGCTGCACGAGATTAATACTGTTCACACCTGTGGAAACAGAAATTATCCTTATCATTATCTCCATCATTTATCTCAGTATTCATCGCTTCTAATGTGTTTATTAGTGTGAATCCACTGAAAGCTCCTCACAGGATCCAGCTGCCAGCAGCAGTATCAGAGCTACAGAGAACATGGTTGATGTTGAAGTTGAACTGATGTGAGCTCTTCTGTCCTCTCACTGACACACAAACACACACTTCACTTCCTTATAGGTGACACCCAAAAAGGCTAATTTACATACTGGTGATAGTAAATCAGCTGACCAAAGTATATTTAACTTATTCAAAATTAAGATGAAATGTCTGGGTCTTCTTCTCACACAAAGAGAAGGTGGAAGTTGAAGCAGTTGCAGTTATATTTCAAATTCTTTTCAATAATGAATAATTGAGAAACGTTTTGAGCATTCATTTCTACTACAGTTAGATCACAAGTTGAGGTGTGAGCTGAATTTATTTTATCACTTGAGACGCTGACGCTTTTATCAAAAAACCTTTAAACTGAGTGCATCTAACAATAAGGATATGACCCAAAACATTCATGGTTTTATTTTATTTTTTTATGGTCCAAGTTGCAATGAGAGATCATGAGATAATCGGGCCCAACTCGCAGTGATTGAGTGAGTGAGTGAGTAGAAAGCTGATTAGAAGTACCATTTTGGCAATGCAGTGCTTCAAACCTGGCGGCATGAACTTCTCTTCTAATCTTTTTTTCAGAAGTTGGTTAATATGCCAATAAAATTAATATTGTAATTAATCATAAATAAAGACTGTTTTTATATGATGAGATTCATCTTTAACATAATGTTGAAGGCACTGCTTTTCTGTTGGAAGCTAACCCCAAAAAGTTGCAATTCAGTGAGCATTGCCCACCCAATGATCAAGTAAATTAGTGAAATATAGGATTGTAAGGCCAATAAATATGTTCACAAATATGTTTACATACAAAAGTCATACAAAACTTATTATACTCTAGTCTAATTTAGTGGTGAGTTGTCTGAGTGCATGCTTAGTGTAGGTTTCATGCAGTCTGAGCCAGGGACTGAGTCACTACTTTAGCAGTGAGTACTGTAGGATTTTGTACAGCTGCTCAATCAACTTCAGTCACTGTGGCTCTCGAGCACAATAATAAACAGCAGAATCTTCAGTCTTCAGACTGTTCATCTGCAGATACACCTGCTGTCTGCCGTCGTCTCTGGAGATGGTAAACCGGCCTTTGACTGACTGAGAGTAGTAGATGCTACTACTATAGATATAAGCAATCCACTCCAGTCCTTTTCCAGGAGCCTGTCTGATCCAGTTCATCTCAGCGCTGCTGAATGTGAATCCAGAGGCTGTACAGGTCAATCTGTGAGATTCTCCAGGCCTTTTAATCACTGGTTCAGATTCTGTCAGAGTCTGACCATCAACACCTGTCAAGACAACAACAAAAAACCTATCACATGTAACAAATTTTCAATTTACAAGCAAACATCAAATGAAAGATCAGTGAAGATCTTCACCTGCCCAGCAGATAGCTAAAAGCAGCAGTCCTGTCCTATAGTCCATCATGTTAAACTGTGTGTCCACTGTTCTCTGTCATCCTCTCTGCAGTCAGATAAGTAGAGGTGGAAGACATCTGAGTTTTGCATTGACTCCTCCTCACATGGAGGAGAGAACTGGACTGGTCTTGGCTTTTAGAGAATCATGTTTCTGGACTCTGACCATCAACATCACTACTGTCACTTTACTCAGTTTTTATTTTTACTTCTATTCTTATTTTAGTTTCATATAACTCATATTATTTGTTGTCCTTTTGTTGCCACAACAACACATTTCTTCTGATTTGTATCATGACCATTCATTTTAAAACAAACAAATATCAAATATCCTGTTTTGACAAGAGAAGCGTCTTCAGCCAAACTCTTCAGCACAGGAGATCATTCATACCAGTTTCCGTCAAACAGTTTCATTCATTCCAGCTTTGATACAGTATTGACATCAGGCTGCTGTGCTCTTACTGGATTCACTAATCCAATTTTGTAATGATGATTCTGTAACTTCTGGCACAGTGCAACACATCTTTGTAATTTATAATTTTCTGAAACAAAAAATAGGAAAAAGGAACAGGAAAAAAGTCTTTGTACATCATTTGCCTCAAAGAAAAAAGACAAACATGAATGATTTTATTAAAAAAGAAATACAATTTTTAAATTGTAACTATCTACATTTCTGTAAATTGAAACTAATTTAGACATTTAGGGAAACATGTGGAGTTTGATGTTCTCTCCATGTCTGTGTGCATCATGTGAATAGTTTGAAAACTTCAGTTTGATTTTGCAGGTTTGTATAAAAGACTTTTAATGGTTTCAGTGTTTGCAGATGTTTGAAGACATAAAGACAAACTTGGAGCCTCTAGAGGAAAACAGATGATCAGGACACGAGTTCTGAGAGTCTCCTTTTAGTGACAGAGGAGAGAAAAACTTGACACTGACTGCCCTCTAATGGTTTTATTCAAGTAACTGTACCATTATTTTTCACTCTCATGTTATGACTCACTTTAGATTCCACATCATTTGCAACCATTATTGTATTTAAATCTGTAGGAGTGTTTAATATTTGTAATAGTTTAATCACAAACAAGAGTGTTGTGTTGTCTTTGACCCTTTTATCAACAAGTGATCTTTGTTTGTTTTTTTATCAATTTAAATTTCTTTGATATTATTTTGGAAGGAACAATTTTCAGTACTTTGTATAATGGATTATTTAAAATATTTAATATTATTAGAATATAGAAGAATATAAAGAAAAAAGCAATAGAAAAAATGATATCAGTAAAAAAAGTATGGAATATGAATATGAAGGTAAATACTTCATGCTTGTGCTCTATAGATGAGTACTGTAGGATTTTGTACAGCAGAGACAGTGTTTTACCAGAATAAAATCTGGGGTAGCAGGAAATGTAACCAGTCCCAGCAGGATCTAAGGATATAATGATAGACGTGAAGAGACTGAAGAGGACATTTACAGAGTAAGCTAAGAAGAGAAAAGGAGAGAGCGACTGAGGAAAAACTGGAATTGACATTTAGTCGTTGGCAAGAGCTTCATGACATAAAATGCTGGAAGACAGACGCTTCTTGATGTTGGACTAATAAGTAATATTAACTGGCTGCTGTCTTTTGTCGTTACACTTGCTTGATGTTTGACAAAGTTGTTTACTCACTTGGTTACAGTCCTAAGTAACATAATCATAACAAATGCACATTTACAGTTGTCCATATTTACAACAGTGGTATTGCACTCTGAAACTGAACTGCTAAATCACAAAAATACTTATTTCTAATTAATATAACCCTAAAGCCAATAATACTTCAGTGGTACACAAATGTCTGTGTATTGTATCATTTACTTGAACTGAAAATATTATTGATGTAAAGACAGTGCAGGGTTTATCAGCCCAGTGAAGATGAGTACTGTAGGATTTTGTACAGCTGTTTAACCAACTCCAGTCACTGTGACTCTCGAGCACAATAATAAACAGCAGAATCTTCAGTCTTCAGACTGTTCATCTGCAGAAACAGCTGCTCTCTGCTGTTGTCTCTGGAGATGGTAAACCGGCCTTTGACTGACTGAGAGTAGGAGATGTCGCTACTGCCATAACTGATGGAAGCAATCCACTCCAGCCCTTTTCCAGGAGCCTGTCTGATCCAGGCCATATAGTAGCTACTGAATGACAATCCAGAGGTTGTACAGGTCAATCTGTGAGATTCTCCAGGCCTTTTAATCGCTGGTTCAGATTCTGTCAGAGTCTGACCATCAACACCTGTCAAGATATCAAAGAAAGTCATCATACAAACAACAAAAAACATATTTACAACTCAAAAGCAAACCTCAAATGAATGATCAGTGAAGATCTTCACCTGCCCAGCAGATAGTTAAAAGCAGCAGTCCTGTCCTATAGTCCATCATGTTAAACTGTGTGTCCACTGTTCTCTGTCATCCTCTTTGCAGTCAGATAAGTAGAGGTGGAAGACATCTGAGTTTTGCATTGACTCCTCCTCACGGGGAGGAAATGAAAGTATTGGACCTTGATGCCTCTTGTCTTTCTTGTCTAATGAAACTAGACTGATGGTAAGGACAGTTAAAGTTTGAAAGTTGCTGACACATTTCAAATTGCGCAACTTGTTCATCAATATTAACACATCAACAAAACACCAGACAACATCAAGGTCCACTCTTTTACAGGTTGTTGACATATAGCAGTGATCTGCACACATATGACTATAAAATATACGCTACATCACAGAGAGAGACAATAGATTACCTAAAATTATTTGACTGTCAGTCATTTAAGATCAGTGAGATATGAGAGTCACCTCATAGTGACAGAGGAGAGAGAAACTTGACACTGACTGCCATCCAGTGTTTTTATTAAATCAACTGCAACATTATATTTCACTCCCATATTGTCCAACAGATGTAAATTAATCATGTTAATAACATTAATGTGGCTGAAATGGCAACATGTAGTATTTATTATTATTAATATTTCAGCAGGTCATTATTAGCTGTTTTGTAAAGAAGTGATCCTTACAGGAATACTTTTATTTGTTTATGTCTTTAATGGGTTTTTTGTTTGTTTGTTTTTTTGTTGGTTAATAATATTTTCATTATTAGTTTTCATGTTTTATCAATATTCCAATATAATTCTTTCTCAGGATCTCTTAGTCCTGTACAGATGAGTACTGTAAGATTTTGTACAGCTGTTTAACCAACTCCAGTCACTGTGAGTCTCGAGCACAATAATAAACAGCAGAATCTTCAGTCTTCAGACTGTTCATCTGCAGATACAGCTGCTGTCTGCTGTTGTCTCTGGAGATGGTAAACCGGCCTTGGACTGACTGAGAGTAAAAAGTGCCGCTGCTATCAGTATAGATCAAAGCAATCCACTCCAGTCCTTTTCCAGGAGCCTGTCTGATCCAGTGCATCCAGTAGCTACTGAATGTGAATCCAGAGGCTGTACAGGTCAATCTGTGAGATTCTCCAGGCCTTTTGACCACTGGTTCAGATTCTGTCAGAGTCTGACCATCAACACCTGTCAAGAGGGATAAAAAAACATGTAAAATAAGCAGGTGAAACAAACAAAAGGTTTGTGAAATGAAGATCTTCACCTGCCCAGCAGATAGTTAAAAGCAGCAGTCCTGTCCTATAGTCCATCATGTTAAACTGTGTGTCCACTGTTCTCTGTCATCCTCTCTGCAGTCAGATAAGTAGAGGTGGAAGACATCTGAGTTTTGCATTGACTCCTCCTCACAGGGAGGAGAGAACTGGATTGGACTTGAAAATGGAATATAAATTGGTTGTGTGATTGACTGGTGAACTTTTCATGTTCCCCGCCTCTCTTCTGTGATTAGCCTCTGCTGCTCAAGAATAAGCATGTATAGTTGATAGAGGGTGACTGAATGCTTAAAACAGCTAATCTTTGCTTTATATTAGGTCATTCTGAAAAGTTGGAAGATGGGGTCACGCTGGATTGCATTATATTAAACTGAACTATTTGTTGCAGCTTTTACAGTGTCATTATTTATGACTCTTTGCTCTTCTTTAAAATCATGAAAACGGATACCATCAGCCACGCTTGCATCCTACCTGTACAACAGACACACACAGATTTGTAGACACAGAAAGTGTTTACTCTATCACGCGACACATTTTCCCTTTTGCTTTTAAAATACATGCATTCAATCACAGTGGTAAAAGAAAATATATAGTATTATCTTTAAAAATATATATCTGAATAATGAAAAAAAACTTGAATAAAAATCAGTGATGCAGGTGATACTGAGACAACTTAATGTTCCCAGTGGTGGTAAATAGAGGAAGTAGTTTTTGTATGACTCTCATATCATTGTCTCTCACTGTGTCTCTCTGGCACAGTAATACACTGCTGTGTCCTCAGTCTTCAGACTGTTCATCTGCAGATACAGTTTACTGTTGGAGTCATCTCTGGAGATGGTGAATCTGCCCTTGACTGACTGGGAGTAATAGATAGGAGAACTGTATGTGCCTATATAAGCAATCCACTCCAGTCCTTTTCCAGGAGCCTGCCTGATCCAGGCCATATAGTAGCTGCTGAGTGTGAATCCAGAGGTTGTACAGGTCAATCTGTGAGATTCTCCAGGCCTTTTAGCCACTGGTTCAGATTCTGTCAGAGTCTGACCATCAACACCTGTCAGGATAAATATAAGATAAAAAACCATCACATGCAACAAATTTATAACTTAAATTCAGACATCAAAAGACAGATCAGTGAAGATCTTCACCTGCCCAGCAGATAGTTAAAAGCAGCAGTCCTGTCCATCATGTTAAACTGTGTGTCCACTGTTCTCTGTCATCCTCTCTGCAGTCAGTTAAATAGAGGCGTAGAGCCTTTAAAGTTTTGCATTGACTCCTCCTCACTGGGAGGAGAGAACTGGATTGCTCTTGGCTTTAGAAGACTTTTTAGCTAACTATTTTCAGGAGTCATTCCTCCAAATTAGTTTATTTAAAGTCAGACATGTTTTAATTTAATTTGCATAAAATGTATATAATACGCTTAATTTATTAATGCAATTATCCTTCAGATTTTCCTTTTCAATAATAAACAAATAAGAAATGTTTTGAGGATTTATGTTAACAGTTGTTTTTTTTGTTTGTCTTACATTTTTGTCTTTTTACTATAACAGTGAACTGGTGTTGAAATCATTGGTCGTCTGAGGCCTCCTCCTCTGGTGGCTTCATGTGCTACAAGTGTTCAGGCACTGAGGGATTTTTGTTCAGGTCTGTTGATGGTTTGTGTTATTGTGGTTCTCTGGCACAGTAATACACAGCAGTGTCTTCAGTCTGCACATTCTGTCCATTTAGAGTCACTGTTCTGCGGGAAGAGTCTAAGTTGATACTGAACCTGTTCTTTAATGAATCTTTGTAATAAGCGGTGGATCCAACTGCTCCACTATCACTCCAGTCCTTTCCCTGCAGGCTGTCTGATCCAAGCTGTGAAGTAGCTGCCAACAGAATAAGAGACCTGACAGGTGATGGTCAGACGTTGTCCTGGCTGCACAGTCACAGAGGCTGGCTGTGTCAACTGTTCACACTTCACATCTGTGGAGGAAAACATGTTGAATATTCAATCAGCGTGATAACACTGAACATTCAATGTGCTGTGATCTGTCACAAGATCCAGCAGCCACCAGCAGCAGCAGAGCTACACAGAACATGGTTGGCATTGATTTGATGAGAGCTTCTCTTCTTCTGCTGCAACTGACAGCATGTTCAAGTCTTTATAGCAGACTGTGAGGAAGTTCACTTTGCATAGAGGACACTGACAGGCTATAAAAGAAGGACCAACTGCCCTGTCACAAGAAGTCATATATTTAAGTTGTGTTATAAACATTTATTTTGACACATATGAAAGAAAATTAATTAAAACATTAATATGAATTTCCTTTTTTTTTTTACTCTTCACAGCAAGGCAGTTAAACCACATTTCAAGTTGACTTTTTTCTTTCCTTGAACAGATTTTTGTATTGTATGTGTAAAATTAAAATGTTTATTTAATAAATTTGTATTTATGTCAGTCACAGTCAGGTCAAAAGGATTTTAAAGTTCTCATCTACCTTAACTACATATTAGAGAATACCAGAGCTGCACTCAAACTGATGAAGCATTTTTCTCTGAGTGGCTGTGATGTTGAACATCAATTTATGTGAATGGAAAATGTAAAAAGGATTTTTTTTATTTGTAAGTGTGTTTAATGTGTTAGTTATTGTACAGCGTTGCTGCTTCCTGTGTCACTGTGAGTGTCGAGCACAATAATAAACAGCAGAATCTTCAGTCTTCAGACTGTTCATCTGCAGATACAGCTGCTGTCTGTTGTTGTCTCTGGAGATGGTAAACCTGCCTTGGACTGACTGAGAGTAGTATTTGCCACTACTGCCGCCACCATCAGCAGCAATCCACTCCAGTCCTTCTCCAGGAGCCTGTCGAACCCAGTGCATCCAGTAGTCACTTAATGTGAATCCAGATGCTGTACAGGTCAATTTATGAGATTCTCCAGGTCTTTTAATCACTGCTTCAGATTCTGTCAGAGTCTGACCATCAACACCTGTCAAGACAACAACAAAAACATCACATACAAGAAATGTACAACTTAAATTCAAACATCAAATGAAAGATCAGTGAAGATCTTCACCTGCCCAGCAGATAGTTAAAAGCAGCAGTCCTGTCCTATAGTCCATCATGTTAAACTGTGTGTCCACTGTTCTCTGTCATCCTCTCTGCAGTCAGATAAGTAGAGGTGGAAGACATCTGAGTTTTGCATTGACTCCTCCTCACAGCGAGGAGAGAACTGGATTGGAGTTGGTTTTCAGAGAATTGTTAGTCTGACCATTTAATTGTGCTTGTACAGTTTGTTGTTGTTGTTGTTGTTTCTTATTTTTGTTTCATATAACTCATATTTTTCTTTTCTTTTTTTTTCTTTTTTTTACTCTCCCTACTTATTTCTGTCCTCATGCTGCTGCAAAAAGGAGTTTCCTCTCATTTGTATCATGCAGTTTATGTAACTTCTGGCACATTGCAACAAATCTTTGTAATACATACCTTTATGAAACAGGAAATAGGAAAAAGGAACAGAAAACACAAAATAAAAGTCTGTTTATTCTGTAAATTATAAATGACTAAATGTACTGCATTGACAACAATTCATTATTCAAACAGTGTTAGTTTAAAAAGATCTAAAAGACTTTAAATGGTTTCAGTGCTTTAAGACGTACAGAGAAACTTGGAGCCTCTAAAGGAAAACAGCTGGTCATGACGCAAGATCTGAGAGTCTCCTTTTAGTGACTTGTGTGTCCATAATGCTCTGATGTCATGTGTCATGTGGTGACCAGGGGCCTGTAGGACACAATTCATTTTAGTAAATATGTCACTGGGGCATCTATCTCCATATGTAGGCTGAATGAAATGGATGAAATGAAATTGATTGACATTAAAACTAAACACTCACATTTCACATCCAAGAGGTTTATATGTGTGTTACTGCTCCCAGGGTGTGGTGTGTAGACAAAATAACATTTATACAGTGCAAGCTACACTGTCAGTCTCACACACTTTCATTTCAAAACTGATAGGTCACCTCAGTGAGGTGGATTACTGCTGAGGGAGGAAGCATGTGAGAAAACAAGACATATTTTTTTTTTTCCCAAGAGAATAAACAGCAGCTCCTTGAGTCTTCCAGATTTTAAAATCTATTTGAGATGGTGAACTACAACTAAATGAACACATGAAAGTGCAGTCCCTGCTGACTCAGCACTTAAAATGTTCTATTAGTGTTTTAAAGAAGTGAGCTCACAAAGAGTGTGAGTATAAAACTGTAGTCCAGTCCAGGTTTGACTGTCAGTCATTTAAGTGAGATATGACAGTCTCCTTATAGTGACAGAGGAGAGAGAAACTTGACACTGACTGCCATCTAGTGATTTTATTAAAGCAACTGCAACATTATTTTTCACTTCAGTATTGTGACCTACTTTAGATGGCAAATAATTTGAACATTAATGTCACTAAAATGTGTACATATAGTATTTATTTTATTCATACATGGATAATGATTTCAGCAGATTGTTTTGCTGTCATTGGCTGTTTTCTGTGGAAGTGATCATAACAATAAGACTTTTATTTATTTAATGGTTTATGATGTTGCACAATGATGCTCATTATATTGTAATTTATTACAAAAAAAAAGTTTGAAAACCTCAGTCTGATTTAGCAGGTATGGCAGGTATGGTATATATAAACCTGCTGCTATATGTATTCATTCATCTTTCTCAGGAACTGTTTTCAGGACTTTATAAAATGCATTATTTAATGTTAATATAGAATTAAAACAAGTATAAAAAGAAAAGTACAGATGAGTACTGTAGGTTTTTGTACAGCTGCTCAAACAACTCCATTCACTGTGGCTCTCGAGCACAATAATAAACAGCAGAATCTTCAGTCTTCAGACTGTTCATCTGCAGATACAGCTGCTGTCTGCTGTTGTCTCTGGAGATGGTAAACCGGCCTTGGACTGACTGAGAGTAGTAGATGTCGCTACCATCATCATAGATATAAGCAATCCACTCCAGTCCTTTTCCAGGAGTCTGTCTGATCCAGTTCATAGCATAGCTGCTGAATGTGAATCCAGAGGCTGTACAGGTCAATCTGTGAGATTGTCCAGGCCTTTTAATCACTGGTTCAGATTCTGTCAGAGTCTGACCATCAACACCTGTCAAGATGACAAAAACCATCACATGTGAAAAACATTTACAGCTTTATTGTGAACATCAAATAAAAACATCAGTGAAGATCTTCACCTGCCCAGCAGATAGTTAAAAGCAGCAGTCCTGTCCTATAGTCCATCATGTTAAACTGTGTGTCCACTGTTCTCTGTCATCCTCTCTGCAGTCAGATAAGTAGAGGTGGAAGACATCTGAGTTTTGCATTGACTCCTCCTCATGGGGAGTAGAGAACTGGATCGAATTTGGCTCTCAGAAATGAATTATTAAAGTAATTTCTCTAAATCATTTCATTTAAAGTTATCTTTAACTCATGGTGTAAATGTTTCTAGCCTTTTTCACCTTGGTCGTATTAAATAAGGGAAAAAAAGAAATAGCTACTGTTTAAGTCATAGTAAAAGTTAAAGTTGGGTGTCAAATGTTATTTGTATTACATCAGGCAAAATAATTTCCCCATCTTTTGTAGGCATTGCAATACACAAAAACAATATGTCACAATATGTACAATAGTCATATGTATCGAATCGTATATTTAATGCAGTTGAAGTCAAATGAGATCATGTAGAAACATTAAAATTCTCAACTCTTTTTCTGTCTCTCTGAAACAAAAATTGCTTCTGCACTCAAAAAAATATTTCGGGCACTTATGCATTTCAATTACATAGAAAATTTACATCCATTTGAATTAATATAAATTAACTAACAAACTTAATGTGAAGAAATTAATAAGATTTATGTAATAGTACTAATGAACTCAAAATGACTGCATTAATTTTCACTGTTTGGTTTGGGCAAACAAACTGGCTTTATTAATACTGAATGCATAAACCTGGGTACTACTAAACTACTTTGTAGTGGAAGCACATTGAGTTTATTAGTACTATTACATAACTGACTCTGCAGTCAGATAACTAGAGGTGGAAGACATCTGAATTTTGCATTGACTCCTCCGCATGGAGAAGAGAGAACTGAATCGTCTTTAACTCAACAGGATTATCTTTAACTTATGGTGTCAAATGAGATCATGTAGAAACATTAAAATTCTCAACTCTTTTTCTGTCTCTTGGAAACAAAAATTGCTTCTGTGACTCAGTGAATGACATGAAAATAATTTTCAGTTTAGTTACCTGCCTTGAAACCAGACTAGTGGAGAAAAGAGAAAACAGTTCCCTGTTGAATTCAAATAAGAACCTTCTTATAAACTCTGAAGGCTGTTTCACTCTTTAACACTGAACTAGTGTTGAAATCATTAGTGGTCTGACGGCTCCTCCTCTGGTGGCTTCATGTTACATGTGTTCAGGCATTGATGGGTTTTTGTTCAGGTATAGTGTGAGTTATTGTGGCTCTCTGGCACAGTAATACACAGTAAAGAGTCTAAGTCAATACTGAACTTGGTCTTTAGAGAATCTTTGTATCAAGCTTTGTATCAAACAATATATTTTAGGAAAAATATGACAAATAAAATATACAACACCATAAAGTATATAGTATTATGTCATCTACTTCATGCTTGGCTTGTATCACTCCAGTAATGATGAGTACTGTAGGATTTTGTACAGCTGTTTAACCAACTTCAGTCACTGTGGCTCTCGAGCACAATAATAAACAGCAGAATCTTCAGTCTTCAGACTGTTCATCTGCAGATACACCTGCTGTCTGCTGTCGTCTTTGGAGATGGTAAACCGGCCTTTGACTGACTGAGAGTAGTAGATGTAGCTACTGTCATAAATGGCAGCAATCCACTCCAGTCCTTTTCCAGGAGCCTGTCTGATCCAGGCCATATAATAGCCACTGAATGACAATCCAGAGGCTGTACAGGTCAATCTGTGAGATTGTCCAGGCCTTTTAATCACTGGTTCAGATTCTGTCAGAGTCTGACCATCAACACCTGTCAAGATAAAAATGAAATAAAAATGTTCATATACCACAAATTTACAACTTCAATCCAATCATCAAATGAAAGATCAGTGAAGATCTTCACCTGCCCAGCAGATAGTTAAAAGCAGCAGTCCTGTCCTATAGTCCATCATGTTAAACTGTGTGTCCACTGTTCTCTGTCATCCTCTCTGCAGTCAGATAAGTAGAGGTGGAAGACTTTAGAGTTTTGCATTGACTCCTCCTCACATGGAGAAGGATGCAGTCCACTTCTTTATTTTTTGTTTTTCATGATTTTGTGTTGCTTGAAATCAGATTTGGTCTACTCATATTGTGCATGAGGCTTAAGAAAATACCAAACAGTACATGCTACAAGCAAAAAGACAACTGAAATATCACTCACAAACAATGAAGCAGAGTCTTTATTATTTTTACAGCCAAGGACCCCATAGATAATAGAGAGGTGGAGCAGGGAGTCCCTTAATGTATTGTAAATTCATTTTAAACTAGGCCTACCAAAACATGTACTGTGACCAGCTCACATGATTGCATCAAGACTCACAGTAGCCAATCATCAATGTTATGTATGTAATGTAAAATATATATGTGTATTATATTATAGTCCAAACACATGTAGGTTGATAGGTTAACTGGTGACTAAAATTGCTCAGGTATGAAGTGATGGTGAACAGTTTTTCTTGTCTCTGTGTGTCAGCTCTGTGATGAACTGGCTTCTTGTCCAGGGTGTACCCTGCCTCTCGCCCAATTCAAACTGGGACTGTCTCCAGCCCTCACAGGCATGATTAGGATAAGTGGTTATGGAAAATTGATAGATTTTTCTACAACAATGAGGAGGAAACCCTCTTGAAGACCAAGGCAAAGAGAATAAACATTTTTCAGCCATATTTAACTTGTGGTTGTCATTGTGGGATCCAGCCTAAAAAAAAGCAACATAACATAAGTTGGTATGTTCTTTTTATCATAACAAATCATCTTAGCTTTGACAAAACACTGACTAGATAACTTAAGATTAGACTAAAGATCTTTAGACTGTTTCTCTCTTTAACAGTGAACTGGTCATGGTTGAAATCATTAGTGGTGTGAGGGCTCCTCCTCTGGTGACTTCATGTTACAGTTGTTTCGGGGGTTTTTGTTCAGGTCTACTGAAGCTTTGTGTTATTGTGGTTCTCTGGCACAGTAATACACAGCAGTGTCTTCAGGCTGCACATTCTGTCCGTTTAGAGTCACTGTGTTGCTGGAAGTGTCTAAGTCGATACTGAACTTGTTCTTCAGAGAATCTTTGTAGTATGAATATCCAGTAGATCTCATTCCAATCCACTCCAGTCCTTTCCCTGCAGGCTGTCTGATCCAAGCTGTGTGGTAGCTGCTAAGAGAATAAGAGACCTGACAGGTGATGGTCAGACGTTGACCTGGCTGCACAGTCACAGAGGCTGGCTGTGTCAACTGTACACACTTCACACCTGTTAAAAAAAAGAAAATGTTGTTGTTTTGTAACAAATGATCAAGTTATACTGTTATACTAAAATAACTGTTAACTTTGACAAATCCAGAGAGACTCACATCCAGCTGCCAACAGCAGCAGCAGAGCTACAGAAAACATGGTTTATGTTGAAAGTGACGAGCTGTGAACTCCACTGACAGCCTGATGTGAAGTTTTTATAGCTGAGTAACAAGGAAGGTCACTGAGTTTGCATAGAATCAAACACATGAAGTATCAATGTTGGTCTAACTGGAGCCAATAGAAGAGTCTGTTGACTGTTATTATATCTGCAGAGTGAAACATATCTGGAAATCACCTCTGCTTTACATTGTATATATTGTATATTGTATACAATGTACATTGTTTAGTGATATTTTATTTAACTTACACTCTAAATTGTAACAATTTGAAAATGTCCCCGTCCCTAGAGGAAAACAGCTGGTCATGATGCAAGATCTGAGAGTCTCCTTTTAGTGACAGAGGAGAGAAACTTGACACAGACTGCCCTCCAGTGATTTTATGTGATAAACTGCACTCTCAAATTATGACTCACTTTAGATTTTGCATTATTTACAAACACTGTTGTATCTTAATTTGTCGAAATAATTGAAGTTTGTTAATCAGTAACAAGATTGTTGTGTTGTCTTTGAGCCTTTTATCAACAAGTGATCTTTGTTATGTTTATGTCAATTTAATTTTTGATAATAATCTTTCTCAGTTTTCATGACTTTGTGTAATGTGTCATTTGAAATATTTATGCTGAATATAAAGAAAAAACTAGTAAGAAAAAATAACTATTGAATATGAATATTAAGGAAAAATAGCCCAGTAAATCCTACAGCCCAGTACTGTGGGATTTTGTACAGCTGTTCAACCAACTCCAGTCACTGTGGCTCTCGAGCACAATAATAAACAGCAGAATCTTCAGTCTTCAGACTGTTCATCTGCAGATACACCTGCTGTCTGCTGTTGTCTTTGGAGATGGTAAACCGGCCTTTGACTGACTGAGAGTAGTCAGTGCTACCACTACTATACATAACAGCGAGCCACTCCAGCCCTTTTCCAGGAGCCTGTCGGATCCAGGCCATATGGTAGCTACTGAATGAGAATCCAGAGGTTGTACAGGTCAATCTGTGAGATTCTCCAGGCCTTTTAATCACTGGTTCAGATTCTGTCAGAGTCTGACCATCAACACCTGTCAGGATAAATATAAGATAAAAAACCATCACATGTAACAAATCTATAACTTAAAGTCAGACAAATGAAAGATCAGTGAAGGTCTTCACCTGCCCAGCAGATAGTTAAAAGCAGTAGTCCTGTCCTATAGTCCATCATGTTAAACTGTGTGTCCACTGTTCTCTGTCATACTCTCTGCAGTCAGATAAGTAGAGGTGGAAGACATCTGAGTTTTGCATTGACTCCGCCTATGAGAGAAAATGTTTGTGTCAGTCTATCAGTCCATAGAACATTTCATGTCTTTAATTAATCATGATTCTAAAACCTTATAAGAATGTTATATTATCAGCTGCAGTTGGTAAAGACAGTCAAACACAGCATATGAAATACAGTTGGACTGGACAGGACTTGTCATTGTTATTTAGGAAGAAATAACATTTAAGACATTTTCATAGGACAATGTTCAAAGAAGATAGGAGCGTACTGTAAAAAGGAGACAAGAAAGACTAAATAACTGGCAAGGTTTTCAAGTCAAAAGGTTTATTGGCATTCATTTCACAGGATTTTTAATTTACCAGTTATGTTGTAATTATAATTAATTACCATGAGGTTGAATTACTCATCTAATGAAATGGTTTGAGCATTTTTAAAATCTTCCTGTTTATTTATGCTAGTAATGTTAGTGGGTTATTCCATTGTGGGTGATTGTCACACAATTTATAGACTGATGGATTTCAGTTTGTATATTTAAGCAAATCTAATCCATGTCTAGAAAAATAATAATAGTTTCTCAGAAAATGTGGCTTTAAATCCCAATTAACATATCACCGAAAAAAAGATAATTGGGTTTTCATGAACAACCTGAACTGAAAATGTTAAAAAATTATGCTAATTTACACTACATATCACATTCACCCATTCATACACACATTCATCCACTGACAGGACTGTGAGGGGCCATCAGAAGAGAGCTTGACTTCAGGTTCATCATGTTGCAAGGACACTTCAATTTGGATAGGATGAAGACGGACTGTGCTGTTGCGTTCTGGATGAGTAACAGAACCTGCTCTGCTTCTGGGTGAGCAAACAATGCATCCTCCTGATGCTGTGGTGAATGAATCTGCAGAAGGGGGCTGTGTTGCCTGTGTATACTGAAAGCCAAGAACACCTGGTCTAGAATTCTTGTAGTCTGGGGGCACTGCAGAGTTCTTAGTGGTAATTGAGAGGTCAATGACAGAAGATGCCTTCCCTGGAAGGAAGACCAGCTCAGTGTTGGCAGATTTTCATCAAGTTACACTAAGTGAGGTCCTGGGGTGGCATGTAGGCAAAAGGCAGAACCTGAGCCTTAAATCAGACTGATGGGGTTCAAGCAAGTTGTTCTGGTAAAGCAAAAACTTGACAGCTCAATCAAGTGTTTTTGAAAGAAACAGAAGAATGACAGGTCTCTAATTACATCGGAAAGGTTTTTAAAAAATCTAAAGAGTGTTTCTCTTGTTGTAAAAACAGGCATACTGTCATATTATAACAGTGAACTGGTCTTGAAATCATTGGTGGTCTGAGGGCTCCTCCTCTGGTGTCTTCATGTAAGTGTTCAGGCACTGAGAGGTTTTTGTTCAGGTCTACTGATGATTTGTGTTATTGTGGCTCTCTGGCACAGTAATACACAGCAGTGTCTTCAGGCTGCACATTCTGTCCGTTTAGAGTCACTATGTTGCGGGAAGAGTCTAAGTCGATACTGAACTTTTTCTTGAGTATATCTTTGTAGTGTGACTCTCCAGTATATCTCATTCCAATCCAGGAAGGTCACTGAGTTTGCATGCAGTCAAACACATGAAGCATCAATGGTGGTCTAACTGGAGCCAATAGAAGAGTCTGTTGACTGTTATTATATCTGCAGAGTGAAACATATCTGGAAATCACCTCTGCTTTACATTGTATATATTGTATATTGTATATAATGTACATTGTATATTGATATTTTAATTGCATTACACTCTAAATTGTAACAATTTGAAAATGTCCCTGTCCCTAGAGGAAAACAGCTGGTCATGATGCAAGATCTGAGAGTCTCCTTTTAGTGACAGAGGAGAGAAACTTGACACAGACTGCCCTCCAGTGATTTTATGTGATAAACTGCACTCTCAAATTATGACTCACTTTAGATTTTGCATTATTTACAAACAATGTTGTATCTTAATTTGTCAAAATGTTTAAAGTTTGTTAATCAGTAACAAGATTGTTGTGTTGTCTTTGAGCCTTTTATCAACAAGTGATCTTTGTTATGTTTATGTCAATTTAATTTTTGATAATAACTTTCTCAGTTTTCATGATTTTGTGTAATGTGTCTTTTGAAATATTTAATGTTAATATTGAATGTAAAGAAAAAAAGAAATAAAAAAATAAGTATTGAATATGAATATTAAGGAAAAATAGCCCAGTACTGTAGGATTTTGTACAGCTGCTCAATCAACTTCAGTCACTGTGAGTCTCGAGCACAATAATAAACAGCAGAATCTTCAGTCTTCAGACTGTTCATCTGCAGACTGAGAGTAGAATTTCCTATTATCATTGTATTCAATCCAGGCAATCCACTCCAGTCCTTTTCCAGGAGCCTGTCTGATCCAGCCCATACTGCTGAGTGAGAATCCAGAGGCTGTACAGGTCAATCTGTGAGATTCTCCAGGTCTTTTAGTCACTGGTTCAGATTCTGTCAGAGTCTGACCATCAACACCTGTCAAGACAACAACAAAAATATCACATACAAGAAATTTACAACTTCAATCCAAACATCAAATGAGAGATCAGTGAAGATCTTCACCTGCCCAGCAGATAGTTAAAAGCAGCAGTCCTGTCCTATAGTCCATCATGTTAAACTGTGTGTCCACTGTTCTCTGTCATCCTCTCTGCAGTCAGATAAGTAGAGGTGGAAGACATCTGAGTTTTGCATTGACTCCTCCTCACAGGGAGAAGAGAACTGGATTGGACTTTGATACCTCTTGTCTTTCTTGTCTAATGAACCTAGACTGATTGTAAGGAACTATCAATCAAGGACAGTTAAAGTTTGAAAGTTTCTGACACATTTCAAATTGAGTAACTTGTTCATCAATATTAACACAACAACGAAATAATATCACACAATAACATCAGACAACATCAAGGTTCACTACTTTACAGGTTGTTGACATATAGCACCAATCTGCACACATATGGCCAGTAAACTATAGGCTACATTAAAAATACAGGCAATATATCAGCTGCAACATTATATTTCACTCCCATATTGTCCAACAGATGTAAATTAATCATGTTAATAACATTAATGTGGCATATGTAGTATTTATTATTATTATTATTATTATTATTATTATTATTATTATTATTTAAGCATGTCATTATTATCTGTTTTGTAAAGAAGTGATCATTACAGTAAGACTTTTATTTGATTATGTCTTTAATGTTTTTTATTGTTTGTTTTTATTATTAATTTTCATGAATTTATCAATATTACAATATAATTCTTTCTCAGGATTTTGTGCAGCTGTTCAAACAACTTTAGTCACTGTGACTCTCGAGCACAATAATAAACAGCAGAATCTTCAGTCTTCAGACTGTTCATCTGCAGATACACCTGCTCTCTGCTGTTGTCTCTGGAGATGGTAAACCGGCCTTTGACTGACTGAGAGTAGGAGATGCTACTACTGTCATGTCTGACATATGCAACCCACTGCAGTCCTTTTCCAGGAGCCTGTCTGTTCCAGACCATACTGTAGCTACTGAATGACAATCCAGAGGTTGTACAAGTCAATCTGTGAGATTCTCCAGGCCTTTTAGTCACTGGTTCAGATTCTGTCAGAGTCTGACCATCAACACCTGTAAAGAAGAAAACCATCATACAAACAACAAATGTACAACTCAAAAGTAAACATCAAATGAAACATTAATGAAGATCTTCACCTGCCCAGCAGATAGTTAAAAGCAGCAGTCCTGTCCTATAGTCCATCATGTTAAACTGTGTGTCCACTGTTCTCTGTCATCCTCTCTGCAGTCAGATAAGTAGAGGTGGAAGACATCTGAGTTTTGCATTGACTCCTCCTCATAAGAAGAAGGGAACCCCTTTGGACATTGTCATCACCTATTGTTTCATGTGAGTTCAGACAAATACATTTTATTCATGCATCTCATGTTGAATTTGGTGCTCTTGTGTAAATTTGAATTGCTTGAAATTCAATTTTTGTTTGAAGTCTAGAGTATGGGCAACGAGCAGAAACACAACACAACTGAAAAATTAACCACATATATGAAAAAATTTAATTATGCAGCAATATTTACATTGTTAGATGTTATAGTTTACACCTTAAAAATTGACAGAAAAGACACCATATTTATATATGATGTCTTTGTTTGCCAGTTGTTTCAACATCTAAATACTAAAGATACGATTTTTAACAAATATTAATAATTTTTATTAATATTATTAGAAATTAATATAAACTATTTGATTTGTATGTTTTGTTGGACATGAAAACATCTGAGAGAAAATAAATGTATTCAAATGTTACAAAGTGACTTACAATAAAACATGGAATAGTTTTCATTTTTAACCCCATGTTATGACAAAAACATGAGGTAAGTGATAAAGTGAGATGATACTTAATACAGCATATGCACTGTATATCGAAACATAATGTGAAACTTGAATAACAAACACAATGTAGAATGTCTGTCCCTTTAACATCACCATGAAATTGGCTGCAGATTACTGATTCTGGCCATGATGTATTTACTTACAGTTAATTAAAAGGGTTTAACTAATGAAATATATGATAATTAAATATTTTTTCAAGGGGAAATATACATTAAGATGATTATAATCTGTGATTATATTGTCCAAAGATTCAATTTGAAAACAGTTCCTTGTTTAAATGAATAAACAAAATATCTAATAAAATCTAAAGACTGATTCTCTCTTTAACAGTGAACTGGCGTTGAAGTCATCAGTGGTCTGACGGCTCCTCCTCTGGTGGCTTCATGTTTCAAGTGTTAAGGAACTGAGGGATTTTTGTTCAGGTCTATTGATGGTTTGTGTTATTGTGGTACTCTAGCACAGTAATACACAGCAGTGTCTTCAGGCTGCACATTCTGTCCGTTTAGAGTCACTGTGTTGCTGGAAGAGTGTAAGTCGATACTGAACTTGTTCTTTAGTGAATCTTTATAGAATGAACCTCCAGTATTTCTCATTCCAATCCACTCCAGTCCTTTCCCTGCTGGCTGTCTGATCCAAGCTGTGTGGTAGCTGCTAACAGAATAAGAGACCTGACAGGTGATGGTCAGACGTTGACCTGGCTGCACAGTCACAGAGGCTGGCTGTGTCAACTGTTCACACTTCACACCTGTGGAGGAAAACATGTTGAATATTCAATCAGTCTGATAACACTGAACAGTCAGTGTGCTGTGATCAGACTGTCAGTGTCTCTGCCTCACTAAGACCCAGCCGCCAGCAGTAGCAGAGCTACAGAGAACATGGTTGGTACTGAAGTTGATTTGATGAGAGCTTCTCTTCTTCTGCTGCAACTGACAGCATGATATCAAGTCTTTATAGCAGGCTGTGAGGAAGTTCACTTTGGATAGAGAAGGACACTGACAGGCTATAAAGGATGGATGAACTGTCCTGTCACAAGTCATAGCTTGAAAATTTCGCATTTTCTCATCTTTCTCATCAACTTACAGACTTACAGACTGCATTTGGTACATCCAAAAATACAGTGACAACAGCCAAGATCATGTAGATAGTCTGAAAACTTCAGTCTTAATTGGCTGTTTGCAGGTTAGCATAAAAGACTTTTAATGGTTTCAGTTTTTAAGACATACAGAGAATCTTTTTTTTTTTTACCCTTTTACAATCAAGTAATCTTTTTTTGTGTTTTTTATCAGTTTATTTTTGTAAATAATCTTTATCAGGAACAGTGTTCAGGACTTCTATAATGCATTATTTAAAATATTTAATGTTAATATGAAATATAAAAAATAAGGAATAGAAAAAATTCAAGAGAAAAGTATGGAATATGTATATGAAGAAAAAATATATATATATACTGTAGGATTTTGTACAGCTGTTTAACCAACTTCAGTCGCTGTGGCGCTCGAGCACAATAATAAACAGCAGAATCTTCAGTCTTCAGACTGTTCATCTGCAGATACAGCTGCTCTCTGCTGTTGTCTCTGGAGATGGTAAACCGGCCTTTGACTGATTGAGAGTAAAAAGTGCCGCTACTATCAGTATAGATAAAAGCAATCCACTCCAGTCCTTCTCCAGGAGCCTGTCTGACCCAGGCCATATGGTAGCCGCTGAATGAGAATCCAGAGGCTGTACAGGTCAATCTGTGAGATTCTCCAGGCCTTTTAATCACTGGTTCAGATTCTGTCAGAGTCTGACCAACCACACCTGTTAAGATATGAAGCAAATAAGCTTTGGCTGACAACATAAAATGAATTTGAAACAATTACAAATGAAACATTAATGAAGATCTTCACCTGCCCAGCAGATAGTTAAAAGCAGCAGTCCTGTCCTATAGTCCATCATGTTAAACTGTGTGTCCACTGTTCTCTGTCATCCTCTCTGCAGTCAGATAAGTAGAGGTGGAAGACATCTGAGTTTTGCATTGACTCCTCCTTACGGGGAGGAAATGAAAGGATTGGACTTTGATGCCTCTTGTTTTTCTTGTGTAATGACACTAGACTGATGGTAAGGATCCATCAGTCAAGGTCAGTTAAAGTTTGAAAGTTGCTGACACATTTCAAATTGAGTAACTTGTTCATCAATATTAACACAACAACGAAATAAACACACACAATAACATCAGACAGAAACATCAAGGTCCACTACTTTACAGGTTTTTGACATATAGCAGCGATCTGCACACATATGACCAATAAACTATACGCTACATCAAGAGACAATATAAATCTATTACCTGAAATTATTTCAACTCAGCACTGAAATTATTTTGCTATTGTCAGATGATTTATTTAGTTCTGTTTCAGAGAAAGCATGAAGAAAGTTCAGTCTCTGTGTCCATAATGCTCTGATGTCATGTGTCATGTGGTGACCAGGGGACTGTAGGACACAATTCATTTTGGAAAATATGTCACTGGGGCATGTTTGTTTATATTTAGGTTATATATCTAAAGGAAGACATTGCTTTTCTTCCAAGACTCCAGGACAGTTTGTCTTGCAGTATCAATTATTCATTCAGCTTTCATCACAATGTCTCACAAGAATAAACAGCAGCTCCTTCAGTCTTTGTGAGATGGTGAACTGAAACTAAATGAACACATTAAACTGCAGTCCCTGCTGACTCAGCACTTAAAATGTTCTGTTAGTGTTTTAATGAAGTGAGCTCACAAAGAGTGTGAGTATAAAACTGTAGTCCAGTCCAGGTTTGACTGTCAGTCATTTAAGATCAGTGAGATATGAGAGTCACCTTATAGTGACAGAGGAGAGAGAAACTTGACACTGACTGCCATCTAGTGTTTTTATTAAATCAACTGCAACATTATATTTCACTCCCATATTGTCCACCAGATGTAAATTAATCATGTTAATAACATTAATGTGGCTGAAATGGCAACATGTAGTATTTATTATTATTAATATTTCAGCATGTCATTTGGCTATTAGCTGTTTTGTAAAGAATGTTAAACGGTTTTTTGTTGTTTGTTTTCATTATTCATTTCCTTGATTTCATCAATATTACAATATAATTGTTTCTCAGGATCTCTTAGTCCTGTACAAACGAGTATTGTGGGATTTTGTACACACTGTAACGAATTGCTGTATATTTACGGTGGATTTTCAACAGTATCCTACTGTATTTTATAATAATTGTAAAATACTGTTAAATATTCATCCCTCACATGTAAATTAACAGTTAAATCAATCATTGAACAATAACAGTAGATAGCTGTAATTTAACAGCATAAAACAGTATTTGTAATGAATTGCTGTAAATTTACGGTGGATTACTACAGTATCTTACTGTATTTTAAAATAATTGTAAAATACTGTTAAATATTCATGCTTACATGTAAATTAACAGTTAATGCTCAGTTAACAATAAGAAACTGTAATTTAACAGCATAAAACAGTATTTTCTGTCAAGCAGTGGAGGCATCCCTTCTCAAGTCCAGTCATTATCCATCAGCATCTTACTGATGATTGCGGGCTTATGTTTCTATTTTGATGATAGCACTTCTTTACAGATCAAACTCCTCAAACTCCTCATTTTTGAGTGACAATATACTAACTGGCTATTCCTGAACTTGACTTTGGAGAGCACAGCTCCGTCATATCATTCGAGAAGTCCATGTGGAGTTCAACAGAGCAGGTAAAGTAAAGTTATGCTTATCTCCCAAAATTGGTAGTGTCCAGTGTTGTTTTGTCTGCATGATTATTGAACTGTTGACATTTCAGATGTTTTATTAGGTCTGTTTCATTAGTTCAGGTTGCCTGGCTAAGTGAAAGCAAGCTCTGTAGCTAGCTCGAGCTCAATTAGCCGTAGGTGTTGCTGACCTTCATAAAGTTTTTTTTTATTGTAAAATGTCTGTGTCATTAACATCTTAGAGATTGTTACGTTATTAAAGTTAATCGCCAATTTTGTGAAGATATAACTAACTTGTGTTAACTTGTGCTTTTATAGAGCTGACTGTGCAACCACAAACGGGAAGGAACGGGAGGATTTTCCAAAGGGAGTGAGTTAGGACCTACAATCGCCAGTCTGTCACCAGGTGGAGAAGTAAGGTGTGTCAGTGTGTTCCTGCCAGGAGCAACATTAAAAACATCAAACACATTTTATTATGTACTCCATTGTAGTAGTGTCTGTCTTTCTCAATCAGTGAAATTGAAGAAGGAAAAAAATCAGCTTCCTTAACTTGCTTAATCATTTCATCATTTCTAGTTTCTGCTTGACTCCATTCCTCCCACTAGTCCTTCTTAACATTCCAACAACATGCTACTCTTCTGACCTAGCCCATAGTTTAGGGAGGTAACCCTCCCTAAACTAACTACCCTCTCTCCTTTCTGTCTCTTGCTTTTCTCTTCTTTGCACTTTTCATCCTGTCTTTAACCATTTTCTCTCTTCCTTGAACAGTTTATTGCTCTGGCCCATTTCTCTCCCCTCATTTTTAGTTTTCTTTTTCTCCCTCCATTAGTCTTTAATATTTTTATATTTTACCAGAGACGTTGTGTCGCTAATTTTATTTATTTATTTTTTTTACAGGCACTCGTCATCAGTGACTGAGGAGACCAGCCAAACGCTGTCAAGTACTCGCTCTTTCTTTCTCCCCCTCTTTTCTTTCTCCACGTCCACTGTTATTGTTCACATGCAAAAGCAATGTTTTCAAGCTAGACTGTTCTGTTACACTGTTCTAGATGGTACTTTAATGCAGTGTTACACTGTTCTAGATGGTATTTTAATTCAGCGTCTGAGGTTATGCTCATGAGTTCAGTAAGGTCTGTCACTAATGATTGTATTGGAGACAGTTTCTTCCAAATATGGTAATGCAATACCTTGTCATTTTTGTAATACAAATGTTCTCAATGTTATTAATCTTACAAAGTCTGCTGTACAAATGAGCACTTTGTAATAAACTACAGCAATGTTATGGAATGTATATTCTCTTGTGTTCTATACCAGGGTTCTCAAACTTATTACTTAAATGTCTGCATCTGATTTTTATTCAAGGTCAGAGGTTGGGAATGATTGGCAATAACAACAAAATGTAATCAATTCAGTTATGATTATGTCTCTTCATTGAGCCAGCATGCAAAGAAAACCTGTGTTGATGATAGAAACTGAGGCAGACACAGCTCAGACAGTTTGGTAGAAGTTATTAAGTGAAATAAGTTATCAGCTGAATAAGTTTAAAGTGAGAGCTCTGTACTGTCGGTTCTGGGAAACGGTGTTAGAGTTAGTGCTCTGCTCTGTGAGTTCTGGTTCTTGGTTCTTGGTTCTTGAAAACAGCGTCAGAGTGAGCGCTCCTTGTACTGTCCACTGTTTGCTACTCTCCTCCTCCGTGTCCTCCGCTAGCTTAACCTGCTACTTTTCTTCAGCTGAGCACAGACAGATGAACAGTGATGAATGCATGTTGTTGCTGAATGTGTTTCTGATCCGCTCTAAGCACTAGAAGGCAAGACGTTATTAAAATACAAGAAAAGTCAAGCTGTGTCTTTATGTAGGACTTCTGGATGTTGACTGGCTGTCGGGATGAATGTGGTAGCCTAGGGCTGGGTATCCGGCTAGGGCTCGGTAGATGCCCTGTAAAATTACTAAAACACAGTTATCCTACCGTCATGTACTGTAATCCAAACAACGGTATTATACTGTTAGATAAATTACGGTAGATGCGCTGTAAAATAACCACACCACCCACCGTTATTCTACGGTCATATACTGTAATCCAAAATACGGTAATATACTGTTAAAATAAATAACAGTAGTTGCACTGTAAAATAACAGTAAAATACTGGCGTCCCTGCTGCCAGTATTTTACTGTTATTTTACAGTGAAATTCTTTACAGTGCAGCTGCTCAAACAACTTCAATCACTGTGAGTCTCGAGCACAATAATAAACAGCAGAATCTTCAGTCTTCAGACTGTTCATCTGCAGATACACCTGCTGTCTGCTGGTGTCTCTGGAGATGGTAAACCGGCCTTTGACTGACTGAGAGTAGTGTTTGCTACTACTGCCAGTATGAATCCAGGCAATGCACTCCAGTCCTTTTCCAGGAGCCTGTCTGATCCAGTGCATGCCATACCAGCTGAATGTGAATCCAGAGGCTATACAGGTCAATCTGTGAGATTCTCCAGGCCTTTTAATCACTGGTTCAGATTCTGTCAGAGTTCGACTATCAAAACCTGTCAAGATAACAACAAAAAGCATCACATACAACAAAGTTACAACTTGCAAGCAATAGTCAAATGAAAGATCAGTGAAGATCTTCACCTGCCCAGCAGATAGTTAAAAGCAGCAGTCCTGTCCTATAGTCCATCATGTTAAACTGTGTGTCCACTGTTCTCTGTCATCCTCTCTGCAGTCAGATAAGTAGAGGTGGAGGACGTCTGAGTTTTGCATTACTCCACTGACAGCCTGATGTGAAGTTTTTATAGCTGAGTAACAAGGAAGGTCACTGAGTTTGCATAGAATCACATGAAGCATCAATGTTGGTCTAACTGGAGCCAAGAGAAGAGTCTGTTGACTGTTATTATGTCTGCAGAGTGGAAATCACCTCTGTCCTAATGTCCATATACACTTAACTTTTTGAAAATGTTCCTGAAACAACTGTTAATTTTATTTTTACTGTACTTTACTAAACAATTAATGATTGGATGTATTGTATGAACAACATATTATTATTTAAACAACTTAATGTGAATATTAGAATGAATCATGGAATCATGAATCATTAACATGAATCATGGATTATGAAAACATATTCATTAAAATCAACATTTGAATAATAATGATGATGTGCACCAATGGGGAAAAAGGAGCAACCACCAAGAATGTTGCTTTCTATAAGACACGTTTACTGACTGCATTTACTGACAGCAGCCAGGATCATGTAAATAGTTTGAAACCTTCAGTCTGATGCTGCCGGTTTGCAAGTTTGCATAAAATACTATAAATGGTTTTAGTGTTTGCAGATGTTTGAAGACATACAGGAACTGAAACCTGTGTGAGAAAATTCACCACATCTCACTTCTCTGGAAAAACATGACTTTGACTATTGTTTTGCATGTTTTTTTTAATATGTTTTTTTAATTATGATGATGCTTTTAAAGATTTAACCAGAAGAGTCTGACCATCAACACCTGTCAAGATAACAACAGAAAGCATCACATACAACAAATTTACAACTAAAATCCAAACATCAAATGAGAGATCAGTGAAGATCTTCACCTGCCCAGCAGATAGTTAAAAGCAGCAGTCCTGTCCTATAGTCCATCATGTTAAACTGTGTTAAACTGTTAAACTGTGTCCAGCATGTTTAACCCTTCACATCATATGCTTTTTGCCTCAAACTTATAAAATCTAAAGACTGTTTCTCTCTTTAACAGTGAACTGGTGTTGAAATCATTAGTGGTCTGAGGGCTCCTCCTCTGCTGGCTTCATGTTACATGTAAGTGTTCAGGCACTGAGAGGTTTTTGTGCAGGTCTAGTAAAAGTTTGTATTACTGTGGACCTCTGGCACAGTAATACACAGCAGTGTCTTCAGGCTGCACATTCTGTCCGTTTAGAGTCACTGTGTTGCTGGAAGAGTGTAAGTCGATACTGAACTTGTTCTTTAGTGAATCTTTGTAAAATCAGGTCAAAAGGATTTTAAAGTTCTCATCTTAACTACATATTAGAGAACACCAGAGCTGCAATCAAACTGATGAAGCATTTTTCTTCAGACTTTGGTTCTTTGAGTGGGTGTGATGCTGAACATCAATTTATGTGAATGGGAAATGTAGAAAGTAATTATTTAATTTATGAATTTTTGACATGTCTCGAGCACAATAATAAACAGCAGAATCTTCAGTCTTCAGATTGTTCATCTGCAGATACAGCTGCTGTCTGCTGTTGTCTCTGGAGATGGTAAACCGGCCTTGAACTGACTGAGAGTAGGATTTGATGTCACCACTACCACTCTGAATGATGGCAATCCACTCCAGTCCTTTTCCAGGAGTCTGTCGAGCCCAGTGCATCCAGTAGTCACTGAATGTGAATCCAGAGGCTGTACAGGTTAATTTATGAGATTCTCCAGGTCTTTTAATCACTGGTTCAGATTCTGTCAGAGTCTGACCATCAACACCTGTCAAGACAACAAAGAAAACCCTCTTACAAACGACAAAAAACAGATGTACAACTTAAAAGTAAGCATCAAATGAAAGATTAGTAAAGATCTTCACCTGCCCAGCAGATAGTTAAAAGCAGCAGTCCTGTCCTATAGTCCATCATGTTAAACTGTGTGTCCACTGTTCTCTGTCATCCTCTCTGCAGTCAGATAAGTAGAGGTGGAAGACATCTGAGTTTTGCATTGACTCCTCCTATGAAAGAAAATGTGTGTAGGTGTATCACTCAATAGATCTGTGTTGAATTTGCAAATGTTATCGCACCTCAGAGACATATGTTATGGCAAGTCCCAACAAGTCCCCTTACTGACAAAGCAGAAAATGTTTGTGTGTGTGTGTGTGTGTGTGTGTGTGTGTGTGTGTGTGTGTGTGTGTGTGTGTGTGTGTGTGTGTGTGTGTGTGTGTGTGTGTGTGTGCTTAGAGACACTGTCATACTCTCCTTAGTTAGTGCCATCTGACTTCATATCTTCTGCTGCCATCTGTAGGTCTTTTTTGTAAGGCCTCTCTGCTTCCTTTAACTTTGTCTGTCACAGTAATACAGAGCAGAGTCCTCTGACTTTAAATTGGATACACCAATCTGTTACTATTATCTCTGGTAATTTCAATTCGTCCTCACAGAATGTTGGCATACCAAGTTTCAGTTGCATTATAGCAAATAAGCCCCATCGATTGCAGTGTTTTTCTGCATGTTGTCTGATCCAGTTCATACCACAGCAGGTAAACTATCTCTGACCTGTACAACCCGGTGAGATGAAAAGAGAGAGGAAGAAAAACAGACAGTCATCTGGGAATCGATGTTGTCTGATAAAAGATAAAACAGCAAGATGGAGGAGAACTCACAGGGCAGAGAGAGAGCAACCAGCAGAAGAGTGAGTGTGTTCACCATCCTGAGGCTGAAGATGTGACCACACAAAGTACAAGAACAGTCAGCAGGACAGAAGTACACTGCACAGACTGAAGATTTGCATCAGGATATCATGGGGAGCGAGTGCCTCATGTACCTGTACATTTTTATTTTGTCTTCATGTTTAAGTGTCAAAGTTGATGAGATGTTCAATGTTTTTAGTGTTCGCAGATGTTTGAAGACATACAGAGAAACTTGGAACCTCTTCTTAATGAAATATACCTCAATTGTCATCATTCTCTCCAGATCTCAAGAAAGTTAAATTTCTCACAAAATATAACTTTAAAGGCAATCATACCTCAGTAGTACTCAAATGTCTGTGCTTTGTATCGGTGTATCATTTTGAATCACTTGACCTGACGACAATAGTGATGTGAGGTGCTGCAGGGTCTATCAGCCCAATGACGATAAGAAAACTTTTTGCTCAGAAATGGTTGGGTTAGTTGTTCATCCATCTTTAATCACAGATTCCACATCATTTACAGGCAGTATTGTCTCTTAATGTAAAGAAATGTTTAGCATTTGTAGTAGTTTAATTTAACAAACCAGATTGTTGCCCTTTAATCATTTCTGAACATATTTCTGAACACTTTTCAGGACTCTGTCAAATACATTACAAAAGTTAAAAAAAATAAATAAATACAAAATGTGTAATATCAAATTTAGAATATACTGTAGCACAATACATGAGAGGATGAATGTCAAATATATAAAATATAGAATAAAGTGTATATCAGATATTTAATGCTTAGCTTAGTAAAGATGAGTACTGTGGGATTTTGTACAGCTGTTTAACCAACTTCAGTCACTGTGAGTTTCGAGCACAATAATAAACAGCAGAATCTTCAGTCTTCAGACTGTTCATCTGCAGATACAGCTGCTGTCTGCTGTTGTCTCTGGAGATGGTAAACCGGCCTTGAACTGACTGAGAGTAGTATTTTCTGCTACCACTGCCACTCTCAATGATGGCAATCCACTCCAGTCCTTTTCCAGGAGCCTGTCTGACCCAGTGCATCCAGTAGTCACTGAATGTGAATCCAGAGGCTGTACAGGTTAATTTATGAGATTCTCCAGGTCTTTTAATCACTGGTTCAGATTCTGTCAGAGTCTGACCATCAACACCTGCCAGGATAAATATAAGATAAATAACCATCACATGTAACAGATTTATAACTTAAAGTCAGACATCAAATAAAAGATCAGTAAAGATCTTCACCTGCCCAGCAGATAGTTAAAAGCAGCAGTCCTGTCCTATAGTCCATCATGTTAAACTGTGTGTCCACTGTTCTCTGTCATCCTCTCTGCAGTCAGATAAATAGAGGTGGAAGACTTCTGAGTTTTGCATTGACTCCTCCTCACACTTGGAAGTCTCTTGTCTGTCTGGTCAAACTAGACTGTGTGGTGTATTTTCTTATAGGTCTTTTATAGTATTTCATTGATCTCTCTAAAGATTACAGCTGACTATGGAGTGCATATGAAGTGCATACTTGAAATAACCTACTATGACCTTTCCCTCTGTGAAGACTGAACATTCGTTAGTATTTATGGTCTCTCTCTGTCTCTCTACATGAAGAATAAACATTCTATAATATTTACAATCTTTCTGGGGAGAATGGTGTGAGGTTCTGCTGAACTTTTTACCTTTCTCTCTCTGAGTTATAGGGTTTGTGAGATGACCTTTGGCCATCTCTTTCTTAGGTAATGAAACAGATGCGGTGAAGAAAGTTATGCAAGATAATGACGGAAGTTGGTACCTTAAATGGTCAGTTTAAGAATGTTTATTCATGTTTCTCCTGTGAGTATAAGACCTAGCCCAGGAGAAGAGGGGCACAAGATTTTTGGAACGATGTAGGAGAATTTGGAACATTCGGCCTGAAGAGTTGAAGTATTTTTGATCAAGAGATGCATCTCAAACTCACTTGTTTCTTTGAATAAAGTCCTAATTATTCAAGTCAAGATGAGTTGCGGTTCTTTTCTTTTCAAGCATCCACAGACCGACATCAGCAGCCACGAAAAGTCACGACAACTGAATGTTTGATGACGAGGAAGTATCCATCTGAGTCTGTCAAAGTTAAAATGTTTCTGACATATTTCAAACTGAGTAAAATGTTTATCAGTGTTGTGTATAACAGAAGAATGTGGGAAATGCACCTCTGGTGAAAAACGACAGAGAGAATAGCAAACGAACACGATGGCTACTTTATTCGCAAACAGGTGAAATCATACATCTGTTCTGCACCTGAGCGGCTCCCTGTATACTCTGAACACCCCAAGAAGCATTGCAGTGCCACCTCCTGGTGACAACAGTTAACTACATGCGCCCCAAAACAGCATTGGTATAATAATGATACATTCTGCTCATGTTAAGGACTTTACCTCTGTTCTTTATACACCACAATCAGCATTAACACAGCAGCTGAATAACAACACACAGTTACACCAGACAGAAGCAGCAAGAGCCACTCATTTATAGATTGTGAACATAAAGCAGCAGTCCAGCACATATGACCATTAAACTATGTTAGGCTTCATCACAGAGAGAGAGGATATAGAGAGAGGTATATGAAATTATTTAACTATAGTCCAATGATTTATTTAGCTCTGAAGAAATTTCAGTCTGTGTTTCTCCATGACGCTCTGATGTCAGGTGTTGTGAGTGATCAAATGACTGAAGGACACAATTCACTTTGGGAAATATGTCACTAGGGCATGTATGTCTATATGTAGGGTGCGTGTGCATGAAATGAAGCTACATTATGGATTGACATTAAAACTAAGCAGTCACAAAAGGTTAATGTGTGTGTCGATGCTCTCAAGGTGTGGTATGTAGTTAAAAAAAACATTTATACAGTACAAATTGCACTGTGAGGTGGATGGTTTTTGTTTTTGGATAATCATTTTTTCATGATGTTATTGAAAATAACAATACAATATTTTCACAGGATCTATTAGTAAAGTTCAGTTAAGTTGAGTACTGTAGGATCTTGTACAGCTGTTCCAACTACTTCAGTCACTGTGTGTCTCCAGCACAATAATAAACAGCAGAATCTTCAGTCTTCAGACTGTTCATCTGCAGATACAGCTGCCCTCTGCTGTTGTCTCTGGAGATGGTAAACCGGCCTTTGACTGACTGAGAGTAGTATTTGCTACTGCCACCAGCATCAGCAGCAATCCACTCCAGTCCTTTTCCAGGAGCCTGCCTGATCCAGTGCATCCAGTAGCTGCTGAGTGTGAATCCAGAGGTTGTACAAGTCAATCTGTGAGATTCTCCAGGCCTTTTAATCGCTGGTTCAGATTCTGTCAGAGTCTGACCATCAACACCTGTAAAGATATGGAGCAAATAAGGTTAAGCTGACAATACAAAATGAATTTGAAACAATTACAAATGAAACATTAATGAACATCTTCACCTGCCCAGCAGATAGTTAAAAGCAGCAGTCCTGTCCTATAGTCCATCATGTTAAACTGTGTGTCCACTGTTCTCTGTCATCCTCTCTGCAGTCAGATAAGTAGAGGTGGAAGATGTTTGAGTTTTGCATTGACTCCTCCTCACAGTGAATCACTTTGGACCATGGTTATCACCTATTGTTTATTGTAAGTAGAGTCAAATTTGATTCGTGGAACTCAATTTAAAATTTGGAATTCTCATTTGGAATTCATTTGAATTTTAATTGTTTGGAATTATTATTATTATTATTATTATTATTATTATTATAACATTCACAAAATAACTTGAAATTTGATATGATGAGTCAAACCGAGCTGTTTGGGCATATAAATAATAAAGATACAAATTTTAAAATTATAGAATTCAGAACAATTCAATAGTTTGTATTTTTTGTTGGTCAAGTAAACACCCGAGAGGAATTACATCATGTATTGATGATGGAGTATAGGCTCATTTTGGAACATTTGAATACGTGTATTATACATGTATTCAAATGTTCCAAAATGATTTCCAGTAAAACATAAAATCATCATTTTTCACCTTATGTTTTCATCACATGTGATATGTAATTGAAAATGTAATTCAAATCAAAAACAGTGTGAAACAGTGAGATGATTTACATTAAGACATTTTGAGACTTTATCATCACATTACTGATTCAGTTACTAATGCACTTACTTACGGTTAATTAAAAGGTTTAAGAAATGGGTTATATGATGATAGTGTAATTAAGATTTCCAAGTTGAAATATACATCGATGTTTCAGTGTTAGGGTACTGAGGTGTTTTTTTTATTTGTTTTGTTTTGTTTTGTTTTTTCAGGTCTATTGATGGTTTGTGTTATTGTGGCTCTCTGGCACAGTAATACACAGCAGTATCTTCAGTCTGAACATTCTGTCCGTTTAGAGTCACTGTGATGCTTTAAGAGTATGAGTCAATACTAAACTTGTTCTTTAGTGAATCGTTATAGTGTGAACCTGCAGTAAATCTCATTCCAATCTTTCATCATACCTGGACAAATGTTTCAGCAAACAAACTGTTTGTGCTGATCTTCACAGTTTTGTGAAGAACTGATCGTACAACAAGACATTTACAATGTGTTTTAGATGTTGTTGTTTTGTTTGTTTGTTTTGTTTTAGGGGTTTTTGTTGGATAATCATCATCTCCATCAGTTGTCGTTGTTTTATTAAATACACCCACAAAACATTAAATAAAAACACAATTCTTTTTATTGTTACAGCAGAGATGAGTACTGTAGGATTTTGTACAGCTGCTTGACCAACTCCTGTCACTGTGGCTCTCGAGCACAATAATAAACAGTCACTGCTGATTGACCACTTCAGATGTTCTATTAGTGTGGTGGTGAAGCAAGCTCACAAAAGGAGTGAGTATTAACTGACTGAGAGTAGGAGATGTCGCTACCATCATCATAGATATAAGCAATCCACTCCAGTCCTTTTCCAGGAGCCTGTCTGATCCAGTGCATGCTGTAGCTGCTGAATGAGAATCCAGAGGCTGTACAGGTCAATCTGTGAGATTCTCCAGGCCTTTTAATCACTGGTTCAGACTCTGTCAGAGTCTGACCATCAACACCTGTCAAGAGGGATAAAAACATCAAGTGAAATAAGCATGTGAAAAAAATAAAAGCTAACCAAGACTAAGATCAGTGAAGATCTTCACCTGCCCAGCAGAGAGTTAAAAGCAGCAGTCCTGTCCTATAGTCCATCATGTTAAACTGTGTGTCCACTGTTCTCTGTCATCCTCTCTGCAGTCAGATAAGTAGAGGTGGAAGACAACTTTTGAGTTTTGCATTGACTCCTCCTCACAAAGAAGAGAGAACTGGATTGGTCTTGGCTTTTAGAGAATCATTCCTCCAGTTCAGTTTATTGAAGGTTTGTCTGACATGTTTTAATCTCATTTTGCATGAAATATATATCTAAGGAAGCATAGCGGCGGAAGTGTGTATTCAGACCATTGATTCAGACTGAATCAGGCACTGTTGTGGTGTAGGGTGAGGGGGGGTGCGGTGTGTTGCTGGGGCCTATATGTGCTGAATGTAACCATCAGAAAATAACTTTTTATTCATCTGATAAACCGGCTCACTATCTATGTCTTGGACACAAATCAAATTAAATCTTCGTGTCACTGTTTTGTAGTGTAAATTGTGAGCCAGACACAGATTTAGAAGCTGTGTACATGAAATAACCAAAGCCAGAACACAACAGGTAGACTATCAAAGTGAAAAGTTTCACTTTATAACGTGATCAGCTGGAGGGACACTCCACGGCCCCGACGTCACGCTGCAGCCTCCAATCAGACGCTCGGATTGGACAAACCTACACAGTCAGCATAAAATGTCAATGACAGTAAAAATATGTCAATGAAACTGAGACTATTCAGGTGGATTCATGGACTAAACTCTGATACTCTACCTGTTGTGTTCTGGCTTTGGTTATTTCATGTACCTATCCCAGACGGCATTAGTGGAATTGCAGGCTTAACACAATAAATGTAAAGATGCATCTCAAAAATATAACATAGCAAAAAGTATATATCGAACATTTCATGATTGGCCTCTAGCAGCCCAGTAAAGATGAATACTGTAGGATTTTGTACAACTGCTCAACCAACTCCAGTCACTGTGAGTCTCGAGCACAATAATAAACAGCAGAATCTTCAGTCTTCAGACTGTTCATCTGCAGATACAGCTGCTGTCTGCCGTCGTCTCTGGAGATGGTAAACCGGCCTTGAACTGACTGAGAGTAGAAAGTGCCACCACCACTACTGATGGCAGCAATCCACTCCAGTCCTTTTCCAGGAGCCTGTCTGATCCAGGCCATCCAGGCGCTACTGAATGTGAATCCAGAGGCTGTACAGGTCAATCTGTGAGATTCTCCAGGCCTTTTAATCACTGGTTCAGATTCTGTCAGAGTCTGACCATCAACACCTGTCAAAATTGAGATAAGATAAAAACCATCACATACAACAAATATACAACTTAAATCCAAACTTCAAATGAACGATCAGTGAAGATCTTCACCTGTCCAGCAGATAGTTAAAAGCAGCAGTCCTGTCCTATAGTCCATCATGTTAAACTGTGTGTCCACTGTTCCCTGTAATCCTCTCTGCAGTCAGATAAGTAGAGGTGGAAGACATCTTGACTTGCATTGACTCCTCGTCACAGGGGGGAGAGAACTGGATTGGATTTGGCTTTCAGAGAATTTATTTTTACCTCTATTCTTATTTTAGTTTCATACAGTATAACTCATTTTTTATTTGTTTTACTTTATCAATTTATTTTTGTCCTTCTGTTGCTGGAACAAAAAATGTCCTATGATTTGTGTCATGACCATTTATTTTAAAACAGGTCTATGTTTTCAAATATCCTGAGAAGAGAAGAGTCTTCAGCCAAACTCTTCAGCACAGGAGATCATTCATACCAGTTTCCATCAAACAGTTTAATTCATTCCAGCTTTGTTACAGTATTGACATCAGGCTGCTGTGGTCTTACTGAATTCACTAATTGGATTTTGTAATGACAGTTTCTGTAACTTCTGGCACAGTGCAACACATCTTTGTAATTTATAATTTTCTGAAAATAATAATAATAAATAGGAAAAAGGAACAGGAAAAAAAGTCTTTGTACATCAGTTGCTTGAAAAGAAAAAAGACAAACATACATGTTTTTATTAAAAAGAAATAAAAACATTTTTAAATTGTAATTATCTACATTTCTGTAAGTTGAAACTAATTTAGACATTTAGTGAAACATGTGGAGTTTGCATGTTCTCTCCATGTCTGTGTGCATCATGTGAATAGTTTGAAAACTTCAGTCTGATTTTGCTGGTTTGTATAAAAGACTTTTAATGGTTTCAGTGTTTGCAGATGTTTGAAGACATAAAGACAAACTTGGAGCCTCTAGAAGAAAACAGATGATCAGGACATGAGCTCTGAGAGTCTCCTTTTAGTGACAGAGGAGAGAAAAACTTGACACTGACTGCCCTCTAATGGTTTTATTCAAGTAACTGTACCATTATTTTTCACTCTCATACTATATCTCACTTTAGATTCCACATAATTTACAACCATTATTGTATCTGAATTTGTAGAAGTGTTTAATATTTGTTATAGTTTAATCAGAAACAAGATTGTTGTGTTGTCTTTGACCCTTTTATCAACAAGTGATCTTTGTTGTGTTTTTCATCAATTTAAATTTCTTTGATGATTTATGGAAGGAACAATTTTCAGTACTTTGTATAATGCATTATTTAAAATATTTAATATTATTAGAATATAGATGAATATAAAGAAAAAAAGCAATATAAAATTATATATTGAAAAAGTATGGAATATGAATATGATGGGAAAATACTTCATGCTTGTGCTCTATCAATCTTCTAAAGATGAGTACTGTAGGATTTTGTACAGCAGAGACAGTGTTTTATAATGGCATACGAAGAGACCGAAGAGGACATTTACGGAGGAAGCTAAGAAGAGAAAAGGAGAGAGCGACTGAAGAAAAACTGGAATTGACTTTTAGTCGTTGGCAAGAGCTTCATGAAATAAAATGCTGGAAGACAGACGCTTCTTGATGTTGGACTAATAAGTAATATTAACTGGCTGCTATGTCTTTTGTCTTTACACTTGCTTGATGTTTGACAAAGTTCTTTACTCGCTTGGTTACAGTCCTAAGTAACATAATCATAACAAATGCACATTTACAGCTGTCCATATTTACAACAGTGGTATTGCACTCTGAAACTGGACTGCTAAATCACAAAAATACTTATTTCTAATTAATATAACCTTAAAGCCAATAATACTTCAGTGGTACATAAATGTCTGTGTATTGTATCATTTTGAATTGCTTGAGCTGATAACATTAATGATGTAAGACAGTGCAGTGTCTATCAGCCCAGTGAAGATGAGTACTGTAGGATTTTGTACAGCTGTTCAACAAACTTCAGTCACTGTGAGTCTCGAGCACAATAATAAACAGCAGAATCTTCAGTCTTCAGACTGTTCATCTGCAGATACACCTGCTGTCTGCCGTTGTCTCTGGAGATGGTAAACCGGCCTTGAACTGACTGAGAGTAGTATTTGCTGCTACCACTACCATTATCAATCCAGGCAATCCACTCCAGCCCTTTTCCAGGAGCCTGTCTGATCCAGCCCATAGGGTAGCTCCTGAATGTGAATCCAGAGGCTGTACAGGTCAATCTGTGAGATTCTCCAGGCCTTTTAATCACTGGTTCAGATTCTGTCAGAGTCTGACCATCAACACCTGTCAAAATAACAACAAAAACATCACATACAAGAAATTTACAACTTAAATCCAAACATCAACTGAAAGATCAATGAAGATCTTCACCTGCCCAGCAGATAGTTAAAAGCAGCAGTCCTGTCCTATAGTCCATCATGTTAAACTGTGTGTCCACTGTTCTCTGTCATCCTCTCTGCAGTCAGATAAGTAGAGGTGGAAGACATCTGAGTTTTGCATTGACTCCTCCTCACAGCGAGGAGAGAACTGGATTGGAGTTGGTCTTCAGAGAATTGTTAGTCTGACCATTTAATTGTGCTTGTACATTTTTTTTTGTTGTTGTTGTTGTTTCTTATTTTTGTTTCATATAACTCATATTTTTCTTTTCTTTTTTTTTCTTTTTTTTACTCTCTCTACTTATTTCTGTCCTCATGCTGCTGCAAAAAGGAATTTCCTCTGATTTGTACCATGCAGTTTATGTAACTTCTGGCACATTGCAACAAATCTTTGTAATTCATACCTTTATGAAACAGGAAATAGGAAAAAGGAACAGAAAACACAAAATAAAAGTCTGTTTATTCTGTAAACTATAAATGACTAAATGTACTGCATTGACAACAATTCATTATTCAAACAGTGTTAGTTTAAAAAGATCTAAAAGACTTTAAATGGTTTCAGTGCTTTAAGACGTACAGAGAAACTTGGAGCCTCTAGAGGAAAACAGCTGGTCATGATGCAAGATCTGAGAGTCTCCTTTTAGTGACTTGTGTGTCCATAATGCTCTGATGTCATGTGTCATGTGGTGACCAGGGGCCTGTAGGACACAATTCATTTTAGTAAATATGTCACTGGGGCATCTATCTCCATATGTAGGCTGAATGAAATGGATGAAATGAAATTGATTGACATTAAAACTAAACACTCACATTTCACATCCAAGAGGTTTATATGTGTGTTACTGCTCCCAGGGTGTGGTGTGTAGACAAAATAACATTTATACAGTGCAAGCTACACTGTCAGTCTCACACACTTTCATTTCAAAACTGATAGGTCACCTCAGTGAGGTGGATTACTGCTGAGGGAGGAAGCATGTGAGAAAGCAAGACATTTTTTTTTTTTTCCAAGAGAATAAACAGCAGCTCCTTGAGTCTTCCAGATTTTAAAATCTATTTGAGATGGTGAACTACAACTAAATGAACACATGAAAGTGCAGTCACTGCTGACTCAGCACTTAAAATGTTCTATTAGTGTTTTAATGAAGTGAGCTCACAAAGAGTGTGAGTATAAAACTGTAGTCCAGTCCAGGTTTGACTGTCAGTCATTTAAGTGAGATATGACAGTCTCCTTATAGTGACAGAGGAGAGAGAAACTTGACACTGACTGCCATCTAGTGATTTTATTAAATCAACTGCAACATTATTTTTCACTTCAGTATTGTGACCTACTTTAGATGACAAATAATTTGAACATTAATGTCACTAAAATGTGTACATATAGTATTTATTTTAATCATACATGGATAATGATTTCAGCAGATTGTTTTGCTGTCATTGGCTGTTTTCTGTGGAAGTGATCATAACAATAAGACTTTTATTTATTTAATGGTTTATGATGTTGCACAATGACGCTCATTATATTGTCATTTATTACAAAAAAAAAGTTTGAAAACCTCAGCCTGATTTAGCAGGTATGGCAGATATGGTATATATAAACCTGCTGCTATATGTATTCATTCATCTTTCTCAGGAACTGTTTTCAGGACTTTATAAAATGCATTATTTAATGTTAATATAGAATTAAAACAAGTATAAAAAGAAAAGTACAGATGAGTACTGTAGGTTTTTGTACAGCTGCTCAAACAACTCCATTCACTGAGGCTCTCGAGCACAATAATAAACAGCAGAATCTTCAGTCTTCAGACTGTTCATCTGCAGATACAGCTGCTGTCTGCTGTTGTCTCTGGAGATGGTAAACCGGCCTTGGACTGACTGAGAGTAGTGGATGTCGCTACCATCATCATAGATATAAGCAATCCACTCCAGTCCTTTTCCAGGAGTCTGTCTGATCCAGTTCATAGCATAGCTGCTGAATGTGAATCCAGAGGCTGTACAGGTCAATCTGTGAGATTGTCCAGGCCTTTTAATCACTGGTTCAGATTCTGTCAGAGTCTAACCATCAACACCTGTCAAAATATCAAAGAAAGATTTTGTGTTAGTTCAGATCACAACATGAAATGAAACTGAAACAACTACAAATGAAAGATCAATGAAGATCTTCACCTGCCCAGCAGATAGTTAAAAGCAGCAGTCCTGTCCTACAGTCCATCATGTTAAACTGTGTGTCCACTGTTCTCTGTCATCCTCTCTGCAGTCAGATAAGTAGAGGTGGAAGACATCTGAGTTTTGCATTGACTCCTCCTCACAGCGAGGAGAGAACTGGATTGGACTTGGTTTTCAGAGAATTGTTAGTCTGACCATTTAATTGTGCTTGTACATTTTTTTTTGTTGTTGTTATTGTTTCTTTTTTTTTTTCATATAACTCATATTTTTCTTTTCTTTTTTTTTCTTTTTTTTACTCTCTCTACTTATTTCTGTCCTCATGCTGCTGCAAAAAGGAATTTTCTCTGATTTGTATCATGCAGTTTATGTAACTTCTGGCACATTGCAACAAATCTTTGTAACTCATACCTTTATGAAACAGGAAATAGGAAAAAGGAACAGAAAACACAAAATAAAAGTCTGTTTATTCTGTAAACTATAAATGACTAAATGTACTGCATTGACAACAATTCATTATTCAAACAGTGTTAGTTTAAAAAGATCTAAAAGAATTTAAATGGTTTCAGTTCTTTAAGACGTACAGAGAAACTTGGAGCCTCTAGAGGAAAACAGCTGGTCATGATGCAAGATCTGAGAGTCTCCTTTTAGTGACTTGTGTGTCCATAATGCTCTGATGTCATGTGTCATGTGGTGACCAGGGGCCTGTAGGACAAAATTCATTTTAGTAAATATGTCACTGGGGCATCTATCTCCATATGTAGGCTGAATGAAATGGATGAAATGAAATTGATTGACATTAAAACTAAACAGTCACATTTCACATCCAAGAGGTTTATATGTGTGTTACTGCTCCCAGGGTGTGGTGTGTAGACAAAATAACATTTATACAGTGCAAGCTACACTATCAGTCTCACACACTTTCATTTCAAAACTGATAGGTCACCTCAGTGAGGTGGATTACTGCTGAGGGAGGAAGCATGTGAGAAAGCAAGACATTTTTTTTTTTCCCAAGAGAATAAACAGCAGCTCCTTGAGTCTTCCAGATTTTGAAATCTATTTGAGATGGTGAACTACAACTAAATGAACACATGAAAGTGCAGTCCCTGCTGACTCAGCACTTAAAATGTTCCATTAGTGTTTTAATGAAGTGAGCTCACAAAGAGTGTGCGTATAAAACTGTAGTCCAGTCCAGGTTTGACTGTCAGTCATTTAAGTGAGATATGACAGTCACCTTATAGTGACAGAGGAGAGAGAAACTTGACACTGACTGCCATCTAGTGATTTTATTAAAGCAACTGCAACATTATTTTTCACTTCAGTATTGTGACCTACTTTAGATGACAAATAATTTGAACATTAATGTCACTAAAATGTGTACATATAGTATTTATTTTATTCATACATGGATAATGATTTCAGCAGATTGTTTTGCTGTCATTGGCTGTTTTCTGTGGAAGTGATCATAACAATAAGACTTTTATTTATTTAATGGTTTGTGATGTTGCACAATGATGCTCATTATATTGTAATTTATTACAAAAAAAAGTTTGAAAACCTCAGTCTGATTTAGCAGGTATGGCAGATATGGTATATATAAACCTGCTGCTATATGTATTCATTCATCTTTCTCAGGAACTGTTTTCAGGACTTTATAAAATGCATTATTTAATGTTAATATAGAATTAAAACAAGTATAAAAAGAAAAGTAAAGATGAGTACTGTAGGATTTTGTACAGCTGCTCAAACAACTCCATTCACTGTGGCTCTCGAGCACAATAATAAACAGCAGAATCTTCAGTCTTCAGACTGTTCATCTGCAGATACAGCTGCTGTCTGCTGTTGTCTCTGGAGATGGTAAACCGGCCTTTGACTGACTGAGAGTAAAAAGTGCCGCTTCCATCACCATAGATAAAAGCGAGCCACTCCAGTCCTTTTCCAGGAGCCTGTCTGATCCAGTTAGCTGCTGAATGTGAATCCAGAGGCTGTACAGGTCAATCTGTGAGATTCTCCAGGCCTTTTAATCACTGGTTCAGATTCTGTCAGAGTCTGACCATCAACACCTGTCAAGACAGCAAAGAAAACATCACATACAAGAAATTTACAACTTCAATCCAAACATCAAATTTAAGATCAGTGAAGATCTTCACCTGCCCAGCAGATAGTTAAAAGCAGCAGTCCTGTCCTATAGTCCATCATGTTAAACTGTGTGTCCACTGTTCTCTGTCATCCTCTCTGCAGTCAGATAAGTAGAGGTGGAAGACATCTGAGTTTTGCATTGACTCCTCCTCACAGGGAGGAGTAACATCATCAACATTAACACAAGAACGAAATAATAACACACAATAACACCAGACAGAAACATCAAGGTCTACTCTTTTACAGGTTGTTGACATATAGCAGTGATCTGCACACATATGACCAATAAACTATAGGCTACATCACAAAGACAGGCAATATAAATAGATTACCTAAAATTATTTCAGCTCAGCACTGAAATTATTTTGCTATTGTTGGATGATTTATTTAGTTCTGTTTTTTTTAAAAAAAAAAGCAGATTTAGTACTGACTGAGGTTCCTATCATTGTAATGGCAAGAATGGCTGGAGTGTATGAAACTGGTATAGTGGGGAGCTGAGGCTGGAGAGCAAAAACAAAACTCATTTTTTTAAATCTTTTGGCCTGGACCAGCCTTTGAAGGGCCGTTTCCGCTTCATGGGCCTCTTAGGCCACACTTTCTTCTTCCACCACTTCAGCCCTATTCTCATCTGTATCTTGATAGCTGTACTGTCAGATATTAAATATGAAAACAGACTCCCACATGCTTGAGCTTTACACATGTCCTGAGATTTTCAGCCAACTATGATTATAGAATATATTAGCCTACCCTTTTTTTTGGCCGGGTGCGGACCGAGATTAATGCTCGTCACTAGCATTAATTAGTCACTCCTCTCCCTCATAGACGGTAGAAAAATGTAAACACACTAACGTCAGCGCGTCACTTAAGCACCACGCCGTGCCGGGCTGGCCCACTGACCCACCGGGGAAACTCCCGGTACCCCCGTAGGCCAGTCCGCCCCTGGTGGTGGGCCGCCGGCCGTCCTGGAGTACCAGCCGTTCTGTGATTCTCCAGATCACACAGATGGCCAGTCCGCCCCTAACTCCAGGTACTGCGGTCAAGCCAGCCGTCTCTCGTTTTCGCGTGGTCAAGCCAGCCGCTCCAACATTTTCAAGTGCGCCCTTATTGCCGACTTTATGGCAAATACTTTGAGACAACTGGGAAAGTCAGCGCTAGCTTACTGCAGCGTGTGGAAACTTCCGGTTTTCAAAATAAAACGTGGGTATCAAATGTATTAAACGTTTATTTAAAAATATGACGTTTAATTAAAAAAAAAGAAAAAAAAAAGAAAGTAAGAGTTGTGTCTCATAGAACTAAGTAGTATGATCCGGCACAGATTTTGAGCCAATAGGTCACATCACCTGGAAGGAATGTTCATATTTACATTATGAAATGTATTAAAAATTCATATAAAATATGAGAAGTGATAAAATGCTATAAAAAGAGGTGTGTCTCATAGAGCAAGTGTAGATCTACTGTCCTGCATTGATTCTGAGCCAATAGGTCACATGACCTGGAAGTTATTGAGCGTTAATGTTCATATTTACATTATGACATGTATTAAAAATTCATATAAGATATGAGAAGTGATAAAATGCTATAAAAAAGAGGTGTGTCTCATAGAGCAAGTGTAGATCTACTGTCCTGCATTGATTCTGAGCCAATAGGTCACATGACCTGGAAGTTATTGAGCGTTAATGCTCATATTTACATTATGAAATGTATTAAAAATTCATATAAAATATGAAAAGTGTTAAAATGCTATAAAAAGAGGTGTGTCTCATAGAGCAAGTGTAGATCTACTGTCCTGCATTGATTCTGAGCCAATAGGTCACATGACCTGGAAGTTATTGAGCGTTAATGTTCATATTTACATTATGACATGTATTAAAAATTCATATAAGATATGAGAAGTGATAAAATGCTATAAAAAAGAGGTGTGTCTCATACAGCAAGTGTAGATCTACTGTCCTGCATTGATTTTGAGCCAATAGGTCACATGACCTGGAAGTTATTGAGCGTCAATGTTCATATTTACATTATGAAATGTATTAAAAATTCATCTAAAATATAAGTGGATGTAAAATGCTATAAAAAGAGGTGTGTCTCATAGAGCAAGTGTAGATCTACTGTCCTGCATTGATTTTGAGCCACTAGGTCACATGACCTGGAAGTTATTGAGCGTTAATGCTCATATTTACATTATGAAATGTATTAAAAATTCATCTAAAATATAAGTGGATGTAAAATGCTATAAAAAGAGGTGTGTCTCATAGAGCAAGTGTAGATCTACTGTCCTGCATTGATTCTGAGCCAATAGGTCACATGACCTGGAAGTTATTGAGCGTTAATGCTCATATTTACATTATGAAATGTATTAAAAATTCTTATAAAATATGAAAAGTGTTAAAATGCTATAAAAAGAGGTGTGTCTCATAGAGCAAGTGTAGATCTACTGTCCTGCATTGATTTTGAGCCACTAGGTCACATGGCCTGGAAGCTATTGAGCGTTAATGCTCATATTTACATTATGACATGAATTAAAAATTCATCTAAAATATAAGTGGATGTAAAATGCTATAAAAAGAGGTGTGTCTCATAGAGCAAGTGTAGATCTACTGTCCTGCATTGATTTTGAGCCAATAGGTCACATGGCCTGGAAGCTATTGAGCGTTAATGTTCATATTTACATTATGAAATGTATTAAAAATTCATATAAAATATGAGAAGTGATAAAATGCTATAAAAAGAGGTGTGTCTCATAGAGCAAGTGTAGATCTACTGTCCTGCATTGATTCTGAGCCAATAGGTCACATGACCTGGAAGTTATTGAGCGTTAATGTTCATATTTACATTATGACATGAATTAAAAATTCATCTAAAATATAAGTGGATGTAAAATGCTATAAAAAGAGGTGTGTCTCATAGAGCAAGTGTAGATCTACTGTCCTGCATTGATTTTGAGCCACTAGGTCACATGGCCTGGAAGCTATTGAGCTAAAATTCTGTATTATTCATAAAAATATTAATATAAATTATGAGGACCATTCAAAGCTAAAAGAAAGAGGTGTGTCTTAATCAGCCTGTGTAGTCATGTGATCCACCACTGATTTGGAGTCATTAGGTCACATGACCTGTGCGCTATTGAGCTAAAATGCTGTATTATTCATAAAAATATTAATATAAATTATGAGGAATATTCAAAGCTACTAAAAAGAGGTGTGTCTTAACCAGCCTGTGTAGTCATGTGATCCACCACTGATTTGGAGTCATTTGGTCACATGACCTGGGAGCTATTGAGCTAAAATGCTGTATTATTCATAAAAATATTAATATAAATTTTGGGGACCATTCAAAGCTAAAAGATAGAGGTGTGTCTTAATCAGCCTGTGTAGTCATGTGATCCACCACTGATTTGGAGTCATTAGGTCACATGACCTAGGCGCTATTGAGAAAAACTGCTGTATTTTTCATAAAAATATTAACATCAATTATGAGGACCGTTCAAAGCTAAAAGAAAGAGGTGTGTCTTTTCCATCTGGCGTTATTCGAGGGAAATCATAAATTGAAACAGAAAAATAACAATATTGAAAAGACTGGAGTTATTCATATTTTCAGGTGGCCTATAATGCAGAGGACATACATTTCTTAATACAAACCTGAATTGAAAATGATTATGACATTTCTTGCCTATAACTAGAAATGATTCTCCATAGCACATTTTATACCTGACAGGAGATTTTGTCTTTGCTTATTTTATTTTACAGATACAGTGTGAAAAATGTGACAGATTGTACCATGAGCAGTGTCTTCACATGGATGAAAAACAACTCCAAAAAGCAAGGGCAAGCAACTGGGACTGTGCCCTTTGCAGTTAGGACAGAAAAAGAGAGAGGAAAAAAAAGGACATACTGTATGTGATATGGTAAAACCACATACTTGTAGAAATGTGACTGAATAATTCTCTCATTCGAAAACTGAGAAATGTTGAGATTACAAGTATTATTAATATATTTCAATATAGTAGTATTTCAAGTTTTATTTGTATTATTTGACTTTAAATTTTTAATTTGAAATATTTGTATAGTTATGTCAATTAGTATGAGTGAAAAAGAGAAATAAAAGAAAATGAAAAAACTTCTACATCTTTTCACAGTCTTCACACATTGCCCTTCAGCAACCAAGGTTTCGCTTCAGTTTTGTTTTTTCAGAACTAAAAGACCCCACACAAAAAACATGGCCTTCCACCAGCAGCCATTCTGAGTGGTAACTATGATCACTACCAACACCCTAACCTCAGGGGGATGGAGCACTGGCTTAGCAATGGCCAGAATAATATGGGCAACTGTTGCTGCAGGCATGCAATGCTAGACAGTCACCATGACTGGTGCTGTGCCTTCCTGCTTCTGTACAGCTGCTGTAATGTGTGCTGCCTTCGACGCAACTACATCCATGGTTTGTACTGTAAGGACTTCTATCACTTACACCTCCTTACATTTGAATGGTCCTCATAATTTATATTAATATTTTTATGAATAATACAGCATTTTAGCTCAATAGCGCACAGGTCATGTGACCTAATGACTCCAAATCAATGTAGGACAGTAGATCTACACTTGCTGTATGAGACACACCTCTTTTATAGCATTTTATCACTTTTCATATTTTATATGAATTTTTAATACATTTCACAATGTAAATATGAACATTATAGCTCAATAACTTCCAGGTCATGTGACCTATTGGCTCAGAATCAATGCAGGACAGTAGATCTACACTTGCTCTATGAGACACACCTCTTTTTATAGCATTTTATCACTTTTCATATTTTATATGAATTTTTAATACATTTCATAATGTAAATATGAACATTAACGCTCAATAGCTTCCAGGCCATGTGACCTATTGGCTCAGAATCAATGCAGGACAGTAGATCTACACTTGCTCTATGAGACACACCTCTTTTTATAGCATTTTACATCCACTTATATTTTAGATGAATTTTTAATACATTTCATAATGTAAATATGAACATTGACGCTCAATAACTTCCAGGTCATGTGACCTATTGGCTCAGAATCAATGCAGGACAGTAGATCTACACTTGCTCTATGAGGCACACCTCTTTTTATAGCATTTTACATCCACTTATGTTTTATATGAATTTTTAATACATTTCATAATGTAAATATGAACATTAACGCTCAATAGCTTCCAGGCCATGTGACCTATTGGCTCAGAATCAATGCAGGACAGTAGATCTACACTTGCTCTATGAGACACACCTCTTTTTATAGCATTTTATCACTTTTCATATTTTATATGAATTTTTAATACATTTCATAATGTAAATATGAACATTAACGCTCAATAGCTTCCAGGCCATGTGACCTATTGGCTCAGAATCAATGCAGGACAGTAGATCTACACTTGCTCTATGAGACACACCTCTTTTTATAGCATTTTACATCCACTTATATTTTATATGAATTTTTAATACATTTCATAATGTAAATATGAACATTCCTTCCAGGTGATGTGACCTATTGGCTCAAAATCAGTGCCGGATCATACTACTTAGTTCTATGAGACACAACTCTTACTTTCTTTTTTTTTTCTTTTTTTTTAATTAAACGTCATATTTTTAAATAAACGTTTAATACATTTGATACCCACGTTTTATTTTGAAAACCGGAAGTTTCCACACGCTGCAGTAAGCTAGCGCTGACTTTCCCAGTTGTCTCAAAGTATTTGCCATAAAGTCGGCAATAAGGGCGCACTTGAAAATGTTGGAGCGGCTGGCTTGACCACGCGAAAACGAGAGACGGCTGGCTTGACCGCAGTCTCCAGGTCATGGTGTGTAGCTAAAAAGAACATTTATACAGTACAAGCTACACTGTCAGTCTCACACACTTTCATTTCAAATTGATGGGTCACCTCAGTGAGGTGGATTACTGCTGAGGGAGCAAACATGTGAGAAAGGAAGACATTGCTTTTCTTCCAAGACTCCAGGACAGTGTGGTGTATTTTCTTATAGGCCTTTATGGTATTTCATTGATCGCTCTTAAGATTACAGCTGAATATGGAGTGCATATGAAGTGCATACTTGAAATAACCTACTATGACCTTTCCCTCTGTGAAGACTGAACATTCGTTAGTATTTATGATCTCTCTCTCTGTCTCTCTACATGAAGAATAAACATTCTATAGTATTTACGATCTTTCTGGGGAGAATGGTGTGAGGTTCTGCTGAACTTTTTACCTTTCTCTCTCTGAGTTATAGGGTTTGTGAGACGACCTTTGGCCATCTCATTCTTAGGTAATGAAACAGATGCGGTGAAGAAAGTTATGAAAGATAATGACGGAAGTTGGTACCTTAAATGGTCAGTTTAAGAATGTTTATTCATGTTTCTCCTGTGAGTATAAGACCTTGCCCGGGAGAAGAGGGGCACAAGATTTTTTGGAACGATGTAGGAGAATTTGGAACATTCGGCCTGAAGAGTTGAAGTATTTTTGATCAAGACATGCATCTCAAACTCACTTGTACCTTTGAATAAAGTCCTAATTATTCAAGTCAAGACGAGTTGCGGTTCTTTTCTTTTCAAGCATCCACAGACCGACATCAGCAGCCACGAAAAGTCACGACAACAGCTTGTCTTGCAGTGTCAATTATTCATTCAGCTTTCATCACAATGTCTCACAAGCACAAGAACAAACAGCAGCTCCTTCAGTCTTTGTGAGATGGTGAACTGAAACTAAATGAACACATTAAACTGCAGTCCCTGCTGACTCAGCACTTAAAATGTTCTATTAGTGTTTTAATGAAGTGAGCTCACAAAGAGTGTGAGTATAAAACTGTAGTCCAGTCCAGGTTTGACTGTCAGTCATTTAAGATCAGTGAGATATGAGAGTCACCTTATAGTGACAGAGGAGAGAGAAACTTGACACTGACTGCCATCTAGTGTTTTTATTAAATCAACTGCAGCATTATATTTCACTCCCATATTGTCCAACAGATGTAAATTAATCATGTTAATAACATTAATGTGGCTGAAATGGCAACATGTAGTATTTATTATTATTATTATTTCAGCAGGTCATTTGGCTATCATTAGCTGTTTTGTACAGAAGTGATCATTACAGTAAGACTTTTATTTGTTTATGTCTTTAATGTTTTTGTTGCTTGTTTTCGTTATTAATTTTCTTGATTTTATCAATATTACAATATAATTGTTTCTCAGGACCTATTACTGCTGTACAAATGAGTACTGTAGGATTTTGTACAGCTGTTCAAACAACTTCAGTCACTGTGAGTCTCGAGCACAATGAATGCTGAGTGAGAATCCAGAGGTTGTACAGGTCAATCTGTGAGATTGTCCAGGCCTTTTAATCACTGGTTCAGATTCTGTCAGAGTCTGACCATCAACACCTGTCAAGACAACAACAAAAAAACTATCACATGTAGCAAATTTACAATTTAAAAGCAAACATCAAATGAAAGATCAGTGAAGATCTTCACCTGCCCAGCAGATAGCTAAAAGCAGCAGTCCTGTCCTATAGTCCATCATGTTCAACTGTGTGTCCACTGTTCTCTGTCATCCTCTCTGCAGTCAGATAAGTAGAGGTGGAAGACGTCTGAGTTTTGCATTGACTCCTCCTATGAGAGAAACGTGTGTGTGTGTGTGTGTGTGTGTGTGTGTGTGTGCTTAGACTATCACTGTCATAGTGTCATTTGACTTCATGTCTTCTGCTGCCACCTGTTATTAGATATTCATCAATTTGTAATCACATATTCATATATAAACATTGTTTTATCTTAATTTGTGGAATTTAACAGCTGTAGTTGTTTCAGCTACCAGATTGTTGTGTTGTCTTTGATACCTTCATGAACAAATGACCTTTATTGTGTGTTTTATTGGTTGATGGTTGAGTAAGAATGTTTCTCGAAACTTTGCATTGTTTAAAAAAATGTTTTCAAAATTGTTATCAAATATGAAATATAAAACAATGTATTTTAGGACAAATATGACAAATAAAATATACAACAGCGTAAAATATAAGTATATAGTATTATGTCATCTACTTCATGCTTGGCTTGTATCAGTCCACTAAAGATGAGTACTGTGGGATTTTGTACAGCTGTTTAACCAACTTCAGTCACTGTGAGTCTCGAGCACAATAATAAACAGCAGAATCTTCAGTCTTCAGACTGTTCATCTGCAGAAACAGCTGCTGTCTGCTGTCGTCTTTGGAGATGGTAAACCGGCCTTTGACTGACTGAGAGTAGTAGATGTTGCTACTGTCATAAATGGCAGCAAGCCACTCCAGTCCTTTTCCAGGAGCCTGTCTGACCCAGTGCATATAGTAGTCACTGAATGTGAATCCAGAGGTTGTACAGGTCAATCTGTGAGATTCTCCAGGCCTTTTAACCACTGGTTCAGATTCTGTCAGAGTCTGACCATCAACACCTGTCAAGACAACAAAGAAAACCGTCTTACAAACGACAAAAAACAGATTTATAACTTAAATCCAAACACCAAATAAAAGATCAGTGAAGATCTTCACCTGCCCAGCAGAGAGTTAAAAGCAGCAGTCCTGTCCTATAGTCCATCATGTTAAACTGTGTGTCCACTGTTCTCTGTCATCCTCTCTGCAGTCAGATAAGTAGAGGTGGAAGACATCTGAGTTTTGCATTGACTCCTCCTCACAGGGAGGAGAGAACCCCTTTGGACATTGTCATCACCTGTTGTTTATTGTGAGTTCAGACAAATAAACTGTATTCATGCATCTCAATTTTAAATTGGAATTCAAATTCAAATCTTTAGAAGTTGAATTTTGTGCTCTTGTGCTCTTGTTTGAATAGCTTGAAATTCAATTTGTGTTTGAAGTCTAGAGAGTATGGGCAATGAGCAGAAACACAACACAACTGAAAAATTAACCACATATATGAAAAAATGTAATTATGCAGCAATATTTACATTGTTAGATGTTCTAGTTTACGCCTTAAAAACTGACAAAAAGGTGCCATATTTATATATGATGTCTTTGTTTGTCAGCTGTTGAACATGGAATACTTTTCATTTTTAACCCCATGTTATGACAAAAACATGAGGTTAAAAATTTAAATTAAAGGTAAATCGTTAGTGATAAAATAAGATGATACGTTATACATCATATACACTGTATATATCAAACATAATGTGAAACTTAAATAAGTTTAACATCACCATGAAATTGGCTGCAGATTACTGATTCTGGCCATGATGTATTTACTTACAGTTAATTAAAAGGGTTTAAGTAATGGAATATATGATGATAGTGTAATGAAGTAATTTGAGTGGAAATATACATTAAAGTGATTATATTGTCCAAAGATTCAGTTTGATGCAGTTCCCTTTTGCATTAAATTGTCTTCTTTCAAAATCTAAAAACAGTTTCTCTCTTTAACAGTGAACTGGTGTTGAAGTCATTACTGGTCTGAGGGCTCCTCCTCTGGTGTTTTCATGTAAGTGTTAAGGAACTGAGGGTTTTTTTTCAGGTCTATTGATGGTTTGAGTTATTGTGGCTCTCTGGCACAGTAATACACAGCAGTGTCTTCAGGCTGCACATTCTGTCCATTTAGAGTCACTGTGTTGCTGGAAGAGTCTAAGTCGATACTGAACTTGTTCTTTAGTGAATCTTTGTAGAATGAAGCTCCAGTATTTCTCATTCCAATCCACTCCAGTCCTTTCTCTGCAGGCTGTCTGATCCAAGCTGTGAAGTAGCTGCTAACAGAATATGAGACCTGACAGGTGATGGTCAGACGTTGACCTGGCTGCACAGTCACAGAGGCTGGCTGTGTCAACTGTTCACTCTTCACACCTGTTAAAAAGTGAAAAGGTTTTGCATTTTCTCATTCAGTGATCTTACAGACTGCATTTGGTACAATCAAAAATACAGTGACAGCAGCCAGGATCATATAGATAGTCTGAAACCTTCAGTCTTCATTGGCTGTTTGCAGGTTAGCATAAAAGACGGTTATGGTTTCAGTTTTTGAAAATCTTAGAGTCACTTTCATCACTCTCATATTATAACTCACTATAGATTCCACGTCATTTACATACATTTTAGGGTCTTCATTTTTAGAAATGTTTAATATTTGTTGTATTTTTATTTCAGCAACAATATTGTGTTTTGTTTTGTTTTTTTAACCCTTTTATGGACAAGTAATCTTTTTTTGTGTTTTTTATCAGTTTTATTTTTGTAAATAATCAGTGTTCAGGACTTGTATAATGCATTATTTAAAATGTCTAATGTTAATATTAAATATAAAAAAATAAGGAATAGAAAAAAATCAATAGAAAAGAAAGTATAGAATATGAATATGAAGGGAAACTAATTCATACTTAGTCTCTATCAACCCAGTAAAGAAGAGTACTGTAGGATTTTGTACACCTGCTCAACAAACTCCATTCACTGTGACTCTCGAGCACAATAATAAACAGCAGAATCTTCAGTCTTCAAACTGTTCATCTGCAGAAACAGCTGCTGTCTGCTGTTGTCTCTGGAGATGGTAAACCAGCCTTTGACTGACTGAGAGTAGAATTTCCTATTAGCATTATATTCAATCCAGGCAATCCACTCCAGTCCTTTTCCAGGAGGAGTGTGAAATATATTATATACAATAGCATAAATTATACATTATGTCATATACTTCATTCTTGGCTTGTATCAGCAAAGTAAAGATGAGTACTGTAGGATTTTGTACAGCTGTTACACCAACTTCAGTCACTGTGGCTGTCGAGCACAATAATAAACAGCAGAACCTTCAGTCTTCAGACTGTTCATCTGCAGATACACCTGCTGTCTGCTGTTGTCTCTGGAGATGGTAAACCGGCCTTGAACTGACTGAGAGTAGGAGATGCTGCTACTGTCATACATGGCAGCAATCCACTCTAGTCCTTTTCCAGGAGCCTGTCGTATCCAGGCCATCCAGTGGCTACTGAATGACAATCCAGAGGCTGTACAGGTCAATCTGTGAGATTCTCCAGGCCTTTTAATCACTGGTTCAGATTCTGTCAGAGTCTGACCATCAACACCTGTCAAGACAGCAAATACAACCATCATAAAAAAAACAAAGTTACAACTTAAATGTAACATCACATTTAAGATCAATAAAGATCTTCACCTGCCCAGCAGATAGTTAAAAGCAGCAGTCCTGTCCTGTAGTCCATCATGTTAAACTGTGTGTCCACTGTTCTCTGTCATCCTCTCTGCAGTCACATAAGTAGAGGTGGAAGACATCTGAGTTTTGCATTGACTCCTCCTCACAGGGAGGAGAGAACTGGATTTAACATAAATGTCTCTTGTCTAAAGAAACTAGACTGAATGTTTAATGACTTGGAAACATGCCTCCAAGTCGTTCAAAGTTTAAAATTTCCGGACACGTTTCAAATTGAGTAAATTCTTCATCAACAGTAACACAGCAGCTAAGAAACAAAACAGTCACACCAGAGAGAAGTACCACTCTTTTACAGGTGTGGACAGACAGCAGCGATCTTCCCACATATAACCAATAAACTATGCTAGGCTATACCACAGAGACAGTGAATATAAATAAAGTACCTGTAATGATTTCAGCTCAGCACTGAAATTGTTTTGCTATTGTCGGATGATTTATTTAGTTCTGTTTTAGCGAAAACGTGAAGAAAGTTCAGTCTGTGTGTCTCCCTGATGCTCTGATGTCATGTGTCATGTGGTGACCAGGAGCCTGTAGGACACAATTCATTTTAGTAAATATGTCACTAGGGCGTCTATATCTATATGTAGGCTGAATGAAATGGATGAAATGAAATTGATTGACATTAAAACTAAACAGTCACATTTCACGTATGATTCATGTATAATGATTTCAGCAGATTGTTTTGCTGTCATTGGCTGTTTTCTGTAGAAGTGATCATAACAATAAGACTTTTATTTATTTAATGGTTTGTGATGTTGCACAATGATGCTCATTATATTGTCATATATGATAAAAAAAAGTTTGAAAACCTCAGTCTGATTTAGCAGGTATGGTATATATATTTATATAAATCTACTGCTATATGTATTCCTTCATTTTTCTCAGGAACTGTTTTCAGGACTTTATAAAATGCGTTATTTAATGTTAATATAGATTTAAAACAAGTATAAAAAGAAAAGTAAAAATAAGTACTGTAGGTTGTTTGTACAGCTGCTCAACCAAATGTCATAAATGTTTTTGGGTGTTGCTGAATTATGTTATAAATTATTCAGTTTTTATAATTTTATTAAAAATTACAATAGAATTCTTTCTCAGGATCTACCAGTTCAGTTAAGATGAGAACGGTAGGATTTTGTACAGCTGCTCAACCAACTCCAGTCACTGTGAGTATCGAGCACAATAATAAACAGCAGAATCTTCAGTCTTCAGACTGTTCATCTGCAGATACAGCTGCTGTCTGCTGTTGTCTCTGGAGATGGTAAACCGGCCTTTGACTGACTGAGAGTAGTGGATGTTGCTACTAGCACTATTGATATAAGCAAGCCACTCCAGTCCTTTTCCAGGAGCCTGTCTGACCCAGTTCATGCTGTAGTCACTGAATGTGAATCCAGAGGCTGTACAGGTCAATCTGTGAGATTCTCCAGGCCTTTTAATCACTGATTCAGATTCTGTCAGAGTCTGACCATCAACACCTGTCAAGACAACAACAAAAACATCACATACAAGAAATGTGCAACTTCAGTCCAAACATGAAATGAAAGATCAGTGAAGATCTTCACCTGCCCAGCAGATAGTTAAAAGCAGCAGTCCTGTCCTATAGTCCATCATGTTAAACTGTGTGTCCACTGTTCTCTGTCATCCTCTCTGCAGTCAGTTAAATAGAGACGTAGAGCCATTAAAATTTTGCATTAACTCCTCCTTACAGGGAGGAGAGAACTGGATTGGGCTCGGCTTTAGAAGCTAACGATTTTCAGGAGTCATTCCTCCAAATCAGTATATTTATGTTTTAATTTCACTTGCATAAAATGTATATAATACGGTTCATTTATTATTGCAATTATACTTCAGATTTTCCTTTTCAATAATAAACAAATAGGAAATGTTTTAACAATTTATTTTAACAGTTGTTTTTTTTTTTTTTTGTGATTACCTTACATTTTTTTCCTTTTTACTATAACAGTGAACTGGTGTTGAAATCATTAGTGGTCTGAGGGCTCCTCCTCTGGTGACTTCATGTGCTACAAGGGTTCAGGCACTGAGAGGTTTTTGTTCAGGTCTACTGATGATTTGTGTTATTGTGGATATCTGGCACATTAATACACAGCAGTGTCTTCAGTCTGTACATTCTGTCCATTTAGAGTCACTGTGTTGCTGGAAGTGTCTAAGTCGATACTGAACTTGTTCTTTAGTGAATCTTTGTAAAATGTGCTGGATCCAGCCCTCATTCCAATCCACTCCAGTCCTTTCCCTGCAGGCTGTCTGATCCAAGCTGTGTAGGAGCCAAGAGAATAAGAGACCTGACAGGTGATGGTCAGACGTTGACCTGGCTGCACAGTCACAGAGGCTGGCTGTGTCAACTGTTCACACTTCACATCTGTTAAAAAAGAAAATGTTTTGTAACAAATGATCAAGTTATACTGTTATACTAAAGGAAGGTCACTGAATTTGCATGCAGTCAAACACATGAAGCATCAATGGTGGTCTAACTGGAGCCAATAGAAGAGTCTGTTGACTGTTATTATATCTGCAGAGTGAAACATATCTAGAAATCACCTCTGCTTTACATTGTTGTATATTGTATACAATGTACATTGTATATTGATATTTTAATTGCCTTACACTCTAAATTGTAACAATTTGAAAATGTCCCTGTCCCTAGAGGAAAACAGCTGGTCATGATGCAAGATCTGAGAGTGTCCTTTTAGTGACAGAGGAGAGAAACTTGACACAGACTGCCCTCCAGTGATTTTATGTGATAAACTGCACTCTCAAATTATGACTCACTTTAGATTTCACATTATTTACAAACACTGTTGTATCTTAATTTGTCAAAATGTTTGAAGTTTGTTAATCAGCAACAAGATTGTATATGTTGTCTTTGAGCATTTTATCAACAAGTGATATTTGTTATGTTTTATATATATTTAATTTTTGATAATAATTTGTCTCATGTTTTCATGACTTTATGTAATGTGTCATTTGAAATATTTAATGTTAATACTAAATATAAAGAAAAAAAGAAATAGAAAAATAAGTATTGAATATGAATATTAAGGAAAAATAGCTCAGTAAATCCTACAGCCCAGTACTGTAGGATTTTGTACAGCTGCTCAACCAACTTCAGTCACTGTGAGTCTCGAGCACAATAATAAACAGCAGAATCTTCAGTCTTCAGACTGTTCATCTGCAGATACACCTGCTGTCTGCTGTTGTCTTTGGAGATGGTAAACCGGCCTTTGACTGACTGAGAGTAGAATTTCCTATTATCATTGTATTCAATCCAGGCAATCCACTCCAGTCCTTTTCCAGGAGCCTGTCTGATCCAGCCCATACTGTTGCTGCTGAGTGAGAATCCAGAGGCTGTACAGGTCAATCTGTGAGATTCTCCAGGCCTTTTAATCACTTGTTCAGATTCTGTCAGAGTCTGACCATCAACACCTGTCAAGACAACAACAAAAACATCACATACAAGAAATTCACAACTTCAATCCAAACATCAAATGAGAGATCAGTGAAGATCTTCACCTGCCCAGCAGATAGTTAAAAGCAGCAGTCCTGTCCTATAGTCCATCATGTTAAACTGTGTGTCCACTGTTCTCTGTCATCCTCTCTGCAGTCAGATAAGTAGAGGTGGAAGACATCTGAGTTTTGCATTGACTCCTCCTCACGGGCAGGAAATGAAAGGATTGGACTTTGATGCCTCTTGTCTTTCTTGTCTAATGAAACTAGACTAATGGTAAGGAAGTATCCATCAACGTCAGTTAAAGGTTGAAAGTTTCTGACACATTTCAAAATGAGCAACTTATTCATCAATATTAACACAACAAAAAATAATAACACACAATAACATCAGACAACATCAAGGTTCACTACTTTACAGGTTGTTGACATATAGCACCAATCTGCACACATATGATTAATAAACTATAGGCTACATCAAAAATATAGGCAATATATCAGCTGCAACATTATATTTCACTCCCATATTGTCCAACAGATGTAAATTAAACATGTTAATAACATTAATGTGGCATATGTAGTATTTATTATTATTATTATTTAAGCATGTCATTATTATCTGTTTTGTAAAGAAGTGATCATTACAGTAAGACTTTTATTTGTTAATGTCTTTAATGTTTTTTATTGTTTGTTTTCATTATTAATTTTCATGATTTTATCAATATTCCAATATAATTTATTCTCAGGATCTCTTAGTCCTGTACAAATGAGTACTGTAGGATTTTGTGCAGCTGTTCAACCAACTTCAGTCACTGTGAGTGTCGAGCACAATAATAAACAGCAGAATCTTCAGTCTTCAGACTGTTCATCTGCAGATACACCTGCTGTCTGCTGTTGTCTCTGGAGATGGAAAACCGACCTTGGACTGACTGAGAGTAGGAGATGCTACTACTGTCATGTCTGACATATGCAGATAGTCTGAAAACTTCAGGCTTCATTGGCTGTTTGCAGGTTAGCATAAAAGACTTTTAATGGTTTCAGTTTTTAAGACATACAGAGAATCTTAAAGTCACTCTGTTTTTGTTGTTGTTGTTGTTTTTACCCTTTTACAATCAAGCAATCTTTTTTTGTGTTTTTTATCAGTTTTATTTTTGTAAATAATCTTTATCAGGAACAGTGTTCAGGACTTCTATAATGCATTATTTAAAATATTTAATGTTAATATTAAATATAAAAAATGAGGAATAGAAAAAATTCAAGAGAAAAGTATGGAATGTGTATATGAAGGAAAAATATATATATACTGTAGGATTTTGTACAGCTGTTTGAATTAAAACAAGTATAAAAAGAAAAGTAAAGGATCGAATTTGGCTCTCAGAAATGAATTATCAAAGTCATTTCTCCAAATCATTTCATTTAAAGTTATCTTTAACTCTTGGTGTAAAAGTTTCTAGCCCTTTTCACCTTGGTCATATTAAAAAAGGGAAAAAAGATATAGCTACTGTTTAAGTCATAGTTAGTTGGTTGTCAGATGTCATTTGTATTACATCAGGCAAAATGATTTCCCCATCTTTTGTAGGTGTTGCAATACACAAAAACAAATTGATTAAAAACTTTTCATACTGTATGTATCACATCGTATATTGAAAGAAACTCAATCTTCTCTAAGTCTCTTCTATGCTCACGTTGTCTGCAGTTGAAGTCAAATGAGATCATGTAGAAACATTAAAATTCTCAACTCTTTTTCTGTCTCTCGGGAACAAAAATTTCTTCTGTGATTCAAAGAATGACATGGAAATATTTTTCAACAGCTCAGTAGACATCATCATTTCTGCTATAGTTTTTAGAACCAGACGATAGTCCAACAAGGTGATGACAAAGAGGGCAGTCTCAGTTTAGTTACCTGCCTTGAAACCAGACTAGTGGAGAAAAGATTCAATATGATGAAAACAGTTCCCTGTTGAATTAAAGAATCTAAAGAACCTTCTTATAAACTCTGAAGGCTGTTTCACTCTTTAACACTGAACTAGTGTTGAAATCATTAGTGGTCTGACGGCTCCTCCTCTGGTGGCTTCATGTTACAAGTGTTCAGGCATTGATGGGTTTTTGCTCAGGTATAGTGTGAGTTATTGTGGCTCTCTGGCACAGTAATACACAGTAAAGAGTCTAAAATGATACTGAACTTGGTCTTTAGAGAATCTTTGTAGTATCAAGCTCTACTAGGTCTTATTCCAATCCTTATATTGACAGAGGAGAGACAAACTTGACACTGACTGCCATCCAGTGTTTTTATTACCAATGCAACATTGTTTTTCATTAACATATTGTGACCTACTTTAAGTGAGAAATAATGTAAACATGAATGTTGCTGAAATGTGTACATGAAGTATTTCTTTAATGCATACATGTACAATGATTTCAGCAGATTGTTTTGCTTTATTGGCTGTTTTGTGAGAAAGTGATATAGTAAGTAAAATGTTTTTTATTGTCTTAAATGTTTTTTGTTGTTGCTGAATTATGTTATTAATTAGTTCGTTTTTATAATTTAATTAAAAATTCTCAGGATCATCAGTTCAGTTAAGATCAGTATTGTAGGATTTTGTACAGCTGCTCAACTAACTTCAGTCACTGTGAGTCTCGAGCACAATAATAAACAGCAGAATCTTCAGTCTTCAGACTGTTCATCTGCAGATACACCTGCTGTCTGCTGTTGTCTTTGGAGATGGTGAACCGGCCTTTGACTGACTGAGAGTAGTAAGTGCTACCACCACTAGTGATATAAGCGAGCCACTCCAGTCCTTTTCCAGGATCCAAGCCATGTCGTAGCTGCTGAGTGAGAATCCAGAGGTTGTACAGGTCAATCTGTGAGATTCTCCAGGCCTTTTAGCCACTGGTTCAGATTCTGTCAGAGTCTGACCATCAACACCTGTCAAGATAACAACAAAAACATCACATACAAGAAATTTACAACTTAAATCCAAACATCAAATGAAAGATCGGTGAAGATCTTCACCTGCCCAGCAGATAGTTAAAAGCAGCAGTCCTGTCCTATAGTCCATCATGTTAAACTGTGTGTCCACTGTTCTCTGTCATCCTCTCTGCAGTCAGATAAGTAGAGGTGGAAGACATCTGAGTTTTGCATTGATTCCTCCTCACAGGGAGGAGAGAACCCCTTTGGACATTGTCATCACCTATTATTTATTGTGAGTTCAGACAAATACATTTTATTCATGCATCTCAATTTTAAATTCGAATTCGAATTCAAATCTTTAGAAGTTGAATTTTGTGCTCTTGTGTAAACTTGAATTGTTTGAAATTAGATTTTTGTTTGAAGTCTAGAGTATGGGCAATGAGCAGAAACACAACACAACTGAAAAATTAACCACATGTATCAAAAAATGTAATTATGCAACAAAATTTACATTGTTAGACGTTATAGTTTACACCAATTTGACAAAAAAAGACGCCATATTTATACAGTATATGCTTGGCAGTTGTTGTCAGTTGTTGAACATGGAATACTTTTATTTTTAACCCCATGTTATGACAAAAACATGAGGTTAAAAATTTAAATTAAAGGTAAATCGTTAGTGATAAAGTGGGATGATACTTAATACAGCATATGCACTGTATATCGAAACATAATGTGAAACTTGAATATCTAACAAACACAATGTAGAATGTCTGACCCTTTAACATCACCATGAAATTGGGTGCAGATTACTGATTCTGGCCATGATGTATTTACTTACAGTTAATTAAAAGGGTTTAACTAATGGAATATATGATGATAGTGTAATGAAGTAATTTGAAAAAACAGTTCCCTGTTGAATTAAATTATCTTCTTTCAAAATCTAAAGATTGTTTCTCTCTTTAACAGTGAACTGGTGTTGAAGTCATTACTGGTCAGACGGCTCCTCCTCTGGTGGCTTCATGTTACAAGTATTCAGAAACTGAGGGATTTTTGTTCAGGTCTATTGATGGTTTGTGTTATTGTGGCTCTCTGGCACAGTAATACACAGTAGTGTCTTCAGGCTGCACATTCTGTCCGTTTAGAGTCACTGTGTTGCTGGAAGAGTGTAAGTCGATACTGAACTTGTTCTTTAGTGAATTTTTATAGAATGAATCTCCAGTATTTCTCATTCCAATCCACTCCAGTCCTTTCTCTGCAGGCTGTCTGGTCCAAGCTGTGAAGTAGCTGCTAAGAGAATAAGAGACCTGACAGGTGATGGTCAGACGTTGACCTGGCTGCACAGTCACAGAGGCTGGCTGTGTCAACTGTTCACACTTCACACCTGTTAAAAAGTGAAAAGGTTTTGCATTTTCTCATTCACTGAACTTACAGACTGCATTTGGTACAATCAAAAATACAGTGACAGCAGCCAGGATCATGTAGATAGTCTGAAACCTTCAGTCTTATTTGGCTGTTTGCAGTTTAGCATAAAAGATGGTTTCAGTTTTTAAGACATCACTCTCATATTATAACTCACTTTAGATTCTACGTCATTTATGCATCTTCATTTCTAGAAGTGTTTAATGTTTGTTGTATTTTTATTTAGATTGTGTGTTTTTTTTACCCTTTTATAAACAAGTAATCTTTTTTTGTGCTTTTTATCAGTTTTATTTTTGTAAATCTTCATCAGGAACAGTGTTCAGGACTTCTATAATGCATTATTTAAAATATTTAATGTTAATATAAAATATAAAAAATAAGGCATAGAAAAAAATAGAAAAGTATGAAATATGTATATGAAGGAAAAATAATTCATGCTTAGTCTCTATCAACCCAGTAAAGATGAGTACTGTAGGATTTTGTACAGCTGCTCAACAAAGTCCAGTCACTGTGGCTCTCGAGCACAATAATAAACAGCAGAATCTTCAGTCTTCAGACTGTTCATCTGCAGATACACCTGCTGTCTGCTGTTGTCTCTGGAGATGGTAAACCGGCCTTTGACTGACTGAGAGTAGAAGATGCTACTACTAGCAGTATTGATCCAGGCAATCCACTCCAGTCCTTTTCCAGGAGCCTGTCTGATCCAGGCCATTTGGGAGCTGCTGAATGTGAATCCAGAGGCTGTACAGGTCAATCTGTGAGATTCTCCAGGCCTTTTAATCACTGGTTCAGATTCTGTCAGAGTCTGACCATCAACACCTGTCAAGATATGGAGCAAATAAGCTTTGGCTGACAACATAAAATGAATTTGAAACAATTACAAATGAAACATCAGTGAAGATCTTCACCTGCCCAGCAGATAGTTAAAAACAGCAGTCCTGTCCTATAGTCCATCATGTTAAACTGTGTGTCCACTGTTCTCTGTCATCCTCTCTGCAGTCAGATAAGTAGAGGTGGAAGACATCTGAGTTTTGCATTGACTCCACCTCATGGAGAAGAGAGAACTGAATCGTCTTTAACTCAACAGGATTATCTTTATCTCATGGTGTAGTCTTTTTCACCCTGGTCACATTACAAAAGGGAAATTTTCATTATGTTTATGTACTTGTGAAAAGATATAGCTACTGTACAGTCATAGTTTAGTTATCAGATGTTGTTTGTATTATAACAGGGAAAATGATTTTCCTAATCCATTGCAAGTCTCTTCTATGCTCATGTTGTCTGCAGTTGAAGTCAAATGAGATCATATAGAAACATGAAAATTCTCAACTCTTTTTCTGTCTCTTGGAAACAAAAATTGCTTCTGTGACTCAATGAATGACATGAAAATAATTTTCAGTTTAGTTACCTGCCTTGAAACAAGGCTAGTGGAGAAAAGATTCAATATGATGAAAACAGTTCCCTGTTGAATTCAATTAAGAACTTTCTTATAAACTCTGAAGGCTGTTTCACTCTTTAACACTGAACTAGTGTTGAAATCATTAGTGGTCTGAGGGCTCCTCCTCTGGTGGCTTCATGTTACATGTGTTCAGGCATTGAGGGGTTTCTGTTCAGGTATAGTGTGAGTTATTGTGGCTCTCTGGCACAGTAATACACAGTAAAGAGTCTAAGTCGATACTGAACTTGGTCTTTAGAGAATCTTTGTATCAAGCTCTAGTAGGTCTTATTCCAATCCTTATAGTGACAGAGGAGAAAGAAACTTGACACTGACTGCCATCCAGTGTTTTTATAACCACTGAAACAGTGTTTTTCACTACCATATTGTGACCTACTTTAAGCGAGAAATAATGTAAACATGAATGTTGCTGAAAGTAGAAGTACATGAAGTATTTCTTTAATGCATACATGGAAAATGATTTCAGCAGATTGTTTTGCTTTATTGGTTGTTTTATGAAAAAGTGATATATTAAGTAAAATGTTTTTTAATGTCTTAAATGTTTTTGTTGTTGCTGAATTATGTTATTAATTAGTTAGTTTTTATAATTTTATTAAAAATTACAATAGAATTCTTTCTCAGGGTCTATCAGTTCAGTTAAGATCAGTATTGTAGGATTTTGTACAGCTGCTCAACAAACTTCAGTCACTGTGAGTCTCGAGCACAATAATAAACAGCAGAATCTTCAGTCTTCAGACTGTTCATCTGCAGATACACCTGCTCTCTGCTGTTGTCTCTGGAGATGGTAAACCGGCCTTTGACTGACTGAGAGTAGGAGATGCTACTACTGTCATGTCTGACATATGCAACCCACTCCAGTCCTTTTCCAGGAGCCTGTCTGTTCCAGACCATACTGTAGCTACTGAATGACAATCCAGAGGTTGTACAGGTCAATCTGTGAGATTCTCCAGGCCTTTTAGTCACTGGTTCAGATTCTGTCAGAGTCTGACCATCAACACCTGTAAAGAAGAAAACCATCATACAAACAACAAATGTACAACTCAAAAGTAAACATCAAATGAAACATTAATGAAGATCTTCACCTGCCCAGCAGATAGTTAAAAGCAGCAGTCCTGTCCTATAGTCCATCATGTTAAACTGTGTGTCCACTGTTCTCTGTCATCCTCTCTGCAGTCAGATAAGTAGAGGTGGAAGACAACTGAGTTTTGCATTGACTCCTCCTATGAGAGAAACGTGTGTGTGTGTGTGTGTGTGTGTGTGTGTGTGTGTGTGTGTGTGTGTGTGTGTGTGTGCGTGCGTGTGTCTGTGTGTGTGCTTAGACTATCACTGTCATAGTGTCATTTGACTTCATGTCTTCTGCTGCCACCTGTTATTAGATATTCATCAATTTGTAATCACATATTCATATATAAACATTGTTTTATCTTAATTTGTGGAATTTAACAACTGTAGTTTGTTTCAGCAGATTGTTGTGTTGTCTTTGATCCCTTCATGAACAAATTACCTTTATTGTGTTTTTTATTGGTTGATGGTTGAGTAAGAATGTTTCTCATTAGTAGTGTTCAAAACTTTGCATTGTTTAAAAAAATGTTTTCAAAATTGTTATCAAATATGAAATATAAATCAATATATTTTGGGACTAATATGACAAATAAAATATACAACAGCATAAAGTATATAGAAATATGTCATCTACTTCATGTTTGGCTTGCATCACTCCAGTAATGATGAGTACTGTGGGATTTTGTACAGCTGTTCAACCAACTTCAGTCACTGTGAGTCTCGAGCACAATAATAAACAGCAGAATCTTCAGTCTTCAGACTGTTCATCTGCAGATACACCTGCTGTCTGCTGTCGTCTTTGGAGATGGTAAACCGGCCTTTGACTGACTGGGAGTAGTAGATGTCGCTACTGTCATAAATGGCAGCAAGCCACTCCAGTCCTTTTCCAGGAGCCTGTCTGATCCAGGCCATCCAGTAGCCACTGAATGACAATCCAGAGGCTGTACAGGTCAATCTGTGAGATTCTCTAGGCCTTTTAATCACTGGTTCAGATTCTGTCAGAGTCTGACCATCAACACCTGTCAAGATAAAAATGAAATAAAAATGTTCATATACCACAAATTTACAACTTAAATTGAAACATCAAATGAAAGATCAGTGAAGATCTTCACCTGCCCAGCAGATAGTTAAAAGCAGCAGTCCTGTCCTATAGTCCATCATGTTAAACTGTGTGTCCACTGTTCTCTGTCATCCTCTCTGCAGTCAGATAAGTAGAGCTGGAAGACTTCAGAGTTTTGCATTGACTCCTCCTCATATGGAGAAGGATGAAGTCCAGTTCTTTATTTTTTGTTTTTCATGATTTTGTGTTGCTTGAAATCAGATTTGGTCTACTCATATTGTGCATGAGGCTTAAGAAAATACCAAACAGTACATGCTACAAGCAAAAAGACAACTGAAATATCACTCACAAACACTGAAGCAGAGTCTTTATTATTTTTACAGCCAAGGACCCCATAGCTAATAGAGAGGTGGAGCAGGGAGTCCCTTAATGTATTGTAAATTCATTTTAAACTAGGCCTACCAAAACATGTAGTGTGACCAGCTCACATGATTGCACCAAGACTCACAGTAGCCAATCATCAATGTTATGTATGTAATGTAAAATATATATGTGTATTATATTATAGTCCAAACACATGCAGGTTGATAGGTTAACTGATGACTGAAATTGCTCAGGTATGAAGTGATGGTGAACAGTTTTTCTTGTCTCTGTGTGTCAGCTCTGTGATGAACTGGCTTCTTGTCCAGGGTGTACCCTGCCTCTCACCCAATTCAAACTGGGACTGTCTCCAGCCTTCACAGGCATGATTAGGATAAGTGGTTATGGAAAATTGATAGATTTTTCTACAACAAAGAGGAGGAAACCTCTTGAAGACCAAGGCAAAGAGAATAAAACATTTTCAGCCATATTTAACTTGTGGCTGTCATTGTGGGATCCAGCCTAAAAAAAAAAGAACATGACATAAGTTGTTATGTAGTTTTTATCGTGACAAATCATCTTAGCTTTGACAAAACACTGACTAGATAACTTAAGATTAGGCTAAAGATCTTTAGACAGTTTCTCTCTTTAACACTGAACTGGTCATGGTTGAATTCATTAGTGGTGTGAGGGCTCCTCCTCTGGTGACTTCATGTTACAGTTGTTTCAGGAATTTTTGTTCAGGTCTACTGAAGCTTTGTGTTATTGTGGTTCTCTGGCACAGTAATACAAAGCAGTGTCTTCAGGCTGCACATTCTGTCCGTTTAGAGTCACTGTTTTGCTGGAAGTGTCTAAGTCGATACTGAACTTGTTCTTTAGAGAATCTTTGTAGTGTGCACCTCCAGTATCTCTCATTCCAATCCACTCCAGTCCTTTCCCTGCAGGCTGTCTGATCCAAGCTGTGTAGTAGTAGCTAAGAGAATAAGAGACCTGACAGGTGATGGTCAGACGTTGACCTGGCTGCACAGTCACAGAGGCTGGCTGTGTCAACTGTTCACACTTCACACCTGTTAAAAAAGGAAATTTGCAAGTTATACTGCAAAAGAAGAACTGTTAACTTACAACTGACAAATCCAGAGAGACTCACATCCAGCTGCCAACAGCAGCAGCAGAGCTACAGAAAACATGGTTTATGTTGAAAGTGACGAGCTGTGAACTCCACTGACAGCCTGATGTGAAGTTTTTATAGCTGAGTAACAAAGAAGGTCACTGAGTTTGCATAGAATCACGAGGCATCAGTGTTGGTCTAAATGGAGCCAATAGAAGAGTCTGATGACTGTTATTATATCTGCAGACTGGAAATCACCTCTGCTTTATATATGATATAGAGTATTAATGTCCTTACACACTTAAATGTGATTTTTTGAAAATGTTCCTGCATTTACAGAAATGAAACAACTGTTAATTGTATTTTACTGTACTTTATTAAACAACTTAATGTGAATATTAGAATGAATCATGGAATCATGAATCATTAACATGAATCAAGGATTATGAAAACATATTCATTAAAATCAGCATTGGAATAATAATGATGATGTGCACCAATGGGGAAAAAAAGGAGCAACCACCAAGAATGTTGCTTTCTATAAGACATGTTTACAGTGTGTTTAACATGTTTTTTAATCATTAATATACATTTTGAATTTGATGTGATCTGTTATTTATTATCAGCACTTCCTACATCATATACATGATCAATTTTAAAGGTATGAGTAAAAGTACTTTTTTAATTGCAGCATTTGTTCATTCATTAAATTTCTGAGGTTACCGAACTTACTGACTGCATTTACTGACAGCAGCCAGGATCATGTAAATAGTTTGAAACCTTCAGTCTGATGCTGCCGGTTTGCAAGTTTGTATAAAATACTATAAATGGTTTTAGTGTTTGCAGATGTTTGAAGACATAAAGGAACTGAAACCTGTGTGAGAAAATTCACCACATCTCACTTCTCTGGAAAGACATGACTTTGACTATTGTTTTGCATGTTTTTTTATATATATATTTTTTAATTATGATGATGCTTTTAGACAAACACCTGTCAAGATAACAACAAAAAGCATCACATACAACAGATTTACAACTAAAATCCAAACATCAAATGAAAGATCAGTGAAGATCTTCACCTGCCCAGCAGATAGTTAAAAGCAGCAGTCCTGTCCTATAGTCCATCATGTTAAACTGTGTTAAACTGTTAAACTGTGTCCAGCATGTTTAACCCTTCACATCATATGCTTTTTACCTCAAACTTATAAAATCTAAAGACTGTTTCTCTCTTTAACAGTGAACTGGTGTTGAAATCATTAGTGGTCTGAGGGCTCCTCCTCTGCTGGCTTCATGTTACATGTAAGTGTTCAGCCACTGAGAGGTTTTTGTGCAGGTCTAGTAAAAGTTTGTATTACTGTGGATCTCTGGCACAGTAATACACAGCAGTGTCTTCAGGCTGCAAATTCTGTCCATTTAGAGTCACTGTTCTGAAGAGTCTAAGTTGATACTGAACTTGTTCTTTAGTGACACTTTGTGATATGTGATGGCTCCAACTGCTCCACTAACAATCCACTCCAGTCCTTTCCCTGCAGGCTGTCTGATCCAAGCTGCTTACAGAATAAGAGACCTGACAGGTGATGGTCAGACGTTGTCCTGGCTGCACAGTCACAGAGGCTGGCTGTGTCTGTAACTGTTCACACTTCACACCTGTGGAGGAAAACAAGTTGAATATTGAATCAGTATGATAACACTGAATACTCAATGTGCTGTGATCTGTCACAAGATCAGAAAGAAAATGTTTGTATAGGTGGAGGTTCGCAGTTGGACTAGTTGTCAACTAGGAAGAAACAACACCTCAGACATTTCAGTATGATAATTTTCAAGTAAGAGAGGATTATATGCTGTAAAAACAGACAACAAGAATGCCCAATTCACTAACAAGGTGTTCAGTAAGTCAAATGTTTTTTAAGCACTCATCAGAGTTTTTTTGTCATGAGGTGTAATGACTTAGGCCCAAGGGTTTGAACAATTTTCCAATCACCCAGTTTATTTATGATGATCATGTTTGTGGGTTATACTATTGTGGTGATTCTCATATGATGTTACCAAGAAACTGCTGAATTTCAAATTAATATATCATAATAACAAATGTAATAACAAATGAATGTTTGCATACAAAATAAGACGTGCATTTTGTCTCCTTTTTATTTATGCATTGTATTCAATCCAGGCAATCCACTCCAGTCCTTTTCCAGGAGCCTGTCTGATCCAGGCCATTTGAGAGCTGCTGAATGTGAATCCAGAGGTTGTACAGGTCAATCTGTGAGATTCTCCAGGCCTTTTAATCACTGGTTCAGATTCTGTCAGAGTCTGACCATCAACACCTGTCAAAATATGGAAGAAAAAAATCATGTGAATTAAGCTGACAACATGAAATGAAATTGAAGAACTACAAATGAAAGATCAGTGAAGATCTTCACCTGCCCAGCAGAGAGTTAAAAGCAGCAGTCCTGTCCTATAGTCCATCATGTTAAACTGTGTGTCCACTGTTCTCTGTCATCCTCTCTGCAGTCAGATAAGTAGAGGTGGAAGACATCTGAGTTTTGCATTGACTCCTCCTCACATGGAGGAGAGAACTGGATTTAACATAAATGTCTCTTGTCTAAAGAAACTAGACTGAATGTTTAATGACTTGGAAACATGTGTTCAAGTCGTTCAAAGTTTAACATTTTCTGACACGTTTCAAATTGAGTAAATCCTTCATCAACATTAACACAGCAGGTAAAAAAACAAAACAGTCACACCAGAGAGAAGTACCACTCTTTTACAGCTGTGGGCAGACAGCAGCGATCTGCCCACATATAACCAATAAACTATGCTAGGCTATACCACAGAGACAGTGAATATAAATAAATTACCTGTAATGATTTCAGGAGCCTGTAGGACACAATTAATTTTAGTAAATATGTCACTGGGGCATCTATCTCTATATGTAGGCTGAATGAAATGGATGAAATGAAACTGATTGACATTGAAACTAAACACTCACATTTCACATCCAAGAGGTTTATATGTGTGTTATGTGTGTCTACACACCAAACCCAGGGTGTGGTGTGTAGACAGAAGAACATTTCTACAGTACAAGCTACACTGTCAGTCTCATACATTTTCATTTCAAAACTGATAGGTCACCTCAGTGAGGTGTATTACTGCTGAGGGAGGAAGACATAGATTTTTTCCAAGAGAATAAACAATACCTCCCTGAGTCTTCCAGCTGTTTATCTTGAAATCTATTTGAGATGGTGAACTACAACTAAATGAACACATGAAAGTGCAGTCACTGCTGATTCAGCATTAAAATGTTGTATTAGTGTTTTGCTGAAGCGAGATCACAAAGGATGTGAGTATAAAACTCTAGTTCAGTCCAGAGTTTGACTGTGTGTCCACTGTTCTCTGTCATCCTCTCTGCAGTCAGATAAGTAGAGGTGGAAGACATCTGAGTTTTGCATTGACTCCTCCTCACAGGGAGGAGAGAACCCCTTTGGACATCGTCATCACCTATTATTTATTGTGAGTTCAGAGAAATAAATTTTATTCATGCATCTCAATTTTAAATTGGAATTCAAATTCAAATCTTTAGAATTTGAATTTTGTGCTCTTGTGTGAATTAGAATTGTTTGAAATTAGATTTTTGTTTGAAGTCTAGAGTATGGGCAACGAGCAGAAACACAACACAACTGAAAAATTAACCACATATATGAAATAATGTATATGTCAAAGTTTAGTCAGGACACTGTTTTGAAAGCATATACATTTTTTAAATGGTGACATATAATGACACCTGTTGTCCTTCAGGGTCAAAATTGACCCCATATGGTTTGACTGTTTATGAAGCATAAAATATGACTATATATACTTGTATATATATCCATAACCTTTTTAGCCAACTCAATACCAGTTTCAACTTTACAAAACTATAACATTTCAGAATAAATCCATGTCATTTTAATTCAAAAACACAAAAAAACAATCCCAGTTTGTCTGCGTGCATGTGTGTGTATAGGTGTGTGTGTGTTTAGACTGTCACTGTCATAGTGTCATCTGACTTCATGTCTTCTGCTGCCACCTGTTGTTATTCATCAATATGTAATCACAGATTCATATATAAACATTGTTTTATCTTAATGTGTGGAATTTAACAGCTGTAGTTGTTTAATTTCAGCTACCAGATTGTTGTGTTGTCTTTGATCCCTTCATGAACAAATGACCTTTAGTGTGTTTTGAATTGGTTGATGGTTGAGTAAGAATGTTTCTCATTAGCAGTGTTCAAAACTTTGCATTGTTTAAAAGAAATTTCAAAATTGTTATCAAATATGAAATATAAAACAATATATTTTAGGACAAATATGACAAATAAAATATACAACAGCATAAAGTATATAGTATTATGTCATCTACTTCATGCTTGGCTTGTATCAGCAAAGTGAAGATGAGTACTGTAGGATTTTGTACAGCTGCTTAACCAACTCCAGTCACTGTGGCTGTCCAGCACAATAATAAACAGCAGAATCTTCAGTCTTCAGACTGTTCATCTGCAGATACACCTGCTGTCTGCTGTCGTCTCTGGAGATGGTAAACCGGCCTTGGACTGACTGAGAGTAGTATTTGCTGCTACTACCAGTATTAATCCAGGCAATCCACTCCAGTCCTTTTCCAGGAGCCTGTCTGACCCAGGCCATCTCATAGTAACTGAATGTGAATCCAGAGGTTGTACAGGTCAATCTGTGAGATTGTCCAGGCCTTTTAATCACTGGTTCAGATTCTGTCAGAGTCTGACCATCAACACCTGTCGAGATAACAACAAAAAACATGACATCTAACAAATTTACAACTGATACGCAAAAATCAAATGAAAGATAAGGTTAAGCTGACAATACAAAATGAATTTGAAACAATTACAAATGAAACATTAATGAACGTCTTCACCTGCCCAGCAGATAGTTAAAAGCAGCAGTCCTGTCCTATAGTCCATCATGTTAAACTGTGTGTCCACTGTTCTCTGTCATCCTCTCTGCAGTCAGATAAGTAGAGGTGGAAGATGTTTGAGTTTTGCATTGACTCCTCCTCACAGAGAATCACTTTGGACCATGGTTATCACCTATTGTTTATTGTAAGTAGAGTCAAATTTGATTCATGGAACTCAAATTAAAATGTATAATTCTCATTTGGAATTCATTTGAATTTTAATTGTTTGGAATTATTATTATTATTATTATTATTGTTGTTGTTGTTGTTATTATTATTATTATTATTATTATTATTATTATTATTATTATTATTATTATTACTATAACATTCAACATTCACAAAATACACAACATTGAGATTTGATATGATGAGTCAAACCGAGCTGTTTGGGCATATAAATAATAAAGATACAAATTTTAACTCAAATTATAAATTATTTAATTATAAAATTCAGAACAAGTCAATAGTTTGTATTTTTTGTTGGTCAAGTAAACACCCGAGAGGAATTACATCATGTATTGATGATGGACTATAGACTCATTTTGGAACATTTGAATACATGTATTATACATGTATTCAAATGTTCCAAAATGATTTCCAGTAAAACATAAAATCATTTTTCACCTCATGTTTTCATCACAACAAGTGATATGTAATTGAAATCAACAGTGTGAAACAGTGAGATGATTTACATTAAGACATTTTGAGACTTTATCATCACATTACTGATTCAGTTACTAATGCACTTACTTACGGTTAATTAAAAGGTTTAAGAAATGGGTTATTTGATGATAGTGTAATTAAGATTTCCAAGTTGAAATATACATCGATGTTTCAGTGTTAGGGTACTGAGGTGTTTTTTTTTATTTGTTTTGTTTTGTTTTTGGTTGTTTTTTCAGGTCTATTGATGGTTTGTGTTATTGTGGCTCTCTGGCACAGTAATACACAGCAGTATCTTCAGTCTGTCCGTTTAGAGTCACTGTGATGCTTTAAGAGTATGAGTCAATACTAAACTTGTTCTTTAGTGAATCTTTATAGTGTGAACCTGCAGTAAATCTCATTCCAATCTTTCATCATACCTGGACAAATGTTTCAGCAAACAAACTGTTTGTGCTGATCTTGACAGTTTTGTGAAGAACTGATCGTACAATAAGACATTTACAATGTGTTTTAAATGTTGTTGTTTTGTTTGTTTGTTTTGTTTTGGGGTTTTTTGTTGGATAATCATCATCTCCATCAGTTGTCGTTGTTTTATTAAATACACCCACAAAACATTAAATAAAAACACAATTCTTTTTATTGTTACAGCAGAGATGAGTACTGTAGGATTTTGTACAACTCTACTTTTTTTAGGAAAAATTAATTTTCGGGTTTTTTATAAAATATAATTAAAATGTGATTTTACAGCTGCTCAACCAACATCAGTCACTGTGACTCTCCAGCACAATAATAAACAGCAGAATCTTCAGTCTTCAGACTGTTCATCTGTAGATACACCTGCTGTCTGTTGTTGTCTCTGGAGATGGTAAACCGGCCTTGAACTGACTGAGAGTAGGAGATGTCGCTACCATCATCATAGATATAAGCAATCCACTCCAGTCCTTTTCCAGGAGCCTGTCTGATCCAGTGCATGCTGTAGCTGCTGAATGTGAATCCAGAGGCTGTACAGGTCAATCTGTGAGATTCTCCAGGCCTTTTAACCACTGGTTCAGACTCTGTCAGAGTCTGACCATCAACACCTGTAAAGAGGGATAAAAACATCAAGTGAAATCAGCATGTGAAAAAAATAAAAGCTAACCAAGACTAAGATCAGTGAAGATCTTCACCTGTCCAGCAGATAGTTAAAAGCAGCAGTCCTGTCCTATAGTCCATCATGTTAAACTGTGTGTCCACTGTTCTCTGTCATCCTCTCTGCAGTCAGATAAGTAGAGGTGGAAGACATCTGAGTTTTGCATTGACTCCTCCTATGAAAGAAAATGTGTGTAGGTGTATCACTCAATAGATCTGTGTTGAATTTGCCTCAGAGACATATGCTATGGCAAGTCCCAACAAGTCCCCTTACTGACAAAGCAGAAAATTAATGTTAATTAATGTATGTGTGTGTGTGTGTGTGTGTGTGTGTGTGTGTGTGTGTGTGCTTAGAGACACTGTCATACTCTCCTTAGTTAGTGCCATCTGACTTCATATCTTCTGCTGCCATCTGTAGGTCTTTTTGGTAAAGCCTCTCTGCTTCCTTTAACTTTGTCTGTCACAGTAATACAGAGCAGAGTCCTCTGACTTTAAATTGGATACACTAATCTGTTACTATTATCTCTGCTAATTTCAATTCGCCCTCATAGAATGTTGGCATACCAAGTTTCAGTTGCATTATAGCTAATAAGCCCCATTGATTGCAGTGTTTTTCTGCATGTTGTCTGATCCAGTTCATACCACAGCAGGTAAACTATCTCTGACCTGTACAACCCGGTGAGATGAAAAGAGAGAGGAAGAAAGAGAGACAGTCTTCTGGTAATCAATGTTGTCTGATAAAAGATAAAACAGCAAGATGGAGGAGAACTCACAGGGCAGAGAGAGAGCAACCAGCAGAAGAGTGAGTGTGTTCACCATCCTGAGGCTGAAGATGTGACCGCACAAAGTACAAGAACAGTCAGCAGGACAGAAGTACACTGCACAGACTGCAGATTTGCATCAGGATATCATGGGGAGCGAGTGCCTCATGTACCTGTACATTTTTATTTTGTCTTCATGTGAAAGTTGATGAGATGTTCAATGTTTTTAGTGTTCGCAGATGTTTGAAGACATACGGAGAAACTTGGAACCTCTTCTTAATGAAATATCCCTCAAATGTGTCCACTGTTCTCTGTCATCCTCTCTGCAGTCAGATAAGTAGAGGTGGAAGACATCTGAGTTTTGCATTGACTCCTCCTTACAGGGGGGAGAGAACTGGATTTAACATAAATGTCTCTTGTCTAAAGAAACTAGACTGAATATTTATTGACTTGGAAGAGTCCGTCCAAGTCGTTCAAAGTGAAAAATATTCGGACACGTTTCAAATTGAGTAAATTCTTCATCAACAGTAACACAGCAGCTAAGAAACAAAACAGTCACACCAGAGAGAAGTACCACTCTTTTACAGGTGTGGACAGACAGCAGCAATCTGCCCACATATAACTAATAAACTATGCTAGGCTATACCACAGAGACAGTGAATATAAATGAAGTACCTGTAATGATTTCAGCTCAGCACTGAAATTATTTTGCTATTGTCGGATGATTTATTTAGTTCTGTTTTAGCGAAAACATGAAGAAAGTTCAGTCTGTGTGTCTCCCTGATGCTCTGATGTCAGGTGTCATGTGGTGACCAGGAGCCTGTAGGACACAATTCATTTTAGTAAATATGTCACTGGGGCATCTATCTCTATATGTAGGCTAAATGAAATGGATGAAATGAAATTGATTGACATTAAAACTAAACAGTCACATTTCACGTATGATTCATGTATAATGATTTCAGCTGATTGTTTTGCGGTCATTGGCTATTTTCTGTGTAAGTGATCATAACAATAAGACTTTTATTTATTTAATGGTTTGTGATGTTGCACAATAATGCTCATTATATTGTCATTTATAATAAAAATAGTTTGAAAATCTCAGTCTGATTTAGCAGTTATAGTATATATATATAAACCTACTGCTATGTATTCCTTCATTTTTCTCAGGAACTTTATAGGACTTTATAAAATGCATTATTTGATGTTAATATAGAATTAAAACAAGTATAAAAAGAAAAGTAAATATGAGTACTGTAGGATTTTGTACAGCTGTTCAACCAACTCTAGTCACTGTGGCTCTCGAGCACAATAATAAACAGCAGAATCTTCAGTCTTCAGACTGTTCATCTGCAGATACACCTGCTGTCTGTTGTTGTCTCTGGAGATGGTAAACCGGCCTTGGACTGACTGAGAGTAGTAGATGCTACTACTACTATAGATATAAGCAATCCACTCCAGTCCTTTTCCAGGAGCCTGTCTGATCCAGTTCATCTCAGCGCTGCTGAATGTGAATCCAGAGGCTGTACAGGTCAATCTGTGAGATTCTCCAGGCCTTTTAATCACTGGTTCAGATTCTGTCAGAGTCTGACCATCAACACCTGTCAAGACAACAACAAAGACCATCATACAAACAACAAAAAACACATTTACAACTTAAATCCAAACATCAACTGAAAGATCAGTGAAGATCTTCACCTGCCCAGCAGATAGTTAAAAGCAGCAGTCCTGTCCTATAGTCCATCATGTTAAACTGTGTGTCCACTGTTCTCTGTCATCCTCTCTGCAGTCAGATAAGTAGAGGTGGAAGACATCTGAGTTTTGCATTGACTCCTCCTCACAGGGAGGAGAAAACTTGATTGGTCTTGGCTTTTAGAGAATCATGTTTCTTGAGTCTGACCATCGACATCACTACTGTCACTTTACTCAGTTTTTATTTTTACTTCTATTCTTATTTTAGTTTCACATAACTCATTCATTATTTTTTGTCCTTTTGTTGCTGCAGCAACACATTTCTTCTGCTTTGTATCATGACCATTCATTTTAAAACAAACAAATATCAAATATCCTGTTTTGAGAAGAGAAGCGTCTTCAGCCAAACTCTTCAGCACAGGAGATCATTCATACCAGTTTCCATCAAACAATTTAATTCATTCCAGCTTTGTTACAGTATTGACATCAGGCTGCTGTGGTCTTACTGGATTCACTAATTGGATTTTGTAATGACAGTTTCTGTAACTTCTGGCACAGTGCAACACATCTTTGTAATTTATAATTTTCTGAAACTGGAAATAGGAAAAAGGAACAGGAAAAAAAGTCTTTGTACATCATTTGCCTCAAAGGAAAATGATAAACAAACATGCTTTTATTAAAAAAGAAATAAAAACATTTTTAAATTGTAATTATCTACATTTCTGTAAGTTGAAACTAATTTAGACATTTAGTGAAACATGTGGAGTTTGCATGTTCTCTCCATGTCTGTGTGCATCATGTGAATAGTTTGAAAACTTCAGTCTGATTTTGCAGGTTTGTATAAAATACTTTTAATGGTTTCAGTGTTTGCAGATGTTTGAAGACATAAAGACAAACTTGGAGCCTCTAGAGGAAAACAGATGATCATGACACGAGTTCTGAGAGTCTCCTTTTAGTGACAGAGGAGAGAAAAACTTGACACGGACTGCCCTCTGATGGTTTTATTCAAGTAACTGTACCATTATTTTTCACTCTCATGTTATGACTCACTTTAGATTCCACATCATTTACAACCATTATTGTATCTGAATTTGTAGAAGTGTTTAATATTTGTAATAGTTTAATCATAAATAAGAGTGTTGTGTTGTCTTTGACCCTTTTATCAACAAGTGATCTTTGTTGTTTTTTTTATCAATTTCATTTTTTTTAATGGTTTTTGGAAGGAACAATTTTCAGTACTTTGTATAATGCATTATTTAAAATATTTAATATTATTAGAATATAGAAGAATATAAAGGAAAAAACAATAAAAACATGAAATCGGTTAAAAAAAAGTATGGAATATGAATATGATGGGAAAATACTTCATGCTTGTGCTCTATAGATGAGTACTGTAGGATTTTGTACAGCAGAGACAGTGTTTTACCAGAATAAAATCTGGGGTAGCAGGAAATATAACCAGTCCCATCAGGATCTAAGGATATAATGATAGACAAGGAGACCGAAGAGGACATTTATGGAGGAAGCTAAGAAGAGAAAAGGAGAGAGCGACTGAGGAAAAACTGGGACTGACTTTTAGTCGTTGGCAAGAGCTTCATGAAATAAAATGCTGGAAGACAGACACTGAACTGGGCTTCTTGATGTTGGACTAATAAGTAATATTAACTGGCTGCTGTCTTTTGTCGTTACACTTGCTTGATGTTTGACAAAGTTGTTTACTCACTTGGTTAGAGTCCTAAGTAACATAATCATAACAAATGCACATTTACAGCTGTCCATATTTACAACAGTGGTATTGCACTCTGAAACTGGATTGCTAAATCACAAAAATACTTATTTCTAATTAATATAACCTTAAAGCCAAAAATACTTCAGTGGTACACAAATGTCTGTTTATTTTATCATTTACTTGAACTGAAAATATTATTGATGTAAAGACAGTGCAGGGTCTATCAGCCCAGTGAAGATGAGTACTGTAGGATTTTGTACAGCTGTTTAACCAACTCCAGTCACTGTGAGTCTCGAGCACAATAATAAACAGCAGAATCTTCAGTCTTCAGACTGTTCATCTGCAGAAACAGCTGCTCTCTGCTGTCGTCTCTGGAGATGGTAAACCGGCCTTTGACTGACTGAGAGTAGTAGATGTAGCTACTGCCATAACTGATGGAAGCAATCCACTCCAGCCCTTTTCCAGGAGCCTGTCTGATCCACGCCATATAGTAGTTACTGAATGACAATCCAGAGGTTGTACAGGTCAATCTGTGAGATTCTCCAGGCCTTTTAATCGCTGGTTCAGATTCTGTCAGAGTCTGACCATCAACACCTGTCAAGATATCAAAGAAAGTCATCATACAAACAACAGAAAACATATTTACAACTCAAAAGCAAACCTCAAATGAATGATCAGTGAAGATCTTCACCTGCCCAGCAGATAGTTAAAAGCAGCAGTCCTGTCCTATAGTCCATCATGTTAAACTGTGTGTCCACTGTTCTCTGTCATCCTCTCTGCAGTCAGATAAGTAGAGGTGGAAGACATCTGAGTTTTGCATTGACTCCTCCTCACAGGGAGGAAATGAAAGTATTGGACTTTGATGCCTCTTGTCTTTCTTGTCTAATGAAACTAGACTGATGGTAAGGAACTATCAATCAAGGACAGTTAAAGTTTGAAAGTTGCTGACACATTTCAAATTGCGTAACTTGTTCATCAATATTAACACATCAACAAAACACCAGACAACATCAAGGTCCACTCGTTTGCACGTTGTTGACATATAACAGTGATCTGCACACATATGACTAATAAACTATACGCTACATCACAGAGAGAGACAATAGATTACCTAAAATTATTTTAGCTAAGCACTGAAATTATTTTTCTATTGTCGGATGATTTATTTAGTTCTGTGTAGTTGTGTATTTACTTCAAAGAAAGCATGAAGAAAGTTCAGTCTCTGTGTCCATAATGCTCTGATGTCAGGTGTCATGTGGTGACCAGGGGACTGTAGGACACAATTCATTTTGGAAAATATGTCACAGGGGCATGTATGTCTATATTTAGACTATATATCTATGTGTGCATGAAATGAAGCTGCATTACTGATTGATTTGACTAAACAATCACATTATACATCCAAGAGATTGATTTGTGTGTTACGACTCCCAGGTCATGGTGTGTAGCTAAAAAGAACATTTCTACAGTACAAGCTACACTGTCAGTCTCACACACTTTCATTTCAAATTGATGGATCACCTCAGTGAGGTGGATTACTGCTGAGGGAGCAAACATGTGAGAAAGGAAGACATTGCTTTTCTTCCAAGACTCCAGGACAGTTTGTCTTGCAATATCAGTTATTCATTCAGCTTTCATCACAATGTCTCACAAGCACAAGAATAAACAGCAGCTCCTTCAGTCTTTGTGAGATGGTGAACTGAAACTAAATGAACACATTAAACTGCAGTCCCTGCTGACTCAGCACTTAAAATGTTCTGTTAGTGTTTTAATGAAGTGAGCTCACAAAGAGTGTGAGTATAAAACTGTAGTCCAGTCCAGGTTTGACTGTCAGTCATTTAAAATCAGTGAGATATGAGAGTCACCTTATAGTGACAGAGGAGAGAGAAACTTGACACTGACTGCCATCTAGTGTTTTTATTAAATCAACTGCAACATAATATTTCACTCCCATATTGTCCAACAGACGTAAAGTAATCATGTTAGTAACATTAATGTGGCTGAAATGGCAACATGTAGTATTTATTATTATTATTATTTCAGCAGGTCATTTGGCTATCATTATCTGTTTTGTAAAGAAGTGATCATTACAGTAAGACTTTTATTTGTTTATGTCTTTAATGTTTTTTGTTGTTTGTTTTCATTATTAATTTTCTTGATTTCATCAATATTACAATAAAATTCTTTCTCAGGATCTCTTAGTCCTGTTTTGCATTGACTCCTCCTCACAGAGAATCACTTTGGACCATGGCTATCAACTACTGTTTATTGTAAGTCAATTTTGATTCATGGAACTCAATTTAAAATTTTAAATTCTCATTTGGAATTTATTTGAATTTTAATTGTTTGGAATTATTTTTTGGTATACTGCACGGGGTTAATCTACAAGCAAGAACACAACACAGCTGAAAAATCAACCACATATATGAAAAATTACATTGTGCAGAAATATGTAAATTGTTAAATGTCATAATTTAGCCCTGAACAGCCATAATATTCAACATTCACAAAAAACTTTAGGAGATTTGACATGATGAGTCAAATCGAGCTGTTTGGACATATAAATAATAAAGATACAAATTTTAACTCAAAACTTTTAATTATAAAATTCAGAACAATTCAATTGTTTGTATTTATTGTTGGTCAAGTAAACACCCGAGAGGAAATACATCATGTATTGATGATGGACTATAGACTCATTTTGGAACATTTGAATACATGTATTATACATGTATTCAAATTTTCCAAAATGATTTCCAGTAAAACATGCAATCATCATTTTTCACCTCATGTTTTCATCACAACAAGTGATATGTAATTGAAAATGTAACTAAAATCAAAAACAGCATGAAACAGTGAGATGATTTACATTAAGACATTTTGAGACTTTATTATCACATTACTGATTTTGTTGTTGTTTTATTAGTGGATCTTTGTAGTGTAACCTGCAGTAAATCTCATTCCAATCTTTCATCATACCTGGACAAATATTTAAGCAAACAAACTGTTTGTGCTGATCTTGACAGTTTTGTGACAAACTGATCATACAATAAGACATGTTCAATGTGTTTTAAATGTTGTTGTTTTTTTTGTTTGTTTGTTTTTTGTTGGATAATTATTATATCCATCAGTTTTCTTTATTTTTTTAAATACAACCAGAAAACATGAAATAAAAATACAATTATTTTCATTGTTACAGCAGAGAGGAGTACTGTAGGATTTTGTACAGCTGCTTAACCAACTTCAGTCACTGTGACAATCGAGCACAATAATAAACAGCAGAATCTTCAGTCTTCAGACTGTTCATCTGCAGATACACCTGCTCTCCGCTGTTGTCTCTGGAGATGGTGAACCGGCCTTGAACTGACTGAGAGTAGGAGATGCTACTACTAGCACTATTGATATAAGCAACCCACTCCAGGCCTTTTCCAGGAGTCTGTCTGTTCCAGACCATACTGTAGCTGCTGAATGTGAATCCAGAGGTTGTACAGGTCAATCTGTGAGATTCTCCAGGCCTTTTAATCACTGGTTCAGACCATCAACACCTGTCAATACAGCAAAGAAAACCATCATAAAAAACAACAACAAACAAATTTACACCTTAAATCCAACATCACATTTAAGATCAGTGAAGATCTTCACCTGCCCAGCAGATAGTTAAAAGCAGCAGTCCTGTCCTACAGTCCATCATGTTAAACTGTGTGTCCACTGTTCTCTGTCATCCTCTCTGCAGTCAGATAAGTAGAGGTGGAAGACAACTGAGTTTTGCATTGACTCCTCCTCATGGAGAAGAGAGACCTGAATCGTCTTTAACTCAACAGGATTATCTTTAACTCATGGTGTAGTCTTTTTCACCCTGGTCACATTACAAAAGGGAAATTTTCATTATGTTTATATATTTGTGAAAAGATATAGCTACTGTACAGTCATAGTTTAGTCCAATCAGATGTTGTTTGTATTATAACAGGGAAAATGATTTTCCTAATCCATTGCAAGTCTCTTCTATGCCCATGTTGTCTGCAGTTGAAGTCAAATGAGATCATATAGAAACATGAAAATTCTCAACTCTTTTTCTGTCTCTTGGAAACAAAAATTGCTTCTGTGACTCAATGAATGACATGAAAATAATTTTCAGTTTAGTTACCTGCCTTGAAACCAGGCTAGTGGAGAAAAGATTCAATATGATGAAAACAGTTCCCTGTTGAATTCAATTAAGAACTTTTTTATCAACTCTGAAGGCTGTTTCACTCTTTAACACTGAACTGGTGAAATCATTAGTGGTCTGAGGGTCCCTCCTCTGGTGGCTTCATGTTACAAGTGTTCAGGCATTAAGGGGGTTTTGTTCAGGTATAGTGTGAGTTATTGTGGCTCTCTGGCACAGTAATACACAGTAAAGAGTCTAAATCGATACTGGACTTGGTCTTTAGAGAATCTTTGTAGTATCAAGCTCTAGTAGGTCTTATTCCAATCCTTATAGTGACAGAGGAGAGAGAAACTTGACACTGACTGCCATCCAGTGTTTTTATAACCACTGAAACAGTGTTTTTCACTACCATATTGTGAACTACTTTAAGCGAGAAATAATGTAAACATGAATGTTGCTGGAAGTAGAAGTACATGAAGTATTTATTTAATGCATACATGTACAATGATTTCAGCAGATTGTTTTGCTTTATTGGTTGTTTTATAAGAAAGTGATTCAGTAACTAAAATGTTTTTTAATGTCTTAAATGTTTTTGTTGTTGCTGAATTATGTTATTAATTAGTTATTTTTTTTATAATTTTATTAAAAATTACAATAGAATTCTTTCTCAGGATCTATCAGTTCAGTTAAGATCAGTATTGTAGGATTTTGTACAGCTGCTCAACAAACCTCAGTCACTGTGAGTCTCGAGCACAATAATAAACAGCAGAATCTTCAGTCTTCAGACTGTTCATCTGCAGATACACCTGCTGTCTGCCGTCGTCTCTGGAGATGGTAAACCGGCCTTGGACTGACTGAGAGTAGTATTTGCTGCCACCACTACCATCATCAATCCAGGCAATCCACTCCAGCCCTTTTCCAGGAGCCTGTCTGATCCAGTTCATGTCATAGTAACTGAATGTGAATCCAGAGGCTGTGTGTGTGTGTGTGTGTGTGTGTGCTTAGACTATCACTGTCATAGTGTCATTTGACTTCATGTCTTCTGCTGCCACCTGTTATTAGATATTCATCAATTTGTAATCACATATTCATATATAAACATTGTTTTATCTTAATTTAACAGCTGTAGTTGTTTCAGCAGATTGTTGTGTTGTCTTTGATCCCTTCATGAACAAATGACTTTTATTGTGTGTTTTATTGGTTGATGGTTGAGTAAGAATGTTTCTCATTAGCAGTGTTCAAATCTTTGCATTGTTTAAAAAAATGTTTTCAAAATTGTTATCAAATATGAAATATAAATCAATATATTTTGGGACAAATATGACAAATAAAATATACAACAGCATAAAGTATATAGAATTATGTCATCTACTTTATGCTTGGCTTGTATCACTACAGTAATGATGAGTACTGTGGGATTTTGTATAGCTGTTTAACCAACTTCAGTCACTGTGGCTCTCGAGCACAATAATAAACAGCAGAATCTTCAGTCTTCAGACTGTTCATCTGCAGATACAACTCCTGTCTGTTGTCGTCTCTGGACATGGTAAACCGGCCTTTGACTGACTGAGAGTAGTGGATGTCACTACTAGTATAGATATAAGCAATCCACTCCAGTCCTTTTCCAGGAGCCTGTCTGATCCAGGCCATCCCATAGTGACTGAATGTGAATCCAGAGGCTGTACAGGTCAATCTGTGAGATTCTCCAGGCCTTTTAATCACTGGTTCAGATTCTGTCAGAGTCTGACCATCAACACCTGTCAAGATAAAAATGAAATAAAAATGTTCATATACCACAAATTTACAACTTAAATCCAATCATCAAATGAAAGATCAGTGAAGATCTTCACCTGCCCAGCAGATAGTTAAAAGCAGCAGTCCTGTCCTATAGTCCATCATGTTAAACTGTGTGTCCACTGTTCTCTGTCATCCTCTCTGCAGTCAGATAAGTAGAGGTGGAAGACTTCAGAGTTTTGCATTGACTCCTCCTCACATGGAGCAGGATGAAGTCCAGTTCTTTATTTTTTGTTTTTTAATGATTTTGTGTTGCTTGAAATCAGATTTGGTCTGCTCATATTGTGCATGAGGCTTAAGAAAATACCAAACAGTACATGCTACAAGCAAAAAGACAACTGAAATATCACTCACAAACACTGAAGCAGAGTCTTTATTATTTTTACGGCCAAGGACCCCATAGCTAATAGAGAGGTGGAGCAGGGAGTCCCTTAATGTATTTTAAATTCATTTTAAACTAGGCCTACCAAAACATGTAGTGTGACCAGCTCACATGATTGCACCAAGACTCACAGTAGCCAATCATCAATGTTATGTATGTAATGTAAAATATATATGTGTATTATATTATAGTCCAAAGACATGCAGGTTGATAGGTTAACTGGCGACTGAAATTGCTCAGGTATGAAGTGATGGTGAACAGTTTTTCTTGTCTCTATGTGTCAGCTCTGTGATGAACTGGCTTCTTGCCCAGGGTGTACCCTGCCTCTCGCCCAATTCAAACTGGGACTGTCTCCAGCCCTCACAGGCATGATTAGGATAAGTGGTTATGGAAAATTGATAGATTATTCTACAACAAAGAGGAGGAAACCTCTTGAAGACCAAGGCAAAGAGAATAAAAAATGTTCAGCCATATTTAACTTGTGGCTGTCATTGTGGGATCCAGCCTAAAAAAAAAAACAACATAACATAAGTTGTTATATTCTTTTTATCATGACAAATCATCTTAGCTTTGACAAAACACTGACTAGATAACTTAAGATTAGACTAAAGATCTTTAGATTGTTTCTCTCTTTAAGAGTGAACTGGTCATGGTTGAAATCATTAGTGGTGTGAGGGCTCCTCCTCTGGTGACTTCATGTTACAGTTGTTTCAGGAATTTTTGTTCAGGTCTACTGAAGCTTTGTGTTATTGTGGCTCTCTGGCACAGTAATACACAGCAGTGTCTTCAGGCTGCACATTCTGTCCATTTAGAGTCACTGTTTTGCTGGAAGTGTCTAAGTCGATAGTGAACTTGTTCTTTAGAGAATCTTTGTAGTATGAACCTCCAGTATTTCTCATTCCAATCCACTCCAGTCCTTTCCCTGCAGGCTGTCTGATCCAAGCAGTGTAGTAGCCAAGAGAGTAAGAGACCTGACAGGTGATGGTCAGACGTTGTCCTGGCTGCACAGTCACAGAGGCTGGCTGTGTCAACTGTTCACACTTCACACCTGTTAAAAAAAAAAAAAATTGCAAGTTATACTGCAAAAGAAGAACTGTTAACTTACAACTGACAAATCCAGAGAGACTCACATCCAGCTGCCAACAGCAGCAGCAGAGCTACAGAAAACATGGTTTATGTTGAAAGTGACGAGCTGTGAACTCCACTGACAGCCTGATGTGAAGTTTTTATATCTGAGTAACAAAGAAGGTCACTGAGTTTGCATAGAATCACATGAAGCATCAATGTTGGTCTAAATGGAGCCAATAGAAGAGTCTGATGACTGTTATTATATCTGCAGACTGGAAATCATCTCTGCTTTATATATGATATACAGTATTAATGTCCATACAGACTTAAATGTAACTTTTTCTAAATGTTCCTGCATTTACAGAAATGAAACAACTGTTAATTGTATTTTACTGTACTTTATTAAACAACTTAATGTGAATATTAGAATGAATCATGGAATCATGAATCATTAACATGAATCATGGATCAGGAAAACATATTCATTAAAATCAACATTTGAATAATAATGATGATGTGCACCAATGGGAAAAAAGGAGCAACCACCAATAATGTTGCTTTCTGTAAGAAATGTTTACAGTGTATTTAACATGTTTTTTAATCATTAACATTTTGAATATGATGTGAGCTGTTATTTATTATCAGCACTTCCTACATCACATACATGATCAATTTTAAAGGTATGAGTAAAAGTACTTTTTTAATTGCAGCATTTGTTCATTCATTAAATTTCTGAGGTTACTGAACTTACTGACTGCATTTACTGACAGCAGCCAGGATCATGTAAATAGTTTGAAACCTTCAGTCTAATGCTGCCGGTTTGCAAGTTTGTATAAAATACTATAAATGGTTATGTTTGCAGATGTTTGAAGACATAAAGGAACTGAAACCTGTGTGAGAAAATTCACCACATCTCACTTCTCTGGAAAAACATGACTTTGACTATTGTTTTGCATGTTTTTTTATATTTTTTTTGATTATGATGATGCTTTTAGACAAACACCTGTCAAGATAACAACAAAAAGCATCACATACAACAGATTTACAACTAAAATCCAAACATCAAATGAAAATCAGTGAAGATCTTCACCTGCCCAGCAGATAGTTAAAAGCAGCAGTCCTGTCCTATAGTCCATCATGTTAAACTGTGTTAAACTGTTAAACTGTGTCCAGCATGTTTAACCCTTCACATCATATGCTTTTTACCTCAAACTTATAAAATCTAAAGACTGTTTCTCTCTTTAACAGTGAACTGGTGTTGAAATCATCAGTGGTCTGAGGGCTCCTCCTCTGCTGGCTTCATGTTACATGTAAGTGTTCAGGCACTGAGAGGTTTTTGTGCAGGTCTAGTAAAAGTTTGTGTTACTGTGGATCTCTGGCACAGTAATACACAGCAGTGTCTTCAGGCTGCAAATTCTGTCCATTTAGAGTCACTGTTCTGAAGGGTCTAAGTTGATACTGAACTTGTTCTTTAGTGACACTTTGTGATATGTGATGGCTCCAACTGCTCCACTAACAATCCACTCCAGTCCTTTCCCTGCAGGCTGTCTGATCCAAGCTGCTTACAGAATAAGAGACCTGACAGGTGATGGTCAGACATTGTCATGGCTGCACAGTCACAGAGGCTGGCTGTGTCTGTAACTGTTCACACTTCACACCTGTGGAGGCAAACAAGTTGAATATTGAATCAGTATGATAACACTGAATACTCAATGTGCTGTGATCTGTCACAAGATCCAGCAGCCACCAGCAGCAGCAGAGCTACAGAGAACATGGTTGGTAGTGAAGATGATTTGATGAGAGCTTCTCTTCTTCTGCTGCAACTGACAGCATGTTCAAGTCTTTATAGCAAATTGTGAGGAAGTTCACTTTGCATAGAAGGACACTGACAGGCTATAAAAGAAGGACCAACTGCCCTGTCACAAGAAGTCATATATTTAAATTGTGTTATAAACATTTATTTTGACACATATGAAAGAAAATTAATTAAAACATTAATGTGAATTTCCTTTTTTTTTTAACTCTTCACAACAAGGCAGTTAAACCACATTTCACGTTGATTTTTTTCTTTCCATGAACAGATTTTTTATTGTATGTGTAAAATTATAATTTTTATTTAATGACTTTTTATTTATGTCAGTCACAGTCAGGTCAAAAGGATTTTAAAGTTCTCATCTTAGTTACATATTAGAGAACAGCAGAGCTGCAATCAAACTGATGAAGCATTTTTCTTCAGACGTTGTTTCTCTGAGTGGTTATGATTTGGAACATCAATTTATGTGAATGGGAAATGTAGAAAGGAATTTTTTTATTTGTAAGTGTGTTTAATGTGTACGTTTTTGTACAGCGTTGCTGCTTCCTGTGTCACTGTGAGTGCCGAGCACAATAATAAACAGCAGAATCTTCAGTCTTCAGACTGTTCATCTGCACATACAGCTGCTGTCTGATGTTGTCTCTGGAGATGATAAACCTGCCTTGGACTGACTGAGAGTAGTATTTGCTGCTACCACTACCACTCTCAATGATCAATCCACTCCAGTCCTTTTCCAGGAGCCTGTCGAACCCAGTCCATCCAGTAGTCACTGAATGTGAATCCAGAGGCTGTACAGGTTAATTTATGAGATTCGCCAGGTCTTTTAATCACTGGTTCAGATTCTGTCAGAGTCTGACCATCAACACCTGTCAAGAGAGCAAAGAAAGTCATCATACAAACAACAGAAAACACATTTACAACTCAAAAGCAAACATCAAATAAAAACATCAGTGAAGAGCTTCACCTGCCCAGCAGATAGTTAAAAGCAGCAGTCCTGTCCTATAGTCCATCATGTTAAACTGTGTGTCCACTGTTCTCTGTCATCCTCTCTGCAGTCAGATAAGTAGAGGTGGAAGACATCTGAGTTTTGAATTGACTCCTCCTATGAAAGAAAATGTTTGTATAGGTGGAGGTTCACAGTTGGACTAGTTGTCATCTAGGAAGAAACAACACCTCAGACATTTCAGTATGATAATTTTCAAGTAAGAGAGGATTATATGCTGTAAAAACAGACAACAAGAATGCCCAATTCACTAACAAGGTGTTTAGTAAGTCCAATGTTTTTTAAGCACTCATCAGAGTTTTTTTGTCATGAGGTGTAATGACTTAAGCCCAAGGGTTTGAACAATTTTCCAATCACCCTGTTTATTTATGATGATCATGTTTGTGGGTTATACTATTGTGGTGATTCTCATAAAATGTTACCAAGAAACTGCTGAATTTCAAATTAATATATCATAATAACAAATGTAATAACAAATGAATGTTTGCATACAAAATAAGACGTGCATTTTGTCTCCTTTTGTTTACATTGGAATTGCTTTTTGATCTCTTGGCAGTCAGTGTGCACAGAAGGAACAATTATATTGACCAACAGGGCTTTCAATGTGAACATGGGCAGAATAAATTGGGCATCATTTCTTGGTAAACCACAGCTCATCCGCTTGAAAATGCAGTTTAGACATTTTGAAATCCATTTTATTATGCATGAGCTGTTTATATTTTAGTGATTGTCATCTATGAAGAATGGATTTCATGACACACTGAAGCTCTATTATAGACATATGCTAATTTAGTGACAAAATTGGTGCATTTAAGCAATTCAAATCTATGTTTATATGTTTAGCTATGCCTGAAATGAGGATGTTAATTCTAATGATGTCTGATGAATGTTGTCTCTGGAGATGGTAAACCGGCCTTTGACTGGCTGAGAGTAGGATTTACTGCTACCACTACCATACTCAGTTATGGCAATCCACTCCAGTCCTTTTCCAGGAGCCTGTCTGATCCAGGCCAACCAGTAGTCACTGAATAAGAGACCTGACAGGTGATGGTCAGATGTTGACCTGGCTGCACAGTCACAGAGGCTGGCTGTATCAACTGTTCACACTTCACACCTGTGGAGGAAAACGTGTTGAATATTGAATCAGTGTGATAACACTGAACAGTCAATGTGCTGTGATCTGTCAGTGTCTCTGCCTCACTAAGACTTACAAGATCCAGCAGCCACCAGCAGCAGCAGAGCCACAGAGAACATGGTTGGTACTGAAGATGATTTGATGAGAGCTTCTCTTCTTCTGCTGCAACTGACAGCATGATTCAAGTCTTTATAGCAGACTGTGAGGAAGTTCACTTTGCATAGAAGGACACTGACAGGCTATAAAAGAAGGACCAACTGCCCTGTCACAAGTGGTATAGCTTGAAATTGTGTTGAAAACATTTATTTTGACACATGTGAAAGGAAATGTGTTTATTATTTAAGACATTAACTTTAATTCCCTTTTTTAAAAACTCTTCACAACAAAGCAGAAAAACCTTCACAGTTGAAATGTTTGTTTCCATGTACAGAATTTATACAGTGTAAATCTTTATTTAATGCACTTTAATTTATTTCAGACACACTCAACGGGATATTAAAGTTCTCATCTTCATCAACTACATGTTAGAGAACACCAGAGCTGCAATCAAACTTGTCTGATGAAGAATTTTTCTTGAGATGCTGTTTCTCTAAGTGGTTGTGATTTTTAAACAGTATAGATTATGTGAATGGGAAATGTAGAAAGTAATTTTTTTTTACCTGTTTAGACATGTTAAGTTTTTGTACAGCGTTGCTGCTTCCTGTGCTACTGTGAGTCTCGAGCACAATGATAAACAGCAGAATCTTCAGTCTTCAGACTGTTCATCTGCAGATACAGCTGCTGTCTGCTGTTGTCTCTGGAGATGGTAAACCGGCCTTTGACTGACTGAGAGTAGGAGATGCTACTACTGTCATGTCTGACATATGCAACCCACTCCAGTCCTTTTCCAGGAGCCTGTCTGTTCCAGACCATACTGTAGCTACCGAATGACAATCCAGAGGTTGTACAGGTCAATCTGTGAGATTCTCCAGGCCTTTTAATCACTGGTTCAGATTCTGTCAGAGTCTGACCATCAACACCTGTCAAGATGACAACAAAAACATCACATACAAGAAATGTACAACTTCAATCCAAACATCAAATGAAAGATCAGTGAAGATCTTCACCTGCCCAGCAGATAGTTAAAAGCAGCAGTCCTGTCCTATAGTCCATCATGTTAAACTGTGTGTCCACTGTTCTCTGTCATCCTCTCTGCAGTCAGATAAGTAGAGGTGGAAGACAACTGAGTTTTGCATTGACTCCTCCTTATAGGGAGGAGAGAACTGGATTGGAGTTGGTTTTCAGAGAGTTGTTAGTCTGACCGTTTAACTGTGCTTGTACAGTTTTTTTTTGTTGTTGTTTTCTTGTTTTTGTTTCATATAACTCATATTTTTCTTCTTTTTTTTTTACTTTCTGTACTTATTTCTGTCCCCAAAAAGGAATTTCCTCTGATTTGTATCATGCAGTTTATGTAACTTCTGGCACATTGCAACAAATCTTTGTAATTCATACCTTTATGAAACAGGAAATAGGAAAAAGGAACAGAAAACACAAAATAAAAGTCTGTTTATTCCGTAAACTATAAATGACTAAATGTACTGCATTGACAACAATTCATTATTCAAATATTATTAGTTTAAAAAGATCTAAAAGACTTTAAATGGTTTCAGTGCTTTAAGACGTACAGAGAAACTTGGAGCCTCCAGAGGAAAACAGCTGGTCATGATGCAAGATCTGAGAGTCTCCTTTTAGTGACAGAGGAGAGAAACTTGACACAGACTGCCCTCCAGTGATTTTATGTGATAAACTGCACTCTCAAATTATGACTCACTTTAGATTTTGCATTATTTACAAACACTGTTGTATCCTAATTTGTCGAAATTATGTTTGTCAATCAGCAACAGGATTGTTGTGTTGTCTTTGAGCCTTTTATCGGCAAGTGATCTTTGTTATGTTTTATATCAATTTAATTTTTGATAATAATGTTTCTCAGTATTCATGACTTTGTGCAATGTGTCATTTGAAATATTTAATGTTAATATTGAACATAAAGAAAAAAAAGAAATACAAAAATAAGTATTGAATATGAATATTAAGGAAAAATAGCTCAGTAAATCCTACAGCCCAGTACTGTAGGATTTTGTACAGCCTGCTCAACCAACTTCAGTCACTGTTGCTCTCGAGCACAATAATAAACAGCAGAATCTTCAGTCTTCACTCTGTTCATCTGCAGATACAGCTGCTGTCTGCTGTTGTCTTTGGAGATGGTAAACCGTCCTTTGACTGACTGAGAGTAGTGAGTGCTACCACCACCACTACTACTGATATAAGCAATCCACTCCAGTTCTTTTCCAGGAGCCTGTCTGATCCAGTTCATCTCATAGCTGCTGAGTGTGAATCCAGAGGCTGTACAGGTCAATCTGTGAGATTCTCCAGGCCTTTTAATCACTGGTTCAGATTCTGTCAGAGTCTGACCATCAACACCTGTCAAAATATCAAAGATAGATATTGTGTTAGTTCAGTTCACAACATGAAATGAAACTGAAACAACTACAACTGAAAGATCAATGAAGATCTTCACCTGCCCAGCAGATAGTTAAAAGCAGCAGTCCTGTCCTATAGTCCATCATGTTAAACTGTGTGTCCACTGTTCTCTGTCATCCTCTCTGCAGTCAGATAAGTAGAGGTGGAAGACATCTGAGTTTTGCATTGACTCCTCCTCACAGGGAGGAGAGAACTGGATTGGACTTGGTTTTCAGAGAATTGTTAGTCAGACCATTTAATTGTGCTTGTACAGTTTTGTTGTTGTTGTTTCTTATTTTTGTTTCATATAACTCATATTTTTCTTTTCTTTTTTTTTCTTTTTTTTACTCTCTCTATTTATTTCTGTCCTCATGCTGCTGCAAAAAGGAATTTCCTCTGATTTGTATCATGCAGTTTATGTAACTTCTGGCACATTGCAACAAATCTTTGTAATTCACCTTTATGAAACAGGAAATAGGAAAAAGGAACAGAAAACACAAAATAAATGTCTGTTTATTCTGTAAACTATCAATGACTAAATGTACTGCATTGACAACAATTCATTATTCAAACAGTGTTAGTTTAAAAAAATCTAAAAGACTTTAAATGGTTTCAGTGCTTTAAGACGTACAGAGAAACTTGGAGCCTCTAGAGGAAAACAGCTGGTCATGATGCAAGATCTGAGAGTGTCCTTTTAGTGACTTGTGTGTCCATAATGCTCTGATGTCATGTGTCATGTAGTGACCAGGGGCCTGTAGGACACAATTCATTTTAGTAAATATGTCACTGGGGCATCTATCTCCATATGTAGGCTGAATGAAATGGATGAAATGAAATTGATTGCCATTAAAACTAAACACTCACATTTCACATCCAAGAGGTTTATATGTGTGTTACTGCTCCCAGGTCATGGTGTGTAGACAAAATAACATTTATGCAGTGGAAGCTACACTATCAGTCTCACACACTTTCATTTCAAAACTGATAGGTCACCTCAGTGAGGTGGATTACTGCTGAGGGAGGAAGCATGTGAGAAGGCAAGACATTTTTTTTTTTTCCAAGAGAATAAACAGCAGCTCCTTGAGTCTTCCAGATTTTGAAATCTATTTGAGATGGTGAACTACAACTAAATGAACACATGAAAGTGCAGTCCCTGCTGACTCAGCACTTAAAATGTTCTATTAGTGTTTTAATGAAGTGAGCTCACAAAGAGTGTGAGTATAAAACTGTAGTCCATTCCAGGTTTGACTGTCAGTCATTTAAGATCAGTGAGATATGAGAGTCACCTTATAGTGACAGAGGAGAGAGAAACTTGACACTGACTGCCATCTAGTGTTTTTATTAAATCAACTGCAACATTATTTTTCACTTCAGTATTGTGACCTACTTTAGATGACAAATAATTTAAACATTAATGTCACAAAAATGTGTACATATAGTATTTATTTTATTCATACATGGATAATGATTTCCGCAGATTGTTTTGCTGTCTGGCTGTTTTCTGTGAAAGTGATCATAACAATAAGACTTTTATTTATTTAATGGTTTGTGATGTTGCACAATGATGCTCATTATATTGTCATTTATTATAAAAAAAAGTTCCTCAGTCCGATTTAGCAGGTTTGGCAGTTATGGTATATATAAACCTGCTGCTATATGTATTCATTCATCTTTCTCAGGGACTGTTTTCAGAACTTTATAAAATGCATTATTTAAAGTTAATATAGAATTAAAACAAAAATAAAAAGAAAAGTAAAGATGAGTACTGTGTTTTTGTACAGCTGCTCAGACACCTTCAGTCACTGTGAGTGTCGAGCACAATAATAAACAGCAGAATCTTCAGTCTTCAGACTGTTCATCTGCAGATACACCTGCTGTCTGCTGTTGTCTCTGGAGATGGTAAACCGGCCTTTGACTGACTGAGAGTAGTAGATGTAGCTACTAGCACTATTGATATAAGCAATCCACTCCAGTCCTTTTCCAGGAGCCTGTCTGATCCAGTTCATAGCATAGCTGCTGAATGTGAATCCAGAGGTTGTACAGGTCAATCTGTGAGATTCTCCAGGCCTTTTAATCACTGGTTCAGATTCTGTCAGAGTCTGACCATCAACACCTGTCAAGACAAGACAACAACAAAAAACATCATACGTGAAAAACATTTATACCTCAAATGTGAACATCAAATAACAACATCAGTGAAGATCTTCACCTGCCCAGCAGATACTCAAAAGCAGCAGTCCTGTCCTATAGTCCATCATGTTAAACTGTGTGTCCACTGTTCTCTGTCATCCTCTCTGCAGTCAGATAAGTAGAGGTGGAAGACATCTGAGTTTTGCATTGACTCCTCCTCACAGGGAGGATAAAACCCCTTTTGACTTTTAGACTTGGTACAATCCAGTAGTCTGAAATTAAACTGTCTACTGAAATACTTCATTTTTTGCTTTTCATTTTGTTTTTCAAGACAACACATAGCTGATAGAGAGATGGAGCAGGCAGCCTCTAAATATATTGTAAATACATTTAAAACTAGGCTTACAATAATCATCATCATCAATATTCAGTAAAATATATACAATATGTGTATATTTATCAAAGATTTATGATTTAAAGAAAGGATATTCTGTGTGGCCTTTCTTGTGTCTGTGTGGGTTCTCTCCAGGTTCTCCGGCTTCATCCTACAGTCCAAAGGTTATCCAGGTTAATAGGTTACTGGTGACTCTGAATTGCCTAGGTGTAATGTGAGCGTGAATGGTTGTTTGTCTCTATGTGTCAGCCCTGTGATAACCTGGCGACTTGTCTATGTCAGCTGGGATTGGCTCCAGTCCCCACAACCTTGATTAGGATAAGTTGTTATGGAAAATGGATGGACACATGGATGTTGCAATCATGTTAATATATATTTTCAGGAAAATAAATTTCCAAAAATGATTAAACAGTTATTGGGAGAGACCCATTTTTTCTTCTAAATCTTTGCAGCCATATTCATTTATTTATTTTTTTATTTTTTATTTTTTTACCCTAATAAAGAAAAATAACTTTCAAGGACATCATATCACTCTTTGACAGTGAACTGGTGTTGAAATCATTAGTGGTCTGACAGCTCCTCCTCTGGTGACTTCAACTGTTCAGGCACTGAGGGGTTTTTGTTCAGGTCTACTGATGGTTTGTGTTATTGTGGATATCTGGCACAGTAATACACAGCAGTGTCTTCAGACTGCACGTTCTGTCCATTTAGAGTCGCTGTGTTGCTGGAAGTGTCTAAGTCGATACTGAACTTGTTCTTCAGTGAATCTTTGTAATATGATGTGGATCCAACTCTCATTCCAATCCACTCCAGTCCTTTCTCTGCAGGCTGTCTGATCCAAGCTGTCCAGTAGCTGCTAACAGAATAAGAGACCTGACAGGTGATGGTCAGACGTTGTCCTGGCTGCACAGTCACAGAGGCCGGCTGTGTCAACTGTTCACACTTCACACCTGTTAAAAAAGAAAATGTTTTGTAACCAATGATCAAGTTATACTGCAAGAGTATATAAAGAAGTGTTAACTTTGACAGATCCAGAGAGACTCACATCCAGCTGCCAACAGCAGCAGCAGAGCCACAGAAAACATGGTTTATGTTGAAAGTGACGCACTGTGAACTCCACTGACAGCCTGATGTGAAGTTTTTATAGCTGAGTAACAAGGACGGTCACTGAGTTTGCATGCAGTCAAACACATGCAGCACCAACGTTGCTCTAACTGGAGCCAATAGAAGAGTCTGTTGACTGTTATTATATCGGCAGAGCGAAATATTCCTGGAAATCATCTCTGCTTTACGTGTGATATTTTAATTTCATTACACACTAAACATTTTGAAAAAATCACTGCATTTACAGAAATAAAACAATTGTTAATTTTGTTATCACTGTAAACTAAGGACTAAATATATATGTATTGACAACAATTCAATATTCAAACAATTAAACAAATTAATTTTTGTATTGGATAAAAATGCAAAAAAAAAAAAAAAAAAAACTACATTGATCATTATTACACTATTCTTAATGGTACTATTAAAATGAATCATGAATAATGGAAAACATTTATTCAAATCAGCATTTCAATAACAATGATGATCTGAACCATGGAAACAAAAGAAGCAACGGCCGATAAGGTTGCATTCTACAAGACATGTTTACATTATGTTCAGCATGTTTTGAAATCATAAAACATATTTTAAATATGATGTGAGCTGTTATTTACTGTCAACACCTCCTACAATACATCAAACATCAACATATGAGCACAGCTTTTTTTAATTGCAGCATTATTTATTAATTTGTTTTCTCACTTGTTGAACCGTATTTGGTGCAAACAGAAATACATTGACAGCAGGATCATGGAAATAGTTGACATTTCAGTTCATTTTTGCAAGTTTGCATAAAAGACTTTTCATGGTTTCAGGACACCAGATCAGGATCTAAACTAGATCTTATATATATCTTTAACAGTGAACTGGTGTTGAAATCATTAGTGGTCTGAGGGCTCCTCCTCTGGTGACTTCATGTTACATGTAAGTGTTCAGGCACTGAGAGGTTTTTGTTCAGGTCTAGTGAAGTGTTACTGTGGATTTCTGGCACAGTAATACACAGCAGTGTCTTCAGGCTGCACATTCTGTCCATTTAGAGTCACTGTGTTGCTGGAAGAGTGTAAGTCGATACTGAACTTGTTCTTCAGTGAATCTTTGTAGTATGAAGCTCCAGTAGCTCTCATTCCAATCCACTCCAGTCCTTTCCCTGCAGGCTGTCTGATCCAAGCTGTGTAGTAGCTGCTAACAGAATAAGAGACCTGACAGGTGATGGTCAGACGTTGTCCTGGCTGCACAGTCAGAGAGGCTGGCTGTGTCAACTGTTCACACTTCACACCTGTGGAGGAAAACATGTTGAATATTCAATCAGTGTGATAACACTGAACAGTCAATGTGCTGTGATCTGTCACAAGATCCAGCAGCCACCAGCAGCAGCAGAGCCACAGAGAACATGGTTGGTATTGAAGATGATTTGATGAGAGCTTCTCTTCTTCTGCTGCAACTGACAGCATGTTCAAGTCTTTATAGCAGACTGTGAGGAAGTTCACTTTGCATAGAGGACACTGACAGGCTATAAAAGAAGGACCAACTGTCCTGTCACAAGAAGTCAATCTTTTTATTTATTTTGACACATATGAAAGAAAATTAATTAAAACATGGATGTGAATTTCCTTTTTTTAACTCTTCACAACAAGGCAGTTAAACCACATTTCACAATGATTTTTTTTCTTTCCTTGGACATGTTTTTTTTCATGATGATCATTAAACACAACAAAGCAATAGATGAAATAACTAAATAATTATTTTTGATTGTCTATCAGTCCAGTAATGATGAGTACTGTAGGATTTTGTACAGCTGTTCAAACAGCTTCAGTCACTGTGAGTCTCGAGCACAATAATAAACAGCAGAATCTTCAGTCTTCAGACTGTTCATCTGCAGATACAGCTGCTGTCTGTTGTTGTCTCTGGAGATGGTAAACCGGCCTTTGACTGACTGAGAGTAGTATTTGCTGCTACCACTACCACTCTCAATGATGGCAATCCACTCCAGTCCTTTTCCAGGAGCCTGTCGAACCCAGTGCATCCAGTAGTCACTGAATGTGAATCCAGAGGCTGTACAGGTCAATCTGTGAGATTCTCCAGGTCTTTTAATCACTGGTTCAGATTCTGTCTGACCATCAACACCTGTCAGGATAAATATAAGATAAAAAAAACCATCACATGCAACAAATTTATAACTTAAAGTCAGACATCAAAGGATAGATCAGTGAAGATCTTCACCTGCCCAGCAGATAGTTAAAAGCAGCAGTCCTGTCCTATAGTCCATCATGTTAAACTGTGTGTCCACTGTTCTCTGTCATCCTCTCTGTAGTCAGATATAAGTAGAGGTGGAAGACATCTGAGTTTTGCATTGACTCCTCCTCACGCTTTGATGTCTCTTGTCTGTCTGGTGAATCTAGACTAAATGTTTGATGACGAGGAAGTATCCATCTGAGTTGGTCGAAGTTAAAAACGTTTCTGACATGTTTCAAACTAAGTAAAATGTTTATCAGTGTTGTGTGTAACAGAAGAATGTGGGAAATGACAACAGCAAGCGAACACGATGGCGACTTTATTCACAAGCAGGTGAAATCATACATCTGTTCTGCTCCTGAGCGGCTCCCTGTATACTCTGAACACCCCAAGAAGCATTGCAGTGCCACCTCCTGGTGACAACAGTTAGTTACATGCGCCCCAAAACAGCATTGGTATAATAATGATACATTCTGCTCATGTTAAGCACTTTACTTCTGTTCTTTATACACCATAATCAGCATTAACACAGCAGCTGAATAACAACACACAGTTACACCAGACAGAAACAGCAAGAGCCACTCATTTATAGATTGTGAACATAAAGCAGCAGTCCAGCACATATGACCATTAAACTATGTTAGGCTTCATCACAGAGACAGAGGATATAAATAAATTACCAGTAATGATTTTAACTCAGCGCTGAAATTATTTTACTATAGTCAAATAATTTATTGATTTCTGAAGAAATTTCAGTCTGTGTTTGTCCATGACGCTCTGATGTCAGGAGAAACTTGACACTGACTTCCATCTAGTGTTTTTATTAAAGCAACTGCAACATTATATTTCACTTCCATATTGTGACCTACTTTAGATGACAAACAATTTAAACATTAATGTCACTAAGATGTATTAATTTTATTCATACATGTATAATGATTTCAGCAGATTGTTTTGCTGTCTGGCTGTTTTCTGTGGAAGTGATCATAACAATAAGACTTTTATTTATTTAATGGTTTGTGATGTTGCACAATGATGCTCATTATATTGTCATTTATTATAAAAAAAAAAAAAGTTTGAAAACCTCAGTCTGATTTAGCAGGTATGGCAGTTATGGTATATATAAACCTGCTGCTATATATATTCAATCATCTTTCTCAGGAACTGTTTTCAGGACTTTATAAAATACATTATTTAATGTTAATATAGAATTAAAACAAGTACAAAAAGAAAAGTAAAGATGAGTACTGTAAGATTTTGTACAGCTGTTCAACCAACTCCAGTCACTGTGGCTGTCGAGCACAATAATAAACAGCAGAATCTTCAGTCTTCAGACTGTTCATCTGCAGATACACCTGCTGTCTGCTGTTGTCTCTGGAGATGGTAAACCGGCCTTGAACTGACTGAGGGTAGTATTTGCTGCTGCTGTCAGGGTGGATGGTAGCAATCCACTCCAGTCCTTTTCCAGGAGCCTGTCTGATCCAGTTCATCCAGTTGCTACTGAATGACAATCCAGAGGCTGTACAGGTCAATCTGTGAGATTCTCCAGGCCTTTTAATCACTAGTTCAGATTCTGTCAGAGTCTGACCATCAACACCTGTCAAGACAAGACAACAACAAAAAACATCATACGTGAAAAACATTTATACCTTAAATGTGAACATCAAATAACAACATCAGTGAAGATCTTCACCTGCCCAGCAGATAGCTAAAAGCAGCAGTCCTGTCCTATAGTCCATCATGTTAAACTGTGTGTCCACTGTTCTCTGTCATCCTCTCTGCAGTCAGATAAGTAGAGGTGGAAGACATCTGAGTTTTGCATTGACTCCTCCTCATGGGGAGGAGAGAACCCCTTTGGACATTGTCATCACCTGTTGTTTATTGTGAGTTCAGACAAATACATTGTATTCATGCATCTCAATTTTAAATTGGAATTCAAATTCAAATCTTTAGAAGTTGAATTTTGTGCTCTTGTGTGAATTTGAATTGTTTGAAATTAGACTTTTGTTTGAAGTCTAGAGTATGGGCAATGAGCAGAAACACAACACAACTGAAAAATTAACCACATATATGAAAAAATGTAATTATGCAGCAATATTTACATTGTTAGATATTCTAGTTTACACCTTTAAAATTGACAAAAAAGACGCCATAGGGTTTAAGTAATGGAATATATGATGATAGTGTAATGAAGTAATTTGAGTGGAAATATACATTAAAGTGATTATAATCTGTGATTATACTGTCCAAAGATTCAGTTTGATGCAGTTTCCTTTTGCATTAAATTGTCTTCTTTCAAAATCTAAAAACAGTTTCTCTCTTTAACAGTGAACTGGTGTTGAAGTCATTAGTGGTCTGAGGGCTCCTCCTCTGGTGTTTTCATGTAAGTGTTAAGGAACTGAGGGGTTTTTTTCAGGTCTATTGATGGTTTGAGTTATTGTGGCTCTCTGGCACAGTAATACACAGCAGTGTCTTCAGGCTGCACATTCTGCCCGTTTAGAGTCACTGTGTTGCTGGAAGAGTGTAAGTCGATACTGAACTTGTTCTTTAGTGAATCTTTGTAGAATGAAGCTCCAGTATTTCTCATTCCAATCCACTCCAGTCCTTTCCCTGCAGGCTGTCTGATCCAAGCTGTGTAGTGGCTGCTGAGAGAATAAGAGACCTGACAGGTGATGGTCAGACGTTGACCTGGCTGCACAGTCACAGAGGCTGGCTGTGTCAACTGTTCACTCTTCACACCTGTTAAAAAGTGAAAAGGTTTTGCATTTTCTCATTCAGTGATCTTACAGACTGCATTTGGTACAATCAAAAATACAGTGACAGCAGCCAGGATCATGTAGATAGTCTGAAACCTTCAGTCTTCATTGGCTGTTTGCAGGTTAGCATAAAAGACGGTTATGGTTTCAGTTTTTGCAGAAATTTAAAGAAAATCTTAGAGTCACTTTCATCACTCTCATATTATAACTCACTATAGATTCCACGTCATTTACAGACATTTTAGGGTCTTCATTTTTAGAAATGTTTAATATTTGTTGTATTTTTATTTCAGCAACAATATTGTGTTTTTGGTTTTTTTTTACCCTTTTATGGACAAGTAATCTTTTTTTGTGTTTTTTTTTGTAAATAATGTGACATGTTTTAAAAAAGGCAGAAATGTCTTTTTTCAACCGAGGCCAGTAGAAATGTCTCAGGACTCTATCATAAGTCTTCCTGACTCCAAGATGACCTGCAACACCATCATGAGCAGACTGAAGCACAATAGATCTTAACGTAGCAGGCAGAACAATTTGCAGAATTTCGTCCCCCACAAAACAATCCCCCTGAGGAACCCATTTCCTCACCAACAAACCGTCCTGGAGAAGATAACCACAAGCTACATTGTCCACTTCATGATCTGGGAGAACCTGGCTGAACAAATCCTGGAGGGTTGGGTCTTTTCTCTGCTCTTTCACAAGGTCACTGCAAGACCGAGGCAAGGGGAAAGTAGGCACTGGAAACACAGACACTCTCTTATCTGTTTTGTCAGTGTCAGAACCATCACTGGGGCAGCACATAGCACGCGTCACAACACAGGTTGGAAGGATCGCCGCATTTCTGGGAGAGTCAGAACCTTCCACGTGGGAAATGCAAACATCTACTGGCACAGGGACATCAGGCCACACCCGACTTCCAGCCAGGTCATTTCCCAAGATGACCTGTATACCCCCCCATAGGCAAAGAAGGGCGCACTGCCAAGGCCACCTCACCTTCCACTAGCCTGGAAAACAATGTCAATTTATGTTGTGGAGCTGCAAAGACCGTCAAACCCATCCCTCGGACATCAACATTGAAACCAGTCTCTGTTTCCGAAGAAAAAGGTAACACAGAATCCAAAATAAATGAATCCAGTGCCCCAGAATCCCTTAATATTTTAACAGGCACCTTTGTCTCACACCCGACCAGTGAAACAAAACCATCCGAAACAAATGCAGCATAGCCAGGGTCAATCCCATTAGCTAACGAATCTGTCTGCTCTCGCTCAACTACAGGAACCTTAGTCTCCGACTCAGAGGAAAGTTTTGTATGTGCCTGCACTGCAGCAATGACACTGGCTCTTTCTTCTGCACGCAAAGATGCAGCAGCAGCAGAAGGTTTTGCTGCTGAAAACCCCAGCTTGGATTTTCTCCTCAACACAGGACACTCATTTCTCCAATGGCCTTTACCAAAACAGTGATTACATACACGATTAGGGTCAAACTTCCCCCGTAAACCACAATCCGCTTTAACAGGAACCTGTCCTGTCTCTTCAGACAACCACTTATTGGAGTAGGTCCCCACAAAATCCTCTCTACAGCTTGCCTGTCCACGACCACGATTCTCACCAAAGAAACCTTTATGGGTCAGGACAAACTCATCGGCCAACTGGGCAGCAACTGAAACCTTAGTTACTTTTTGTTCATTTATGTAGGTCACCACGCGATCAGGCAACGTGTTTTTGAACTGTTCAAGCAAAATAAGATCCTGAAGATCCTCCAAGGTCTCGACCTGAGAAGCAGCACACCAGCGGTTGAAATGAGTGGCTAGATCCCGAGCAAACTCAGTGTGGGTCTGCCTCTCTTTCTTGAGAGATCTGAACCGCTGGCGATAAGCTTCTGGTACCAACTCGTACGCTTTAAGTACTGCCGCTTTAACCAAATGATAGCTACCATGACCTCTTTTTTGGACTGCTTATGGATTTCAACACCATAATAATCAGCAACCTCCAACAGCTGATCCTTTTTGTATGAATTAAGTAATTCTTCCGTTGGACACTGCACAAAATCCTCAATTGAAGCCATTTTATCATTTAGGGGAACATTAAATACAAGACTCCACAGATAGGCCAGAACCGTGCCCTGCATAAAGTTTTCCCACAATACCAGAGCGCGTGACAGACTGTTTTAGACCTGGAACCCCACTCCTCTACCTAACTGCCTAACCAATCTAGCTGACTCACTCAACCCTAGACTTCATGCAGGTTTGTGGCAGGATAAATTAAGCACAAAGCCCAGTAACCCGGTTGACTTCCAGCATGCTGAAAACCACCTAGACAGTCATGGAGTGCACCTGAGCAACTGCTCTAACCACTTACTGCACAAAAATAACAAACTAAAACAAAAAAAGGTCAATGGAGACAACTAGTGCCCCACATTGCTTATGCCTAACAGGAATAAGGGTTCCAGATGACTTTCCAGTCCTTACCTCCACTTGACCAGCCAAACTCTGTAGAGTATACACCTACTGGAATACACAGACAGTCCAGTAGCAAAAACAAGTGTTTGGCCCCTACAAAATACTAGAGCACCTCCAAAATCTGTATGAAACACTCCCTCAAAACATACACACACTACAAAATTCCCAGCATTACTTTGCCTACGGACGAGCCCCCATTTGTTACCACCTGACTCAATGGTGGCAACAAGGAGGGAGGTCACACACAGATAGAGCTCAAAAAGTAGTTTTATTTCTTACATAACTGAATCAACTTATTTACAAATTAATGTGGTGTGTAGGTAAGAAAGGAATCAGTTATGTCAGCAGTGTATGGATGCATGGACAATATGGTGAGATGTGTGTTGTATGGTGCAACAAACCAAACAAAAGAGGCAACAATGGTGGGTCTGGAGCCTGCTGAGAGAGAGAGAAAGCTATGCAGAAGGCCGTCTTTTATGCCCTCTGGAGAGCCCAGCCCACATAGGCAGGTACAAGCACGACACTCCCACTCTTTACCTTAACCACACCCCATACCTGCAACAAAAGCAGAGGTAAACAGGTAGGCAGAGTGGGAGGGGTCGTCACAATAATCAGTGTTCAGGACTTGTATAATGCATTATTTAAAATGTCTAATGTTAATATTAAATATAAAAAAATAAGGAATAGAAAAAAATCAATAGAAAACACAAAACAAAGTATAGAATATGAATATGAAGGGAAACTAATTCATACTTAGTCTCTATCAACCCAGTAAAGAAGAGTACTGTAGGATTTTGTACACCTGCTCAACAAACTCCATTCACTGTGACTCTCGAGCACAATAATAAACAGCAGAATCTTCAGTCTTCAGACTGTTCATCTGCAGATACACCTGCTGTCTGCTGTTGTCTCTGGAGATGGTAAACCGGCCTTTGACTGACTGAGAGTAGTATTTGCTATTAGCATTATATTCAATCCAGGCAATCCACTTCAGTCCTTTTCCAGGAGGAGTGTGAAATATATTATATACAATAGCATAAATTATACATTATGTCATATACTTCATTCTTGGCTTGTATCAGCAAAGTAAAGATGAGTACTGTAGGATTTTGTACAGCTGTTCAACCAACTTCAGTCACTGTGGCTGTCGAGCACAATAATAAACAGCAGAATCTTCAGTCTTCAGACTGTTCATCTGCAGATACACCTGCTCTCTGCTGTTGTCTCTGGAGATGGTAAACTGGCCTTGAACTGACTGAGAGTAGGAGATGCTGCTACTGTCATACATGGCAGCAATCCACTCTAGTCCTTTTCCAGGAGCCTGTCGGACCCAGGCCATCCAGTGGCTACTGAATGACAGTCCAGATGTTGTACAGGTCAATCTGTGAGATTCTCCAGGCCTTTTAATCGCTGGTTCAGATTCTGTCAGAGTCTGACCATCAACACCTGTCAAGACAGCAAAGAAAACCATCATAAAAAAAACAACAAATTTACACCTTAAATGTAACATCACATTTAAGATCATTGAAGATCTTCACCTGCCCAGCAGATAGTTAAAAGCAGCAGTCCGGTCCTATAGTCCATCATGTTAAACTGTGTGTCCACTGTTCTCTGTCATCCTCTCTGCAGTCAGATAAGTAGAGGTGGAAGACATCTGAGTTTTGCATTGACTCCTCCTCACAGAGACGAGAGAACTGGGTCGAATTTGGCTCTCAGAAGTGAATTATCAAAGTCATTTCTCCAAATCATTTCATTTAAAGTTATCTTTAACTCATGGTAAAAGTTTCCAGCCTTTTTCACCTTGGTCATATTAAAAAAAGGAAAACAAACATATAGATGCTCATGTTGTCTGCAGTTGAAGTCAAATGAGATCATGTTCTCAAAATTCTCAACTCTTTTATGTCTCCCGGGAACAAAAATTGCTTCTTGAAAATAATTTTCAACAACTCAGCAGACATCATCATTTCTGCTATAGTTTTTAGAACCAGACGATGCTGAATAGTCCAGCAAGGTGATGACAAAGAGGGCAGTCTCAGTTTTGTGGCCTGCCTTGAAACCAGACTAGTGGAGAAAAGATTCAATATGATGAAAACAGTTCCCTGTTGAATTCAATTAAGAACTTTTTTATAAACTCTGAAGGCTGTTTCACTCTTTAACACTGAACTGGTGAAATCATTAGTGGTCTAGGGCTCCTCCTCTGGTGGCTTCATGTGTGTTTACACTCACACATAATTTAGGTCCTGTTAGTCATCTTCACTTCCATGTGCTGAGCTCTTAATGGGGGCATCCTGCAATAAACAGGGAGGAAAGATAAATGCCAGTCTTTGTCTTCCAGCATGTTAATTTAATTTATTTGTTTTTTTGTTGGTTTGTTTTTTTGTTGTCTTTTTGTAGACACTGACTGCAACTCCTGTTTTGTTTTTGTGGTTGATACAGTTGCTTTGTGTTTGTTTCATTGCTGTTTTATTTTTGTCTGCAATAGAGGAAGTAGTTTTTGTATGACTCTCCTATCATTGTCTCTCACTGTGTCTCTTCTGGCACAGTAATACACTGCTGTGTCCTCTGTCTTCAGACTGTTCATCTGCAGATACAGTTTACTGTTGGAGTCATCTCTGGAGATGGTGAATCTACCTTTGACTGATTGAGTGTAGTAGATGTGACTACTGCCTGTGTGTATGAAAGCAATCCACTCCAGTCCTTTTCCAGGAGCCTGTCTGACCCAGTTCATGGGGTAGCTGCTAAATGTGAATCCAGAAGTTGTACAGGTCAATCTGTGAGATTCTCGAGGCCTTTTAGTCACTGGTTCAGATTCTGTCAGAGTCTGACCATCAACACCTGTTCAAAATATGGAAGAAAGAAATCATGTGAATTAAGCTGACAACATGAAATGAAATTGAAGAACTACAAATGAAAGATCAGTGAAGATCTTCACCTGCCCAGCAGATAGTTAAAAGCAGCAGTCCTGTCCTATAGTCCATCATGTTAAACTGTGTGTCCACTGTTCTCTGTCATCCTCTCTGCAGTCAGATAAGTAGAGGTGGAAGACATCTGAGTTTTGCATTGACTCCTCCTATGAGAGAAACGTACGTGCGTGGGGGGGTGCGAGTGTGTGTGTGTGTGTGTGTGTGTGTGTGTGTGTGTGTGTGTGTGTGTGTGTGTGTGTGTGTGTGTGTGTGTGTGTGTGTGTGAGTGTGTGTGTGTGTGTGTGCCACAATTCTGTAGGACCTCTCATGTCTTTGGACTGGACAGAACTTGGTGTTGTCGTTTTGGAAGAAACAAAATCTCAGACATTTGGGTCAGATTATTTTTAAATCAGAGAGGAGTATATGCTGTCCAGGTGTCCAGTAAGTCAAAAGGTTGGCATTAATTTCATGAGATCTTTTTATAAATTATGATTGTTAAATTGGCATGAGGTGTTATCAGACAGGTACTTAGGCCAAAGGTTGGAACATTTTTTTCAGATCATCCTGTTTATTTATGCTGATGCGTATTTGTGGGTTATTCTCTTGTGGTGATTCTGGTGACTGCTGAATTTAATAATTAATTTTGCTTTGAAGTGATTTGATGTGGATTTTGTACCCAAGAGGAACAATTATGACATAAAGTGCTTTCAATGTAAATATGTACTGAATGAATGTAGCTCTCATTTCACTGTATGCAAACTAAAGCTCATTATTAGTCTGCAGAATTGAAAGTTCAGGTTAGGGTTCGGAAACCATTAAATTGTTTATAATATTGTGATTTTCATCTTTGAGGAATGGGTTTAATGAAACTCTGAAGCTCTGTTAATAACATCTGTTAATTTAGTGACACATTTTGTATATTTAAGCAATTCAAATCGATGTTTAGAAATAGAATACGATTTGTCATGAAATATGGATTTGAAACTCAATTAAAAAGAACTAAAAAGATGTTTTGATGTAAAGGAATTAAATGATTTACTTCAACTACCTGAACTGCAGACGTGAATCAAGTGAGGGCGTCTGATGACTACTGTAGGATTTTGTACAGCTGCTTAAGCAACTTCAGTCACTGTGACTGCCGAGCACAATAATAAACAGCAGAATCTTCAGTCTTCAGACTGTTCATCTGCAGATACAGCTGCTGTCTGCTGTTGTCTCTGGAGATGATAAACCTGCCTTGAACTGACTGAGAGTAGTATTTGCTGCTACCAGCATCAGTAGCAATCCACTCCAGTCCTTTTCCAGGAGCCTGTCTGATCCAGCCCATATCGTAGCTGCTGAGTGTGAATCCAGAGGCTGTACAGGTCAATCTGTGAGATTCTCCAGGCCTTTTAATCACTGGTTCAGATTCTGTCAGAGTCTGACTATTGACACCTGTCAATATATCAAAGAAAGTCATCATACAAACAACAGAAAACACATTTACAACTCAAAAGCAAACATCAAATAAAAACATCAGTGAAGATCTTCACCTGCCCAGCAGAGAGTTAAAAGCAGCAGTCCTGTCCTATAGTCCATCATGTTAAACTGTGTGTCCACTGTTCTCTGTCATCCTCTCTGCAGTCAGATAAGTAGAAGTGGAAGACATCTGAGTTTTGCATTGACTCCTCCTCACATGGAGGAGAGAACTGGATTTAACATAAATGTCTCTTGTCTAAAGAAACTAGACTGCATGTTTAATGACTTGGAAACATGCGTCCAAGTCGTTCAAAGTTTAAAATTTCCGGACACGTTTCAAATTGAGTAAATTCTTCATCAACAGTAACACAGCAGCTTAGAAACAAAACAGTCACACCAGAGAGAAGTACCACTCTTTTACAGGTGTGGACAGACAGCAGCGATCTTCCCACATATAACCAATAAACTATGCTAGGCTATACCACAGAGACAGTGAATATAAATAAAGTACCTGTAATGATTTCAGCTCAGCACTGAAATTATTTTGCTATTGTCGGATGATTTATTTAGTTCTGTTTTAGCGAAAATGTGAAGAAAGTTCAGTCTGTGTGTCTCCCTGATGCTCTGATGTCATGTGTCATGTGGTGACCAGAGGCCTGTAGAACATAATAATAAAACTAAAATAATAATTTTAGTAAATATGTCACTAGGGCGTCTATATCTATATGTAGGCTGAATGAAATGGATGAAATGAAATTGTTTGACATTAAAACTAAACAGTCACATTTCACGTATGATTCATGTATAATGATTTCATTATTGTTTTGCTGTCATTGGCTGTTTTCTGTGGAAGTGATCATAACAATAAGACTTTTATTTATTTAATGGTTTGTGATGTTGCACAATGATGCTCATTATATTGTCATTTATAATAAAAAAAAGTTTGAAAACCTCAGTCTGATTTAGCAGGTATGGTATATATATTTATATAAATCTACTGCTATATGTATTCCTTCATTTTTCTCAGGAACTGTTTTCAGGACTTTATAAAATGCGTCATTTAATGTTAATATAGAATTAAAACAAGTATAAAAAGAAAAGTAAAAATAAGTACTGTAGGTTGTTTGTACAGCTGCTCAACCAAATGTCATAAATGTTTTTGGGTGTTGCTGAATTATGTTATAAATTATTCAGTTTTTATAATTTTATTAAAAATTACAATAGAATTCTTTCTCAGGATCTACCAGTTCAGTTAAGATGAGAACGGTAGGATTTTGTACAGCTGCTCAACCAACTCCAGTCACTGTGAGTATCGAGCACAATAATAAACAGCAGAATCTTCAGTCTTCACACTGTTCATCTGCAGATACAGCTGCTGTCTGCTGTTGTCTCTGGAGATGGTAAACCGGCCTTTGACTGACTGAGAGTAGTAGATGCTGCTACTAGCACTATTGATATAAGCAAGCCACTCCAGTCCTTTTCCAGGAGCCTGTCTGACCCAGTTCATGCTGTAGTCACTGAATGTGAATCCAGAGGCTGTACAGGTCAATCTGTGAGATTCTCCAGGCCTTTTAATCACTGGTTCAGATTCTGTCAGAGTCTGACCATCAACACCTGTCAAGACAACAACAAAAACATCACATACAAGAAATGTACAACTTCAGTCCAAACATGAAATGAAAGATCAGTGAAGATCTTCACCTGTCCAGCAGATAGTTAAAAGCAGCAGTCCTGTCCTATAGTCCATCATGTTCAACTGTGTGTCCACTGTTCTCTGTCATCCTCTCTGCAGTCAGTTAAATAGAGACGTAGAGCCATTAAAATTTTGCATTGACTCCTCCTTACAGGGAGGAGAGAACTGTATTGGGCTCGGCTTTAGAAGCTTACGATTTTCAGGAGTCATTCCTCCAAATCAGTATATTTATGTTTTAATTTCACTTGCATAACATGTATATAATACGGTTCATTTATTATTGCAATTATACTTCAGATTTTCCTTTTCAATAATAAACAAATAGGAAATGTTTTAACGATTTATTTTAACAGTTGTTTTTGTTTTTTTTCTGTGATTACCTTACATTTTTTTCCTTTTTACTATAACAGTGAACTGGTGTTGAAATCATTAGTGGTCTGAGGGCTCCTCCTCTGGTGGCTTCATGTAAGTGTTCAGGCACTGAGAGGTTTTTGTTCAGGTCTACTGATGATTTGTGTTATTGTGGCTCTCTGGCACAGTAATACACAGCAGTGTCTTCATGCTGCACATTCTTTCCGTTTAGAGTCACTGTTTTGCTGGAAGAGTCTAAGTCGATACTGAACTTGTTCTTTAGTGAATCTTTGTCAAATGTACTGGATCCAGCCCTCATTCCAATCCACTCCAGTCCTTTCCCTGCAGGCTGTCTGATCCAAGCTGTGTAGGAGCCAAGAGAATAAGAGACCTGACAGGTGATGGTCAGACGTTGTCCTGGCTGCACAGTCACAGAGGCTGGCTGTGTCAACTGTTCACACTTCACATCTGTTAAAAAAGAAAATGTTTTGTAACAAATGATCAAGTTATACTGTTATACTAAAGGAAGGTCACTGAATTTGCATGCAGTCAAACACATGAAGCATCAATGGTGGTCTAACTGGAGCCAATAGAAGAGTCTGTTGACTGTTATTATATCTGCAGAGTGAAATATATCTAGAAATCACCTCTGCTTTATATTGTATATATTGTATATTGTATACAATGTACATTGTATATTGATATTTTAATTGCCTTACACTCTAAATTGTAACAATTTGAAAATGTCCCTGTCCCTAGAGGAAAACAGCTGGTCATGATGCAAGATCTGAGAGTGTCCTTTTAGTGACAGAGGAGAGAAACTTGACACAGACTGCCCTCCAGTGATTTTATGTGATAAACTGCACTCTCAAATTATGACTCACTTTTGATTTCACATTATTTACAAACACTGTTGTATCTTAATTTGTTAAAATGTTTGAAGTTTGTTAATCAGCAACAAGATTGTTGTGTTGTCTTTGAGCATTTTATCAACAAGTGATATTTGTTATGTTTTATATATATTTAATTTTTGATAATAATTTGTCTCATGTTTTCATGACTTTATGTAATGTGTCATTTGAAATATTTAATGTTAATACTAAATATAAAGAAAAAAAGAAATAGAAAAATAAGTATTGAATATGAATATTAAGGAAAAATAGCTCAGTAAATCCTACAGCCCAGTACTGTGGGATTTACTGAGCTATTTTTCCAGCTGTTTTATTTACAGCTGCTCAACCAACTTCAGTCACTGTGGCTCTCGAGCACAATAATAAACAGCAGAATCTTCAGTCTTCAGACTGTTCATCTGCAGATACACCTGCTGTCTGCTGTTGTCTTTGGAGATGGTAAACCGGCCTTTGACTGACTGAGAGTAGAATTTCCTATTATCATTGTATTCAATCCAGGCAATCCACTCCAGTCCTTTTCCAGGAGCCTGTCTGATCCAGCCCATACTGTTGCTGCTGAGTTAGAATCCAGAGGCTGTACAGGTCAATCTGTGAGATTCTCCAGGCCTTTTAATCACTGGTTCAGATTCTGTCAGAGTCTGACCATCAACACCTGTCAAGACAACAACAAAAACATCACATACAAGATCTTCACCTGCCCAGCAGATAGTTAAAAGCAGCAGTCCTGTCCTATAGTCCATCATGTTAAACTGTGTGTCCACTGTTCTCTGTCATCCTCTCTGCAGTCAGAGAAGTAGAGGTGGGAGACATCTGAGTTTTGCATTGACTCCTCCTCACGGGCAGGAAATGAAAGGATTGGACTTTGATGCCTCTTGTCTTTCTTGTCTAATGAAACTAGACTGATGGTAAGGAAGTATCCATCAAGGTCAGTTAAAGTTTGAAAGTTTCTGACACATTTCAAAATGAGCAACTTATTCATCAATATTAACACAACAAAAAATAATAACACACAATAACATCAGACAACATCAAGGTTCACTACTTTACAGGTTGTTGACATATAGCACCATTCTGCACACATATGATTAATAAACTATAGGCTACATCAAAAATATAGGCAATATATCAGCTGCAACATTATATTTCACTCCCATATTGTCCAACAGATGTAAATTAAACATGTTAAAAACATTAATGTGGCATATGTAGTATTTATTATTATTATTATTTAAGCATGTCATTATTATCTGTTTTGTAAAGAAGTGATCATTACAGTAAGACTTTTATTTGTTAATGTCTTTAATGTTTTTTATTGTTTGTTTTCATTATTAATTTTCATGATTTTATCAATATTCCAATATAATTCATTCTCAGGATCTCTTAGTCCTGTACAAATGAGTACTGTAGGATTTTGTGCAGCTGTTCAACCAACTTCAGTCACTGTGAGTGTCGGGCACAATAATAAACAGCAGAATCTTCAGTCTTCAGACTGTTCATCTGCAGATACAGCTGCTCTCTGCTGTTGTCTCTGGAGATGGTAAACTGGCCTTTGACTGACTGAGAGTAGGAGATGCTACTACTGTCATGTCTGACATATGCAGATAGTCTGAAAACTTCAGGCTTCATTGGCTGTTTGCAGGTTAGCATAAAAGACTTTTAATGGTTTCAGTTTTTAAGACATACAGAGAATCTTAGAGTCACTCTGTTTTTGTTGTTGTTGTTGTTTTTACCCTTTTACAATCAAACAATCTTTTTTTGTGTTTTTTATCAGTTTTATTTTTGTAAATAATCTTTATCAGGAACAGTGTTCAGGACTTCTATAATGCATTATTTAAAATATTTAATGTTAATATTAAATATAAAAAATGAGGAATAGAAAAAATTCAAGAGAAAAGTATGGAATGTGTATATGAAGGAAAAATATATATATACTGTAGGATTTTGTACAGCTGTTTGAATTAAAACAAGTATAAAAAGAAAAGTAAAGATGAGTACTGTAGGATTTTGTACAGCTGCTCAACCAACTCCAGTCACTGTGGCTCTCGAGCACAATAATAAACAGCAGAATCTTCAGTCTTCAGACTGTTCATCTGCAGATACAGCTGCTCTCTGCTGTTGTCTCTGGAGATGGTAAACCGGCCTTTGACTGACTGAGAGTAAAAAGTGCCACTACTATCAGTATAGATAAAAGCAATCCACTCCAGTCCTTTTCCAGGAGCCTGTCTGATCCACGCCATATGGTAGCTGCTGAATGTGAATCCAGAGGTTGTACAGGTCAATTTGTGAGATTCTCCAGGCCTTTTAATCGCTGGTTCAGATTCTGTCAGAGTCTGACCATCAACACCTGTCAAGATATGGAGCAAATAAGCTTTGGCTGACAGCATAAAATGAATTTGAAACAATTACAAATGAAACATTAATGAAGATCTTCACCTGCCCAGCAGATAGTTAAAAGCAGCAGTCCTGTCCTATAGTCCATCATGTTAAACTGTGTGTCCACTGTTCTCTGTCATCCTCTCTGCAGTCACATAAGTAGAGGTGGAGGACGTCTGAGTTTTGCATTGACTCCACCTATGAGAGAAAATGTTTGTGTCTGTGTATCAGTCCATAGAACCACACCCGTCGCTATGGGCGGGCCACAGGGGGCCTGGCCCGCCCCCCTAAATGCTTGAAGCCTCCCCACTGGAGGCCCAGATCTCTAAAAACAAACAAACATTTTTTTTAAAATTTGATCTTTATTTTATTTTATCATAGTAGCTACTTTCTTGTTAATAAATACTAATGTTGCATACTTTATCACTAAGAAACAATGGTGTGATTTTGTTTGAATGATGGGAATCTACACTCCAACAGCCTACCACGGCCTTACTGACAAGTTAGACTACGTACGTGACGTAGCCTACGTCATTATTGCCGCGTAAGGTACCGCGCATTTCTAATGAATGAATGAATGAATCTGCGACTTTTCGCCGGCTTTCTATTTCTTTGGTATTATGGATATACGAAAGTGGTTTAAAAACCCACCGACGGTCACCTCTGCAAAATCGGATAAACCGACGCCTCCTGATGTTGTCAGTGGAGGAGAAGTACAGTCTGAGCCAGAGTCCGCAGCTAGCAGCTCGGCCGAGCCGCAACAGGTCAAATGGACAATAGCCAACATCCTTAGCACATTCAACTGCGCACTCCAAGCTATGCCAACTGTGGTCAGAGCATAGTATGTGAAAGAAAAGACAGCAGTATGTGAAAACTCTTTTTCCACGCTAAAAAATGTCTTCACAGAGCATCGGCGCAGTATGCTCCAGAAACGCAAGGCCCAACTGATCCAGCTCGCCTTTGAAAAGGACCTGACGCACAGGTTCAAGTCTGAGTGGAAGGATGCATTAATGAGGAGGTTCAGCTTGGAGAAGCGCCGCCTCAGACTTAGGTTTGAAAGATTCGAATCCCTAAAAGGATCCGACTTTGATATCTCTAACATATCCCTCTGTTCACTGTTTTGAAATGCACCCGCCGTGGTGCTTTTTCAGTTTGAGAGATGCTTGTGGTGTTACATCTAATATGTTGTATAGTCCAGTGTTTTGTGGATATTGATAACATTTCTTCTTTCATGTAATCTATTACTTTAAATTATGAGGACTGATGTTGTAGGCCATAGCTGGATTTGCTGTTGGTTATGTTCGTGATGATTACGTGCATCAATGCTGCGTGAACAGAGGATTAGGGCTAATAATAATTGTGCCCTCCCATGCATTTGATATGCCCCCTTTAAGACTGAGGTCTGGCGACGGGTCTGCATAGAACCTTTCATGTCTTAAATTTCTATCTTAATTATTCATGATTCTAAAACCTTATGAGAATGTTATACTATAAGCTGCAGTTGGTAAACACACAGTCAAACACAGCATATGAAATACAGTTGGACTGGACAGGACTTGTCATTCTCATCTAGAAAGAAATAACATTTAAGACATTTTCGTAGGACAATGTTCAAAGAAGAGAGGAGCATACTGTAAAAAGGAGGCACATCAGTGAACAACAAGGAAGAATAAATAACTGGCAAGGTTTTCAAGTCAAAAGGTTTATTGGCATTCATTTCACAGGATTTTTAATTTACCAGTTATGTTGTAATTATAATTAATTACCATGAGGTTGAATTACTCATCTTATCAAATGGTTTGAGCATTTTTAAAATCTTCCTGTTTATTTATGCTAGTAATGTTTGTGGGTTATTCCATTGTGGGTGATTGTCACATAATTTATAGACTGATGGATTTCAATTTGTATATTTAGCAAATCTAATCCATGTTAAGAAAAATAATAGTTTCTCAGAAAATGTGGCTTTAAATCCCAATTAACATATCACCGAAAAAAAGATAATTGGGTTTTCATGACCCCTAACCCCCTAACCCTAACCCTACCTGAACTGAAAAAAACTGAAAAAAATGTTAATTTACACTACATATCACATTCACCCATTCTTACACACATTCATCCACTGACAGGACTGTGAGGTGCCATCAGAAGAGAGCTTGACTTCAGGTTCATCATGTTGCAAGGACACTACGATAGGATGAAGACAGACTGTGCTTGTGCAGTCTGGATGAGGAACAGAGCCTACTCTGCTTCTGGGTGAGCAACCAATGCATCCTCCTGATGCTGTGGTGAATGAATCTGCAGGAGGGGGCTGTGTTGCCTGTGTATACTGAAAGCCAAGAACACCTGGTCTAGAATTCTTGTAGTCCAGGGACACTGCAGAGTTCTCAGTGGTAATTGAGAGGTCAATGACAAAAGATGCCTTCCCTGGAAGGAAACCCAGCTCAGTGTTGGCAGATTTTCATCAAGTTACACTGTAAGTGAGGTCCTGAGGTGGCATGCAAATAGGCAGAAGGCAGAACCTGAGCCTTAAACCAGACTGATGGGGTTCAAGCAAGTTGTTCTGGTAAAGCAAAAACTTGACAGCTCGATCAAGTGTTTTAGAAAGAAACAGAAGAATGACAGGTCTCTAATTACATCGGAAAGGTTTTAATCAAATCTAAAGATTGTTTCTCTAGTTGTAAAAACAGGCATACTGTTATATTATAACAGTGAACTGGTGTTGAAATCATTAGTGGTCTGAGGGCTCCTCCTCTGGTGTCTTCATGTAAGTGTTCAGGCACTGAGAGGTTTTTGTTCAGGTCTACTGATGGTTTGTGTTATTGTGGTTCTCTGGCACATTAATACACAGCAGTGTCTTCAGGCTGCACATTCTGTCCATTTAGAGTCACTGTTTTGCTGGAAGAGTCTGAGTCGATACTGAACTTGTTCTTTAGTGAATCTTTGTAAAATGTGGTGGATACAGCTCTCATTCCAATCCACTCCAGTCCTTTCCCTGCAGGCTGTCTGATCCAAGCTGTGTAGTAGCCGCTTACAGAATAAGAGACCTGACAGGTGATGGTCAGACGTTGACCTGGCTGCACAGTCACAGAGGCTGGCTGTGTCAACTGTTCACACTTCACGCCTGTTAAAAAAGAAAATGTTTTATAACAAATGATCAAGTTATACTGTTATACTAAAATAACTGTTAACTTTGACAGATCCAAATAGACTCACATCCAGCTGCCAACAGCAGCAGCAGAGCTACAGAAAACATGGTTTATGTTGAAAGTGACGAGCTGTGAACTCCACTAACAGCCTGATGTGAAGTTTTTATAGCTGAGTAACAAGGAAGGTCACTGAGTTTGCATAGAATCACATGAAGCATCAATGTTGGTCTAACTGGAGCCAATAGAAGAGTCTGTTGACTGTTATTATATCTGCAGAGTGGAAATCACCTCTGCCCTAATGTCCTTATACACTTAACTTTTTGAAAATGTTCCTGAAACAACTGTTAATTTTATTTTTACTGTACTTTACTAAACAATTAATGATTGAATGTATTGTATGAACAACATATCATTATTTAAACAACTTAATGTGAATATTAGAATGAATCATGGAATCATGAATCATTAACATGAATCACGGATTATGAAAACATATTCATTAAAATCAACATTTTAATAATAATGATGATGTGCACCAATGGGGAAAAAGGAGCAACCACCAAGAATGTTGCTTTCTATAAGACATGTTTACTGACTGCATTTACTGACAGCAGCCAGGATCATGTAAATAGTTTGAAACCTTCAGTCTAATGCTGCCGGTTTGCAAGTTTGCATAAAATACTACAAATGGTTTTAATGTTTGCAGATGTTTGAAGACATACAGGAACTGAAACCTGTGTGAGAAAATTCACCACGTCTCACTTCTCTGGAAAAAAATGACTTTGACTATTGTTTTGCATTTTTTATTTATATATTTTTTAATTATGATGATGTTTTTAGAGATTTAACCAGAAGGGTCCTGTCAAGATGACAACAAAAACCATCACATACAACTAAATGCTAACATCAAATGAAAGATCAGTGAAGATCTTCACCTGACCAGCAGAGAGTTAAAAGCAGCAGTCCTGTCCTATAGTCCATCATGCTAAACTGTGTGTCCACTGTTCTCTGTCATCCTCTCTGCAGTCACATAAGTAGCGGTGGAAGACATCTGAGTTTTGCATTGACTCCTCCTCACAGGGATTTAACATAAATGTCTCTTGTCTAAAGAAACTAGACTGAATATTTAATGACTTGGAAGCGTCCGTCCAAGTCGTTCAAAGTTTAACATTTTCTGACACGTTTCAAATTGAGTAAATCCTTCATCAACATTAACACAGCAGCTAAAAAAACAAAACAGTCACACCAGAGAGAAGTACCACTCTTTTACAGGTGTGGACAGACAGCAGCGATCTGCCCACATATAACTAATAAACTATGCTAGGCTATACCACAGAGACAGTGAATATAAATAAATTACCTGTAATGATTTCAGCTCAGCACTGAAATTATTTTGCTATTGTCGGATGATTTATTTAGTTCTGTTTTAGCGAAAATGTGAAGAAAGTTCAGTCTGTGTGTCTCCCTGATGCTCTGATGTCAGGTGTCATTTGGTGACCAGAGGCCTGTAGGACACAATTAATTTTAGTAAATATGTCACTGTCACAAACTCTAGTTCAGTCCATGGTTTGACTGTCAGTCAGTTAAGATCAATGAGAGAAGTAGTTATGAGAGTCTCCTTATAGAGGAGAGAGAAACTTGACACTGACTTCCATCTAGTGTTTTTATTAAAGCAACTGCAACATTTTTTTTCACTTCCATATTGTGACCTACTTTAGATGACAAATAATTTAAACAATGTCACTAAAATGTGTACATATAGTATTAATTTTATTCATACATGTATAATGATTTTGGTAGATTGTATTGTCTTGCTTTTCTGTGGAAGTGATCATAACAAAAAGACTTTTATTTATTTAATGGTTTGTGATGTTGCACAATGATGCTCATTATATTGTCATTGATTATAAAAAAAAGTTTGAAAACCTCAGTCTGATTTAGCAGGTATGGCAGATATGGTATATATAAACCTGCTGCTATATGTATTCATTCATCTTTCTCAGGAACTGTTTTCAGGACTTTATGAAATGCATTATTTAATTAAAACAAAAATGAAAGTAAAGATGAGTACTGTAGGTTTTTGTACAGCTGGTCAAACAACTTCAGTCACTGTGAGTGTCGAGCACAATAATAAACAGCAGAATCTTCAGTCTTCAGACTGTTCATCTGCAGATACACCTGCTGTCTGTTGTTGTCTCTGGTGATGGTAAACCGGCCTTTGACTGACTGAGAGTAGTAGATGTAGCTACTAGCACTACTGATATAAGCAAGCCACTCCAGTCCTTTTCCAGGAGCCTGTCTGACCAGTTCATAGCATAGCTGCTGAATGTGAATCCAGAGGTTGTACAGGTCAATCTGTGAGATTCTCCAGGCCTTTTAATCACTGGTTCAGATTCTGTCAGAGTCTGACCATCAACACCTGTCAAGATAACAACAAAAACCATCATACGTGAAAAACATTTATACCTTAATTGTGAACATCAAATAACAACATCAGTAAGATCTTCACCTGCCCAGCAGATAGTTAAAAGCAGCAGTCCTGTCCTATAGTCCATCATGTTCAACTGTGTGTCCACTGTTCTCTGTCATCCTCTCTGCAGTCAGATAAGTAGAGGTGGAAGACATCTGAGTTTTGCATTGACTCCTCCTCACACTTGGATGTCTCTTGTCTGTCTGGTCAAACTAGACTGAATGTTTGATGACGAGGAAGTATCCATCTGAGTCTGTCAAAGTTAAAAACGTTTCTGACATATTTCAAACTGAGTAAAATGTTTATCAGTGTTGTGTATAACAGAAGAATGTGGGAAATGTACCTCTGGTGAAAAACGACAGAGAGAATAGCAAACGAACACGATGGCTACTTTATTCGCAAGCAGGTGAAATCATACATCTGTTCTGCACCTGAGCGGCTCCCTGTATACTCTGAACACCCCAATAAGCATTGCAGTGCCACCTCCTGGTGACAACAGTTCACTACATGCGCCCCAAAACAGCATTGGTATAATAATGATACATTCTGCTCATGTTAAGCACTTTACTTCTGTTCTTTATACACCACAACATTAACACAGCAGCTGAATAACAACACACAGTTACACCAGACAGAAACAGCAAGAGCCACTCATTTATAGATTGTGAAGATAAAGCAGCAGTCCGGCACATATATGACCATTAAACTATGTTAGGCTTCATCACAGAGACAGAGGATATAAATAAATTGCCAGTAATGATTTTAACTCAGCGCTGACATTATTTTACTATAGTCCAATGATTTATTGATTTGATTGGTTTTTGTTTTTGGATAATGATGTTTTCATGATGTGCCTCCCAGCCTGCACAGTGAAACCTCTTTAGATGATCCAGAACGCGGCGCGCCTGGTCTACAACCAACCCAAAAGGTCACATGTCACCCCGCTGCTTATCGAGCTCCACTGGCTACCTGTTGCAGCCCGGATTAAATTCAAAGCGCTAATGCTCGCCTACAAAGTTGTCTGTTGAGTATGTTACCTCACGACCGCTGGGCTCCTCCAATGAGCTACGCCTGGCTCTGCCACCTGTTCGCTCAAGGCAATCCAAACTTTTTTCGTTTGTTGTTCCCCGCTGGTGGAACACACTACCAGTTCCTACCAGAGCAGGGGCGTCCCTCTCTACCTTTAAAAATCTCCTGAAGACCCAGCTCTTCAGAGAGTACCTTCTCTCCTAGCACTACCTACAACTGGACATTAGAAAGCTACCCCTTAAGAATTGTCATATCACTTATTGTTGCACTAACGCTTTCTTATTGCACTGTACCTTGATTGTTTCCGTTCTCTGTAAGTCGCTTTGGATAAAAGCGTCTGCTAAATGACTAAATGTAAATGTAAATGTAAATGTTTTAAATGTTGTTGTTTTGTTTGTTTGTTTTGTTTTGGGGGTTTTTGTTGGATAATCATCATCTCCATCAGTTGTCGTTATTTTATTAAATACACCCACAAAACATTAAATAAAAACACAATTCTTTTTATTGTTACAGCAGAGATGAGTATTGTAGGATTTTGTACACCTGCTCAACCAACTTCGGTCACTATGGCCATCGAGCACAATAATAAACAGCAGAATCTTCAGTCTTCAGACTGTTCATCTGCAGATACAGCTGCTCTCTGCTGTTGTCTCTGGAGATGGTAAACCGGCCTTGAACTGACTGAGAGTAGTATTTCCCGCTGCCTAGAGCATCAGTAGCAATCCACTCCAGTCCTTTTCCAGGAGCCTGTCTGACCCAGGACATCCAGCTGCTACTGAATGACAATCCAGAGGTTGTACAGGTTAATCTGTGAGATTCTCCAGGCCTTTTAACCGCTGGTTCAGATTCTGTCAAAGTCTGACCATCAACACCTGTCAAGACAGCAAAGACCATCATAAAACAGCAAAAAAAAACACATTTACAAGTTAAAACCAATCATCAAATGAAAGATCAGTGAAGATCTTCACCTGCCCAGCAGATAGTTAAAAGCAGCAGTCCTGTCCTATAGTCCATCATGTTAAACTGCGTGTCCACTGTTCTCTGTCATCCTCTCTGCAGTCAGATAAGTAGAGGTGAAAGACATTTCATTCATTTGCATTGACTCCTCCTCATGGGGAGTAGAGAACTGGATCGAATTTGGCTCTCAGAAATTAATTATTAAAGTCATTTCTCTAAATCATTTCATTTAAAGTTATCTTTAACTCATGGTGTAAATGTTTCTAGCCTTTTTCACCTTGGTCATACTAAAAAAGGGAAAAAAGATATAGCTACTGTTTAAGTCATAGTTAAAGTTAAAGTTGGCTGTCAGATGTTATTTGTATTACATCAGGCAAAATGATTTCCCCATCTTTTGTAGGTGTTGCAATACACAAAAACAAATTGATAAAAACATGTCATATGTATCATATCATATATTGAATGCAGTTGAAGTCAAATGAGATCATGTAGAAACATTAAAATTCTCAACTCTTTTTCTGTCTCTCTGAAACAAAAATTGCTTCTGCACTCAAAAAAATATTTTGGGCACTTATGCATTTCACTTACATAGAAAATTTACATCCATTTGAATTAATATAAATTAACTAACAAACTTAACATGAAGCAAGTAATAAGATTTATGTAATAGTACTAATAAACTCAAAATGACTGCATTAATTTTCACTGTTTGGTTTGGGCAAACAAACTGGCTTTATTAATACTGAATGCATAAACCTGGTTACTACTACACTACTTTGTAGTGGAAGCACATTGAGTTTATTAGTACTATTACATAACTGACTCTGCAGTCAGATAACTAGAGGTGGAAGACATCTGAATTTTGCATTGACTCCTCCGCATGGAGAAGAGAGAACTGAATCGTCTTTAACTCAACAGGATTATCTTTAACTTATGGTGTCAAATGAGATCATGTAGAAACATTAAAATTCTCAACTCTTTTTCTGTCTCTTGGAAACAAAAATTGCTTCTGTGACTCAGTGAATGACATGAAAATAATTTTCAGTTTAGTTACCTGCCTTGAAACCAGACTAGTGGAGAAAAGATTCAATATGATGAAAACAGTTCCCTGTTGAATTCAATTAAGAACTTTCTTATAAACTCTGAAGGCTGTTTCACTCTTTAACACTGAACTAGTGTTGAAATCATTAGTGGTCTGACGGCTCCTCCTCTGGTGGCTTCATGTTACAAGTGTTCAGGCATTGAGGGGTTTTTGTTCAGGTATAGTGTGAGTTATTGTGGCTCTCTGGCACAGTAATACACAGTAAAGAGTCTAAATCGATACTGGACTTGGTCTTTAGAGAATCATAGTATCAAGCTCTAGTGGGTCTTATTCCAATCCTTATATTGACAGAGGAGAGAGAAACTTGACACTGACTGCCATCCAGTGTTTTTATAACCACTGAAACATTGTTTTTCACTACCATATTGTGACCTACTTTAAGTGAGAAATAATGTAAACATGAATGTTGCAGTGATACAGTGATACAGTAAGTAAAATGTTTTTGGTTTTTAATGTCTTAAATGTTTTTTTGTTGTTGCTGAATTATGTTATTAATTAGTTATTTTTTTTATAATTTTATTAAAAATTACAATAGAATTCTTTCTCAGGATCTATCAGTTCACTTAAGATCAGTATTGTAGGATATTGTACAGCTGCTCAACAAACTTCAGTCACTGTGAGTCTCGAGCACAATGATAAACAGCAGAATCTTCAGTCTTCAGACTGTTCATCTGCAGATACACCTGCTGTCTGCTGTTGTCTCTGGAGATGGTAAACCGGCCTTGAACTGACTGAGAGTAGTATTTGGTGCTACCACTACCATTATCAATCCAGGCAACCCACTCCAGCCCTTTTCCAGGAGCCTGTCTGATCCAGTGCATGCTGTAGTCACTGAATGTGAATCCAGATGTTGTACAGGTCAATCTGTGAGATTCTCCAGGCCTTTTAATCACTGGTTCAGATTCTGTCAGAGTCTGACCATCAACACCTGTCGAGATAACAACAAAAAAACATGTAACAAATTTACAATTTAAATCCAATCATCAAATGAAAGATCAGTGAAGATCTTCACCTGCCCAGCAGAGAGTTAAAAGCAGCAGTCCTGTCCTATAGTCCATCATGTTAAACTGTGTGTCCACTGTTCTCTGTCATCCTCTCTGCAGTCAGATAAGTAGAGGTGGAAGACATCTGAGTTTTGCATTGACTCCTCCTATGAGAGAAACGTGTGTGTGTGTGTGTGTGTGTGTGTGTGTGTGTGTGTGTGTGTAGCCTATCACTGTCATAGTGTCATTTCACTTCATGTCTTCTGCTGCCACCTGTTGTTAGTTATTCATCAGAAGTGTTGTCTTTGATCCCTTCAACAAATGACCTTTATTGTGTTTTTAAGTTAAAGTAGGACGACGTAAACTGTTATAAACGAATGATTTCCTGGCTGTTTTTTTTTTAATCCTTCACCTGGGTCCTCAGTCCTCGGTTCCTCCCCTGTCATCCATCTCCGTCTCCATCCTGGTGGCTACTTTCCTTTGGACAAGGGGTCATCCATATCTTCATCCACATCTTCATCTCCACCGCAATACTCAACATTGGACATTCACTGTTAAAGAGGGCGGTAGGACTTTGAGTGCACTCATTTTATTTTATTATTTCGGCCTATTTTCCCATTCATTTGAACTTTTGGGACAATTTACTTTCAATATCTGAGATCTCAGAGTTTTTTGTTATTTTTATTTTATATTTTTGGTTCAATTGTGGTTGAAGGATCTTTATTATAATATACCTCCTTTAAACTTTCAGTCTAGTGTTGTGTGTTATTTGGGGTAGACATTACAGGTCTAAATTAAAATTTAGTCAGGTAGATACCAGCAGTCTCCTCATCGAGTCCAGAGTTAAAGTGGATCCTCATTTTCCTGTTTGATGTTAACACTGTATTAAAGTGACAGGTGCAGGGAGGGGTTACATCTGTCTTGTCTGATGAGACTGATGATGGAGAACCATTTATTTTAGATCTCTGGAGATGGTAAACCGGCCTTGGACTGACTGAGAGTAGTAAGTGCTACCACCACCACCACTGATATGAGTGAGCCACTCCAGTCCTTTTCCAGGAGCCTGTCTGATCCAGTTCATGTCATAGTAACTGAATGAGAATCCAGAGGCTGTACAGGTCAATCTGTGAGATTCTCCAGGCCTTTTAATCACTGGTTCAGATTCTGTCAGAGTCTGACCATCAACACCTGTCAAGAGGGATAAAAACATCAAGTGAAATAAGCATGTGACATAAATAAAAGCTAACCAAGACTAAGATCAGTGAAGATCTTCACCTGCCCAGCAGATAGTTAAAAGCAGCAGTCCTGTCCTATAGTCCATCATGTTAAACTGTGTGTCCACTGTTCTCTGTCATCCTCTCTGCAGTCAGATAAGTAGAGGTGGAAGACAACTGAGTTTTGCATTGACTCCTCCTCATGGGGAGGAGAGAACTGGATTGAAATTGGCTCTCAGAAATGAATTATCTAAGTCGTTTCTCCATATCATTTCATTAAAGTTATCTTTAAGTCATGGTGTAAATGTTTCTAGACTTTTCCAACTTAGTCATATTAAAAAAGGGGAAAAAAGATATAGCTACTGTTTAAGTCATAGTTAAAGTTAAAGTTGGTTGTCAGATGTTATTTGTATTACATCAGGCAAAATGATTTCCTCATCTTTTGTAGGCGTTGCAATACACAAAAACAAATTGATAAAAACATGTCATATGAATAGTATATTGAAAGAAACTCAATCTTCTCTAAGTCTCTTCTATGCTCATGTTGTATGCAGTTGAAATAAAATGAGATCATGTAGAAACATTAAAATTCTCAACTCTGCCAATAAACTATTTAATAAATTCCAGGTTTGTTGCAGTAGTGACATTAGTAAACCAGCAGACTGTCGTGGTCTCACTGGACTCATTGATTGGATTTTGTAATCACAGTTTTCTTCTGGTTCAGTGCAACACATCTTTGTAACTCAGAACTTTCTGAAACAGAAAATAGGAAAAAAAAGAGAGAAACACACAAACATACATGTTTTACTTTTTTAAAAACACATTGTATGATGTGTTTAAAATGTAATTGACTTTAGTCAAATAAAATAAGACTTCAATATTCAGTCATGACACTTTATCACAATCACTTTTCTAAAAAGAAAAGTGATACAGAGACAACTGAATGTTCCCAGTGGTGGTAAATAGAGGAAGTAGTTTTTGTATGACTCTACTATTATTGTCTCTCACTGTGGCTCTCTGGCACAGTAATACACAGCAGTGTCTTCAGGCTGCACATTCTGTCCATTTAGAGTCACTGTGTTGCTGGAAGAGTCGATACTGAACTTGTTCTTTAGTGAATCTTTGTAGAATGAAGCTCCAGTATCTCTCATTCCAATCCACTCCAGTCCTTTCCCTGCAGTCTGTCTGATTCAAGCTGTGTAGTAGCTAAGAGAATAAGAGACCTGACAGGTGATGGTCAGACGTTGACCTGGCTGCACAGTCACAGAGGCTGGCTGTGTCAACTGTTCACACTTAGCACCTGTTAAAAAAGAAAATTTGCAATTTATAACATTTGTTGTACTGCAAAAGAAGAACTGTTAACTTTGACAAATCCAGAGAGACTCACATCCAGCTGCCAACAGCAGCAGCAGAGCTACAGAAAACATGGTTTATGTTGAAAGTGACGAGCTGTGAACTCTGACATCCTGATGTGAAGCTTTTATAGCTGAGTAACAAGGACGGTCACTGAGTTTGCATGCAGTCAAACACATGAAGCACCAACGTTGCTCTAACTGGAGTCAATAGAAGAGTCTGTTGACTGTTATTATATCTGCAGAGTGAAACATGTCTGGAAATCACCTCTGCTTTACATATGATATTTTAATTTTATTGTCACTGCATTCACAGAAATGTAACAACTGTTAACTTCGTCTTTACTGTAAACTATCAATGACTAAATGTATTGTATTGACAACAATTCATTATTCAAACATTGTGTCAATTCTTCTATTGTCTCTCAGAAACGAATATTGCCTGTGTGATGCAGTGAATGGCATAAAAATTGATTTTTATCAACTCATCAGAGAATACTGTCTTCATGTATGTTCACACTGACAATGTGTGTGGTTGAATCACATGGTTTTGGGGTATTTGTGCAGGTCTGTTGGTGGTTTGTATCACTGTGGGCTGACGTACACAATAATAAACAGCTGTGTCCTCCGTCTGCACATTCTGTCCTTTTAGAGTCACTGTTGCAGCTGAACTTCTTCTTCAGAGCATTATTTTGAAAAAAGCCACCTCCACCCCCCTGATGGAAAATCCAGTCCATTGAATATCCAGAGACCTGACAGGTGATGGTCAAAGACTGTCCAGGCTGCCATTGATTCTGATTGAGATTAATACTGTTCACACCTGTGGAAACAGAAATCAACATTATCTCCATCATTCATCTCAGTAGTCATCGCTTCTAATGTGTTTATTTGTGTGAATCCTCTTAAAGATCCTCACAGGATCCAGCTGCCAGCAGCAGTATCAGAGCTACGGTGAATGGTTGATGTTGAAGCTGAACTGATGTGAGCTCTTCTGTCCTCTCACTGACACACAAACACACACTTCACTTCCTTATATGTATCACCCGAAAAGGCTAATTTACATACTGGTGATAATAAATAAGCTGACTAAAGTATGTTTAACTTATTCAAAATTAAGATGAAATGTCTGGGTCTTCTTCTCACACAAAGAGAAGGTGGAAGTTGAAGCAGTTGCAGTTATATTTCACATTCTTTTCAATAATGAATAAATGAGAAACATTTTGAGCATTCATTTCTACTACAGTTAGATCACAAGTTGAGGTGTGAGCTGAATTTATTTTATCACTTGGAACGCTGACGCTTTTATCAAAAAAAACTTTAAAATGAGTGTATTTAACAATAAGGATATGACCCAAAACATTCATGGTTTTATTTTATTTTTTTATGGTCCAAGTTGCGGGTTGGCCAGGTGTATTGAGAGATCATGAGATAATCGGGCCCAACTCACAGTGATTGAGTGACTGAGTGAGTAGAAAGCTGATTAGAAGTACCATTTTGGCAATGCAGTGCTTCAAACCTGGCGGCATGAACTTCTCTTCTAATCTTTTTTTCAGAAGTTGGTTAATATGCCAATAAAATTAATATTTTAATTAATCATAAATAAAGACTGTTGTTATATGATGAGATTCATCTTTAACATAATGTTGAAGGCACTGCTTTTCTGTTTGATGCTAACCCCAAAAAGTTGCAGTTCAGTGAGCATTGCCCACCCAATGATCAAGTAAATTAGTGAAATATAGGATTGTAAGGCCAATAAATATGTTCACAAATATGTTTACATACAAAAGTCATACAAAACTTATTATAATCTAGTCTAATTTAGTGGTGAGTTGTCTTAGTGCATGCTTAGTGCAGGTTTCATGCAGTCTGAGCCATGGACTGAGTCACTAGCAGTGAGTACTGTAGGATTTTGTACAGCTGCTCAACCAATTTCAGTCACTGTGAGTATCGAGCACAATAATAAACAGCAGAATCTTCAGTCTTCAGACTGTTCATCTGCAGATACACCTGCTGTCTGCCGTCGTCTCTGGAGATGGTAAACCGGCCTTTGACTGACTGAGAGTAGTAGATGCTACTACTGCCAGGGCTGATGGAAGCAATCCACTCCAGTCCTTTTCCAGGAGCCTGTCTGACCCAGGCCATCCAGTCGCTACTGAATGTGAATCCAGAGGCTGTACAGGTCAATCTGTGAGATTCTCCAGGCCTTTTAATCGCTGGTTCAGATTCTGTTAGAGTCTGACTATTGACACGACACCTGTCAATATATCAAAGAAAGTCATCATACAAACAACAGAAAACACATTTACAACTCAAAAGCAAACATCAAATTTAAGATCAGTGAAGATCTTCACCTGCCCAGCAGATAGTTAAAAGCAGCAGTCCTGTCCTATAGTCCATCATGTTAAACTGTGTGTCCACTGTTCTCTGTCATCCTCTCTGCAGTCAGATAAGTAGAGGTGGAAGACATCTGAGTTTTGCATTGACTCCTCCTCACATGGAGGAGAGAACTGGATTTATCATAAATGTCTCTTGTCTAAAGAAACTAGACTGAATGTTTAGTGACTTGGAAACGTCCGTCCAAGTCGTTCAAAGTTAGAAATTTTCTGACACGTTTCAAATTGAGTAAATTCTTCATCAACATTAACACAGCAGCTAAGAAACAAAACAGTCACACCAGAGAGAAGTACCACTCTTTTACAGGTGTGGACAGACAGCAGCAATCTGCCCACATATAACTAATAAACTATGCTAGGCTATACCACAGAGACAGTGAATATAAATAAAGTACCTGTAATGATTTCAGCTCAGCACTGAAATTATTTTGCTATTGTCGGATGATTTATTTAGTTCTGTTTTAGCGAAAACGTGAAGAAAGTTCAGTCTGTGTGTCTCCCTGATGCTCTGATGTCAGGTGTCATTTGGTGACCAGGAGCCTGTAGGACACAATTCATTTTAGTAAATATGTCACTGGGGCATCTATCTCTATATGTAGGCTGAATGAAATGGATGAAATGAAATTGATTGACATTAAAACTAAACAGTCACATTTCACGTATGATTCATGTATAATGATTTCAGCAGATTGTTTTGCTGTCTGGCTGTTTTCTGTGGAAGTGATCATAACAATAAGACCTTTATTTATTTAATGGTTTGTGATGTTGCACAGTGATGCTCATTATATTGTCATTTATAATAAAAAAAAATGTTTGAAAACCTCAGTCTGATTTAGCAGGTATGGCAGGTATGGTATATATAAACCTGCTGCTATATGTATTCATTCATTTTTCTGAGGAACTGTTTTCAGGACTTTATAAAATGCATTATTTAATGTTAATATAGAATTAAAACAAATATAAAAAGAAAAGTAAAAATAAGTACTGTAGGTTATTTGTACAGCTGCTCAACAAAATGTCTTAAATGTTTTTTGTTGTTGCTGAATTATGTTATTAATTAGTTTGTTTTCATAATTGTGTTTGTGAGGATCTACCAGTTCAGTTAAGATCAGTACTGTAGGATTTTGTACAGCTGCTCAACAAACTTCAGTCACTGTGGCTCTCGAGCACAATAATAAACAGCAGAATCTTCAGTCTTCAGACTGTTCATCTGCAGATACAACTGCTCTCTGTTGTTGTCTCTGGAGATGGTAAACCGGCCTTTGACTGACTGAGAGTAAAAAGTGCCGCTACTATCACTATAGATAAAAGCAATCCACTCCAGTCCTTTTCCAGGAGCCTGTCTGATCCAGTTCATAGCAGAGCTGCTGAATGTGAATCCAGAGGCTGTACAAGTCAATCTGTGAGATTCTCCAGGCCTTTTAATCACTGGTTCAGATTCTGTCAGAGTCTGACCATCAACACCTGTCAAGATAACAAAGAAAACCATCATACACACAACGAAAAACACATTTACAACTTAAAAGTAAACATCAAATGAAAGATCAGTGAAGATCTTCACCTGCCCAGCAGATAGTTAAAAGCAGCAGTCCTGTCCTATAGTCCATCATGTTAAACTGTGTGTCCACTGTTCTCTGTCATCCTCTCTGCAGTCACATAAGTAGAGGTGGAAGACATCTGAGTTTTGCATTGACTCCTCCTCACAGGGAGAAGAGAACTGGACTTGGTCCAATCCAGTTGTCCGAAATTAAAATGTCTACTGTAATACTTCATTTTTTGCTTTTCATGATTTTGCTTTTGAAGACAACACATAGATAGAGGGATGGAGCAGGCAGCCTCTAAATATACTGTAAATACATATAAAACTAGGCTTATAATCATCTTCATCACTATGGGTATATTTATCAAAGATTATGATTTAAATAAAGGATATTCTGTGTGGCCTTTCTTCTTTCATATTTAAATTTTTTTTTTGTTTTTTTGTTTTAATTGTTACCCGGATAAAAAAAAAATTCTGACAAATAATCTCAAATTTGCCGAAAAATAACTTTCAAGAACATCATATCACTCTTTAACACTGAATTGGTGGGGAAATCATTAGTGGTCTGACAGCTCCTCCTCTGGTGACTTCAAGTGTTTTTGTTCAGGTCTACTGATGATTTGTGTTATTGTTGCTCTCTGGCACAGTAATACACAGCAGTGTCTCCAGACTGCACGTTCTGTCCATTTAGAGTCACTGTGTTGCTGTAAGAGTGTAAGTCGATACTGAACTTGTTCTTTAGAGAATCTTTGTAGTATGAAGCTCCAGTAGATCTTATTCCAATCCACTCCAGTCCTTTCCCTGCAGGCTGTCTGATCCAAGCTGTGAAGTAGCTGCTAACAGAATAAGAGACCTGACAGGTGATGGTCAGACGTTGACCTGGCTGCACAGTCACAGAGGCTGGCTGTGTCAACTGTTCACACTTCACACCTGTGGAGGAAAACATGTTGAATATTCAATCAGTGTGATAACACTGAACAGTCAATGTGCTGTGATCATACTGTCAGTGTCTCTGCCTCAGTGAGATTCACAAGATCCAGCAGCCACCAGCAGCAGCAGAGCCACATATTAGAGAACACCAGGGCTGCAATCAAACTGATGAAGCATTTTTCTTCAAATGTTGTTTCTTTGAGTGGGTATGAAGTTGAACATCAGTTTATGTGAATGGGAAATGTAGAAAGGATTTTTTAAATTTATTTTGACATGTACGTTTTTGTACAGTGTTGCTGCTTCCTGTGTCACTGTGAGTCTCGAGCACAATAATAAACAGCAGAATCTTCAGTCTTCAGACTGTTCATCTGCAGATACAGCTGCTGTCTGCTGTTGTCTCTGGAGATGGTAAACCGGCCTTGAACTGACTGAGAGTAGGATTTGATGTCACCACTACCACTCTGAATGATGGCAATCCACTCCAGTCCTTTTCCAGGAGTCTGTCGAGCCCAGTGCATCCAGTAGTCACTGAATGTGAATCCAGAGGCTGTACAGGTCAATTTATGAGATTCGCCAGGTCTTTTGATCGCTGGTTCAGATTCTGTCAGAGTCTGACCATCAACACCTGTCAAGACAGCAAAGAAAACCGTCTTACAAACAGCAAAAAACACATTTACAACTCAAAAGCAAACATCAAATAAAAGATCAGTGAAGATCTTCACCTGCCCAGCAGATAGTTAAAAGCAGCAGTCCTGTCCTATAGTCCATCATGTTAAACTGTGTGTCCACTGTTCTCTGTCATCCTCTCTGCAGTCACATAAGTAGAGGTGGAAGACATCTGAGTTTTGCATTGACTCCTCCTTTGAGAGTGTGTATCCATGTCAATTCTGTAGAACCTCTCTTGTCTTTAATGCATCATTATTCAAGAACCTCATTAGAATCCTATATTACAAGCTGCAGTTCCTGAACACACAGCCAGACACAGCTTCAGAAGTGAAATGCAGTTGGACTGGACAAAACGTGTCATTGTCATTTAGGAATGAATATGCTGTAAAAAGGGAGAACAACAGTTAACAACAAGAGAAACCCTTACATTCAATTTCATAGTTCTTATCTCTTCAGTGTTAATCCATAATCCAAAGACTGTTTCTCTCTTTGAAAGTCAACTTATGTTGAAATCATGACAGATGTCAGTGAGACAGCCATCTAGGTATCACTAACTGACCATTAGTCAGTGTTGTCTGATAAAACACAAAACAGCAAGAAGCAGGAGAACTCATGGTGCAGACAGAGACCAGCCAGCAGAAGAGTGAATGTGTTCATCCTCCCGAGGCTGAGGATGTGACCTCTGATGCTCCACACAAAGTACAAGAGCAGTCAGCAATTATTTTTTTAAAGTAAAGTGATAGTGATAGTGATAATGTGCACCCATGGAAACAAAAGGAGCAACCACCAAGAATGTTGCTTTCTATAAGACATGTTTACAGTGTGTGCAGCATGTTTTCAAATAATTAACAGACATTTTAAATATGATGCGAGCTGTTATTTACTGTCAGTACCTCATACATCGAATCATGATCAACTTTAAACATATGAGCACAGCTTTTGTTTAATTGCAGCATTATTCATTTATTTTCTCATTTACTACAAAGTACAAGAGCAGTCAGCAATTTTTTTTTTTAAGTAAAGTCATTTGTCACATCCAGGGGCAAAAGCATATTATATTTTTCTCCATTTTTAAAAGATTTGTTTTATGATCATATATTGTAACTAAAACAGAGAAAATAAGAGTGTCTGTATGATAAAAGTTTAACTAAAGAATCAACAATATGAAATGTGAAAATCATTGTTATAGTTTCTGGGTATTTGTGCAGGTCTGTTGGTGGTTTCTATCATTATGGAGACACGTGCACAGTAATAAACAGCTGTGTCTTCAGGCTGCACATTCTGTCTTTTTAGAGTCACTGTTGCAGCAGAAGCGTCTCTGCTGTTGCTGAACGTGTTCTTCAGAGCATTATTTTGATAAAAGCCACCTCCACCCCACTGATGGAAAATCCAGTCCATTGGTTTTCCTTCACACTGTCTGATCCAACCTGTTGCATAGCTGCTATCAGTCAAAGAATATCCAGAGACCTGACAGGTGATGGTCAAAGACTGTCCAGACTGCACAACCATTGATTCTGGCTGCACGAGATTAATACTGTTCACACCTGTGGAAACAGAAATCAACATTATCTCCATCACTCATCTGAATATTCAGTGTTTCTAATGTGTTTATTAGTACAAATCCTCTAAAAGCTCCTCACAGAATCCAGCTGCCAGCAGCAGTATCAGAGCTACAGAGCTACAACATGGTTGATGTTGAAGCTGAACTGATGTGAGCTCTTCTGTCCTCTCACTGACACACAAACACACACTTGACTTCCTTATAGGTAACACCCAAGGCTAATTTACATACCAGCTAGTAAATCAGCTGACTAAAGTATGGTTGAATTATTCAAAATTGAGTTGAAATGTTCTGGTCTTCATCTCACACACAGAAAAGTTGAAACTCTGACAAACACACTTTAGATTTATTAACAAAAGCAAACTTCTTTGTGGTTTGTCTATTTAAACATTCATCAGTATTGAGTTGGTTAGGATTACGTATTCAGTTATAAATGCAGTTATAATTTGCAGGATGACCAGTTGTATTGAGAGATGATAAGATAGCAGGGCACTCCTTTTAGTGAGTCATTAGAAAGCTAATTAACTGTGGCAGTGTGGTCAACATGTCATCATCAGCTAACCACTTTAGAAGTAGGCTATTGTTAAAAATAATATACTGAAATACTGAATACTGAAATATTGGACAAAGAATATGTTCATGAAATCCTATATATTTTACAGTTATTCTAGTACATATATTTACGTACAAAACTCGATGTACCATATGTAGCAATCTGTGTTCAGTTGTCTTACAATGACTGATGAAAATTGAAATTGAAAAAAAAATGAAAATCTCAGAAAGTTGAGTGTAGACAGTGATCTGGTGCTGAAATCATTTGTGGTTGGAGGGCTCCTCCTCTGGTGGCTTCATGTTACAAGTGTTCAGGCACTGGGGGGTGGGGTTGTGCAGGTCTATTGATGGTTTATGTTATTGTGGATAGCACAGTAATACACAGCAGTGTCTTTAGGCTGTACGTTCTGTAAATTTAGAGTTACTGTTTTGCTGGAAGAGTCTAAGTTGATACTGAACTTGTTCTTTAGTGAATCTTTATAGGATGAATCTCCAGTATATATCATTCCAATCCACTCCAGTCCTTTCCCTGCAGGCTGTCTGATCCAAGCTGTGTAGTAGTCGCTAAGAGAATAAGAGACCTGACAGGTGATGGTCAGACGTTGACCTGACTGCACAGTCACAGAGGCTGGCTGTGTCAACTGTTCACACTTCACACCTGTTAAAAAAGGAAATGCTTTGTAAGCAATGATCAAGTTATACTGCAAAATATGAACTGGTAACTTTGACAGATCCAAAGAGACTTACATCCAGCTGCCAACAGCAGCAGCACAGCTACAGAAAACATGGCTTATGTTGAAAGTGACGAGCTGTGAACTCCACTGACAGCCTGATGTGAAGTTTTTATAGCTGAGTAACAAGGAAGGTCACTGAGTTTGCATAGAATCAAACATATGAAGCATCAATGCTGGTCTGGAGATGGTAAACCGGCCTTTGACTGACTGAGAGTAGAGTTGTCGTTTGTTTTCATTATTTATTTTCTTGATTTTATCAATATTCCAATAGAATTCTTTCTCAGGATCTCTTGGTCCTGTACAAATGAGTACTGTAGGATTTTGTGCAGCTGTTCAAACAACTTTAGTCACTGTGACTTTCGAGTATACAATAATAAACAGCAGAATCTTCAGTCTTCAGACTGTTCATCTGCAGATACACCTGCTGTCTGCTGTTGTCTCTGGAGATGGTAAACCGGCCTTGAACTGACTGGGAGTAGTAGATGTCGCTACTAGCAGTATTAATCAAGGCAAGCCACTCCAGCCCTTTTCCAGGAGGCTGCCGCATCCAGTCCATATGGAAGCTGCTGAATGTGAATCCAGAGGCTGTACAGGTCAATCTGTGAGATTCTCCAGGCCTTTTAATCACTGGTTCAGATTCAGTCTGACCATCAACACCTGTCAAGAGGAATAAAAACATCAAGTGAAATAAGGTAACAAAAAAGCAGCAGTCCTGTCCTATAGTCCATCATGTTAAACTGTGTGTCCACTGTTCTCCCCATCCTCTCTGCAGTCAGATAAGTAGAGGTGGAAGACATCTGAGTTTTGCATTGACTCCTCCTCACAGGGAGGAGAGAACTGGATTGGACTTTGATGCCTCTTGTCTTTCATGTCTAATGAAACTAGACTGATGGTGAGGACAGTTAAAGTTTGAAAGTTGCTAACACATTTCAAATTGAGTAACATCATCAACATTAACACAAGAACGAAATAAACACACACAATAACACCAGACAGAAACATCAAGGTTCACTCTTTTACAGGATGTTGACATATTGCAGCAATCTGCACACATATGACCAATAAAGTATAGGCTACATCACAAAGACAGGCAATATAAATAGATTACCTCAAATTATTTCAGCTCAGCACTGAAATTATTTTTCTATTGTTGGATGATTTATTTAGTTCTGTTTCAGAGAAAGCATGAAGAAAGTTCAGTCTGTGTGTCCATAATGCTCTGATGTCATGTGTCATGTGGTGACCAGGGGCCTGTAGGACACAATTCATTTTGGAAAACATGTCACTGGGGCATGTATGTTTATATTTTGGTTATATATCTACGTGTGCATGAAATAAAACTACATTAATGATTAACATTTAACTAAATAATCACATTATACATCCAAGAGATTGATTTGTGTGTTACGACTCCCAGGTTGTGGTGTGTAGCTAAAAAGAACATTTATGCAGTACAAGCTACACTGTCAGTCTCACACACTTTCATTTCAAATTGATGGGTCACCTCAGTGAGGTGGATTACTGCTGAGGGAGCAAACATGTGAGGAAGGAAGACATTGCTTTTCTTCCAAGACTCCAGGACAGTTTGTCTTGCTGTATCAATTATTCATTCAGCTTTCATCACAATGTCTCACAAGCACAAGAATAAACAGCAGCTCCTTCAGTCTTCCAGCTGTGTATCTTTAAATAAATGAACTAAAACTAAATACTTAACTCATGAAACTGCAGTCACTGCTGATTTACCACTTCAGATGTTCTATTAGTGTTGTGGTGAAGCAAGCTCATAAAAGGAGTAAGTATAAAACTCTCTTTCAGTCCAGGGTTTGTGTCAGTCAGTTAAAATCAATAAGTTAAGCAGAAATTCTTAGAGTGTTAGTAAAGTAATATTAGCTGGCTGCTATGTCTTGTGGTCTTGCACATGCTTGATGTTTGGCTGCATTAACATATTGTTGACTTGGACGTTGTCTATTATAAGTAATATAATCATAACAAATGCACATTTGGAGGTGCTGAATCACAAATATCCCATTTTCTAATTTATATAACTTTAGTACTTAAATGGCTGTGCATTGTATCATTTGAAATTGCTCGACCTTACAACATTAATAATGTGAGACAGTGCAGGGTCTATCAGCTCACAGACGATGAGAACAGATTTTGCTCAGAAATCCCAGGAAATGTTTCTTTTTGCAGGATTAGGTGTTCATCCATCTGTGATCACGTATTTCTCATCATTCACAAATATCACTGCATCTTAATTTGTTGAAATGTTAGTTTAATTTCAGCAACCAGATTCAGACTGTTGTGCTGTCTTTCATCCTTTTATGAACAAGTAACCTTTACTGAGTTTCTTATTTGATGGATATTTAGTAACCATATATCTCACAACACTTTACATGACTGTGTAATGGATTATTAAAAAACGCAATCAATCAATCAGTCAATCAAAAGATACTTAAGAAAAACAAAATAATAACAGTAACACAACCCAGTAAAGATGAGTACTGTAGGATTTTGTACAGCTGTTCAACCAACTCCAGTCACTGTGGCTCTCGAGCACAATAATAAACAGCAGAATCTTCAGTCTTCAGACTGTTCATCTGCAGATACAGCTGCTCTCTGCTGTTGTCTCTGGAGATGGTAAACCGGCCTTTGACTGACTGAGAGTAGTGAGTGCTACTACCACCAGTACTGATCCAGGCAATCCACTCCAGTCCTTTTCCAGGAGCTTGTCTGATCCAGCTCATCTCATAGCTGCTGAATGTGAATCCAGAGGTTGTACAGGTCAATCTGTGAGATTCTCCAGGCCTTTTAATCACTGGTTCAGATTCTGTCAGAGTCTGACCATCAACACCTGTCAAGAGGGATAAAACATCAAGTGAAATAAGCATGTGACATAAATAAAAGCTAACCAAGATTAAGATCAGTGAAGATCTTCACCTGCCCAGCAGATAGTTAAAAGCAGTAGTCCTGTCCTATAGTCCATCATGTTAAACTGTGTGTCCACTGTTCTCTGTCATCCTCTCTGCAGTCAGATAAGTAGAGGTGGAAGACAACTGAGTTTTGCATTGACTCCTCCTCATGGAGAAGAGAGACCTGAATCGTCTTTCACTCAACAGGATTATCTTTAACTCATGGTGTAGTCTTTTTCACCCTGGTCATATTACAAAAGGGAAATTTGCATTATGTTTATATATTTGTGAAAAGATATAGCTATTGTACAGTCATAGTTTAGTTATCAGATATTATTTGTATTATAACAGGGAAAATGATTTCCTCATCCTTTGTAGGCATTGCAACACACAAAAACAAATTAATAAAAACATGTCATATGTGTCGTATATTGAAAGAAACTCAATCTTCTCTAAGTCTCTTCTATGCTCATGTTGTCTGCAGTTGAAATCAAATGAGATCATGTAGAAACATTAAAATTCTCAACTCTTTTTCTGTCTCTTGGAAACAAAAATTGCTTCTGTGACTCAATGAATGACATGAAAATAATTTTCAGTTTAGTTACCTGCCTTGAAACCAGACTAGTGGAGAAAAGATTCAATATGATGAAAACAGTTCCCTGTTGAATTCAATTAAGAACTTTCTTATAAACTCTGAAGGCTGTTTCACTCTTTAACACTGAACTAGTGTTGAAATCATTAGTGGTCTGAGGGCTCCTCCTCTGGTGGCTTCATGTTACAAGTGTTCAGGCATTGAGGGGTTTTTGTTCAGGTATAGTGTGAGTTATTGTGGCTCTCTGGCACAGTAATACACAGTAAAGAGTCTAAATCGATACTGAACTTGGTCTTTAGAGAATCTTTGTATCAAGCTCTAGTAGGTCTTATTCCAATCCTTATAGTGACAGAGGAGAGAGAAACTTAACACTGACTGCCATCCAGTGTTTTTATAACCACTGCAACAGTGTTTTTCACTAACATATTGTGACCTACTTTAAGTGAGAAATAATGTAAACATGAATGTTGCTGTTTTGCTTTATTGGTTGTTTTATGAGAAAAGGATACAGTAAGTAAAATGTTTTTTAATGTCTTAAATGTGTTTTGTTGTTGCTGAATTATGTTATTAATTAGTTAGTTTTTATAATTTTATTAAAAATTACAATATAATTCTTTCTCAGGATCTATCGGTTCAGTTAAGATCAGTATTGTAGGATTTTGTACAGCTGCTCAACAAACTCCAGTCACTGTGAGTCTCGAGCACAATAATAAACAGCAGAATCTTCAGTCTTCAGACTGTTCATCTGCAGATACAGCTGCTGTCTGCTGTTGTCTCTGGAGATGGTAAACCGGCCTTTGACTGACTGAGAGTAGTAGATGCTGCTACTACCAGGATTAATCCAGGCAACCCACTCCAGTCCTTTTCCAGGAGCCTGTCTGATCCAGGCCATATAGGAGCTGCTGAATGAGAATCCAGAGGCTGTACAGGTCAGTCTGTGAGATTCTCCAGGCCTTTTAATCACTGGTTCAGATTCTGTCAGAGTCTGACCATCAACACCTGTCAGGATGAATATAAGATAAAAAACCATCACATGCAACAAATTTATAACTTAAAGTCAGACATCAAAAGACAGATCAGTGAAGATCTTCACCTGCCCAGCAGACAGTTAAAAGCAGCAGTCCTGTCCTATAGTCCATCATGTTAAACTGTGTGTCCACTGTTCTCTGTCATCCTCTCTGCAGCCAGATAAGTAGAGGTGGAAGACATTTGAGTTTTGCATTGACTCCTCCTCACAAGAAGGAGAGAACCACTTTGGACTTGGTTATCACCTCTTGTTTATTGCAAGTCGAGAAAATTAATTTAATTCAGGCATCTCTATTTAAAAATTCAAATCAAATTGAAACTTTGTGCTCATTGTGACTTCTAAATGTTTGCTCAAAACTAATCCAAAAGCAAAATCTTAAACATTACGAGCTAAAAGCAAATACACGACACACTTTAGAAGATGTGATATGTTGAGAAAACATCTGAGAGTAAATTATTGTATTCCAATGTTCCAAAGTGACTGAGAGTAAACCATGAAATCATTCACCTCCTGTTATGATGTATGCATGATGTTAAATATGTAATTGAAATCAAAATCTTTAGAGATGATTTAGAGTGAGATATGTTGACCTTTTAATATTGCTATGAACTTGGCTGAGGATTACTGATTCAGTTACTAATGCACTTTACAGTTAATCAAAATGTTTGAGTAATGGAATATATAATTATAATGTAAAGAAGAAAATATTTAATATAAAACAGTTCCCTGTTGAATTAAATTAAGAACCTTCTCATAAACTCTTAAGGCTGTTTCTCTCTTTAACGCTGAACTAGAAATCATTAGTGATCTAATGCTGATGATGCTTTTAGAGATTTAACCAGAGGTGCACTGCACAGACTGAAGGAGTGCCTCATGTATAGGATTTACAGTTTCCTTTAGTCGTATCACTGATTGTGTCTTCATTTTTTTATGTTAATGTTAATGTAGTGTTTAATGTTTCAGTGTTTGCAGGACAAGTGAAGGAGAGAAACTTTTTGGTCTTGGTCATCACCTAGTGTTTATTGTTACTTATTGTTTGAAATATGATTTTTGACGTATTTACTGTATGTTGTTTTTATATTTTGTATTTATGTTTTTTATGTTTTTATTATTATTATAATAGTTATATAATTATATTATAGGTTAATCCACAAGCAAAATCTTAAATAGTATAAGCTTCAAGCAAACAAGCGCAAACTAAGAATGAAAAAAAACAACCACATATTAAAAACACTGTTTTACTTACTTTTGTTTAGAAATCTAAATACTAAAGTTACAATTTTTGACAGATTATATTACATTTCATTCAAAAAAGTTGAACTATTCAAACATTTGTATGTTTCATTGGACAAGGACACATCTGAGAGAAAATACATGTATTCAAATGTACCAAAGTGACTCACACAAAAACGTGCAATCATTAATTTTAACTTCAAGATCATAACGTGAGTTTAAAAATGTAACTGTTCAAATCAAAATCTTTAGAGATACAGTGAGATGATTTAGAGTGAAAAATTTTGATCCTTTAACATCACCATGAAGTAAGCTAAAGATTACTGATTTAGTTACTAATGAACTTTGAGTTAATTAAAAAGTCTAAGTTATGGGAAAACAATAATTGTTCTTACCTGCACAGTTAATAGACAGGATGAGAAAAACAACCAAATAATCAGGTCTGATCATTGTAAAAGCCAGTTGTCTCTGTCCAGTCTGCAGTGTATAAGTGATTATTGAATGATTCTGTGACCTTTACTCTGTAACACATATGTAGAGATGGAAGAGATCAGAGCTTTGCATTGGCTGCACCTCAGAGAGAGAAATACCACATCTCACATCTCTGGAAAAAAAACGTGATTTAGATCATTGTTTTACATTTTATTAATAGTTGTTTTAATTATAATGATGCTTGCTAAGTAATTTATACCCATATTAGATGTATTAATGTATTCTGCTCAGCAGCTTTTGTTAAGCCATGCATAAATGATACAAATATATTCTGAACACCTACTGTTAAAAATCAATAATGGGAACATTATTAACCATTATAGTTGTATAACAGCACATGTTAAATTTAACTCTGAGGAAAAGGAAATCACAAACCACAACATCAGCCTTTGTTTTTATAGTGTGCACGCATGTGTGTGTGTGTTGTGGAGTTTTTGTAAAGCCTCTCTGCTTCCTTTAACCAGTGTGTGTACTTTGCACAGTAATACACAGCAGAATCCTCTGGCTTTAAATTGGACAGTCTCAGATACGACATGCTGTTGCTATTATCTCTGGTGATTTCAATTCGTCCTTGCAGACTGCTGGCATACCCGGTTGCAGTTGCATCAGATTTGACAAACCCCATCCATTCCAGTGTTTTTCCTGCAGGTTGTCTGATCCAGTTCATACCACAGCAGCTAAATGTGAAGCCAGATCCCCTGCAGGAGAGACTGAGGGTCTCCCCAGGCTTTTTCACTACTGAACTGGAAGGAATGGACTCCATGCTCTGACCTGTACAACCTGATGAGATTAAAGGAGAGAGGAACCACAGGGAAATTTTGACTGACCATCAGTTGATGTTGTGATAAAAGATAAATCAACAAGATGCAAGATAACTCACAGGACAGAGAGAGAGCAATCAGCAGAAGAGTGAGTGTGTTCATCATCCTCAGGCTGGAAATGTGACCTGTGATGCTCCACACAAAGTACAAGAGCAGTCAGCAGGACAGAAGTACACCGCACAGACTGAACATTTGCATCAGGATATCATGGGGAGGGAGTGGCTCATGAGGTTTTCTGTTAGAGTTTCATTTAGTCGTAGCATTTATTTTGTCTTCATGTGTAAATGTTAATGTTGATGTCATGTTTAATGGTTTCAGTGTTTGCAGACATACAGAGAAACTGGAAGCCTCTTCTTAATTAAATATCATGCCTGTGGTTTGTAGTTTGGATTCATTATGTTATTGTTGTTTTTTTTGTAGAAACAACATCAGTTTACTGTTATAAATGTTGTGAGATGGTGAACTGAAACTAAATGAACACATTAAACTGCAGTCCCTGCTGACTCAGCACTTAAAATGTTCTGTTAGTGTTTTAATGAAGTGAGCTCACAAAGAGTGTGAGTATAAAACTGTAGTCCAGTCCAGGTTTGACTGTCAGTCATTTAAGATCAGTGAGATATGAGAGTCACCTTATAGTGACAGGGGAGAGAGATACTTGACACTGACTGCCATGTAGTGTTTTTATTAAATCAACTGCAGCATTATATTTCACTCCCACAGATGTAAATTAATCATGTTAATAACATTAATGTGGCTGAAATGGCAACATGTAGTATTTATTATTATTATTATTATTATTATTATTATTATTATTATTATTATTATTATTATTTCAGCATGTCATTATTAGCTGTTTTCATTATTAATTTGATTTTGATTTTCTTGACTTTATCAATATTACAATATGATTTTCTCAGGATCTCTTAGTCCTGTACAAATGAGTACTGTAGGATTTCGTACAGCTCTTCAAACAACTTCAGTCACTGTGACTCTCGAGCACAATAATAAACTGCAGAATCTTCAGTCTTCAGACTGTTCATCTGCAGATACAAATGCTGTCTTCTGTTGTCTCTGGAGATGGTAAACCGGCCTTTGACTGACTGAGAGTAGGAGATTAAGCTACTAGCACTATTGATATAAGCAACCCATTCCAGTCCTTTTCCAGGAGCCTGTCTGTTCCAGATCATACTGTAGCTACTGAATGACAATCCAGATGTTGTACAAGTCAATCTGTGAGATTCTCGAGGCCTTTTAATCACTGGTTCAGATTCTGTCAGAGTCTGACCATCAACACCTGTAAAGACAACAAAGAAAAACATCATAAAAAACAACAACAAACAAATTTACACCTTCAATCCAACATCATATTTAAGATCAGTGAAGATCTTCACCTGCCCAGCAGATAGTTAAAAGCAGCAGTCCTGTCCTATAGTCCATCATGTTAAACTGTGTGTCCACTGTTCTCTGTCATCCTCTCTGCAGTCAGATAAGTAGAGGTGGAAGACATCTGAGTTTTGCATTGACTCCTCCTTACGGGGAGGAAATTAAAGGATTGGACTTTGATACCTCTTAGACCTAGACTGATGGTAAGGAACCATCCTTCGAGGACAGTTAAAGTTTGAAAGTTGCTGACACATTTCAAATTGAGTAACTTGTTCATCAATATTAACACAACGACGAAATAATATCACACAATAACACCAGACAGAAACATTAACGTCCACTCCTTTACAGGTTGTTGACATATAGCAGTGATCTGCACACATATGACTAATAAACTATAGGCTACATCAAAAATAGAGACAATATATCAACTGCAACATTATTATTCATCTTAATGACATTAATATGGCATATGTACTATTTATTATGATTATTTCAGCATGTCATTATAAGCTGTTTTGTAAAGAAGTGATCATTACAGTAAGACTTTTATTTATTTATGTATTTAATGTTTTATTAATTATTATATTATCATTATTATTATTATATTATATAATGTTAATTTTATCAATATTACATTATAATTCATTTTCAGGATCTCTTAGTCCTGTATACATACTAATTTGTAGGATTTTGTACAGCTGTTTAAACAACTTCAGTCACTGTGGCTCTCAAGCACAATAATAAACAGCAGAATCTTCAGTCTTCAGACTGTTCATCTGCAGATACAGCTGCTGTCTGCTGTTGTCTCTGGAGATGGTAAATCGGCCTTTGACTGACTGAGAGTAGTAGATGCCGCTACTGTCAGTAAAGATAAAAGCAATCCACTCCAGTCCTTTTCCAGGAGCCTGTCTGATCCAGGCCATATGGTGGCTGCTGAGTGTGAATCCAGAGGCTGTACAGGTCAATCTGTGAGATTCTCCAGGCCTTTTACTCACTGGTTCAGATTCTGTCAGAGTCTGACCATCAACACCTGTTAAGATATGGAGCAAATAAGCTTTGGCTGACAACATAAAATTAATTTGAAACAACTACAACTGAAAGATCAGTGAAGATCTTCATCTGCCCAGCAGATAGTTAAAAGCAGCAGTCCTGTCCTATAGTCCATCATGTTAAACTGTGTGTCCACTGTTCTCTGTCATCCTCTCTGCAGTCAGATAAGTAGAGGTGGAAGACATCTGAGTTTTGCATTGACTCCTCCTATGAAAGAAAATGTGTGTAGGTGTATCACACAATAGATCTGTTCATTGACTCCTCCTCACAGGGAAGAGAGAAGAAGAAAATCAGTTTTCATGATTCATTCCTCCAAATCAGTTTATTTAAAGTGTGTCTGACGTGTTTTAATTTTATTTGCATAAAATGCATATGAGTATAAACCACATTTCTTTTAGTAGAAATTCAAATTCAAAGTAGTTAAATTTAATTTATCTTGGTATCATAGTTTCTTATCACAGCAGAAAAGACTCATTTAAGTGAATAACAGAGCAAAGTGACTTTTTGCAAAGAGAAAAGTGGAAGGGACCCAGAATACAACCCAAAGGAAGTCCAGTAGGGGAGGATCAGACAAGTTACATTGTAAGTGAGGTCCTGGGGTAGCATGTGAACAAGGAGAGGGCAGAACCTGAGGCTCACAGCTCTTGGAGTGTGGAGGGTGGCACCAGACGATGCTGAGAAGTCCAGCAGGATGATGATGGAGGAGAAGGAGGTTGCTCTAGCAGTTTAGACCTGTGACAACAAGGAGGGCAGCATTAGTTTAGTGTCCTGCCTTCAAACCAGGCTGGTGGGGGTCAACATTTGTTCTAATGAAGATAAGATATATATAAAAGGTTGAGAGAAGACTTTGAGAGAGGCTGAGAGAAAGCGTTTTATAAAATCTAAACATTGTTTTCGAGTTGCCCAGCATACTGTCATACTATAAAAGTGAACTGGTGTTCAAATCATTAGTGGTCTGAGGGCTCCTCCTCTGGTGGCTTCATGTAACAAGTGCTCAGGCACTGGAGGATTTTTGTTCAGGTCTTCTGATGGTTTGAGTCATTGTGGATATCTAGCATAGTAATACACAGCAATGTCTTCTGGCTGCACATTCTGTCGATAGTGAATCTTTATAGTATGAACTTCCAGTATATCTCATTCCAATCCACTCCAGTCCTTTCCTTGCAGGCTGTGTGACTGTGACCCTGATGAGGTGAGCAATTACAGATATGGATGCATGGATTATGACTTACTTTAGATTCAACATCATTTACAGACATTATTCAGCAACAAAATGGCTGTCTGGTGTTGTCTTTGACCTTTTTATCAACAAGTGATCTGTGCTGGGCTTTTTATTATTGTATTTTTTTATATAATTTTGTATAATTCACACCAACTCCAGTGCTGTTGTCTCTGGAGATGGTAAACCGGCCTTGGACTGACTGAGAGTAGTAAGTGCCACCACCACTATAGATATAGGTAATCCACTCCAGTCCTTCTCCAGGAGCCTGTCTGACCCAGTCCATCCCGTAGTCACTGAATGTGAATCCAGAGGCTGTACAGGTCAATCTGTGAGATTCTCCAGGCCTTTTAATCACTGGTTCAGATTCTGTCAGAGTCTGACCATCAACACCTGTTAAGATAAAGAGAAAACAAAAACGTTCATATACTACAAATTTACAACTTAAATCAAAACATCCTCTCTGCAGTCAGATAAGTAGAGGTGGATTGGTCGGCTTTTAGTGAATCATGTTTCGGGAGTATGACCATCGACATCACTACTGTCACTTTACTCAGTTTTTATTTTTACTTCTATTCTTCTTTTAGTTTCATATAACTCATTTATTTGTTTTATTTTATCTACTTATTTTTTGTCCTTTTGTTGCTGCAACAATAAATTTCCTCTGATTTGTATCATGACCATTCATTTAAAACAAACAAATATCAAATATCCTGATTTGAGAAGAGAAGCGTCTTCAGCCAAACTCTTCAGCACAGGAGATCATTCGTACCAATTTCCTTCAAACAATTTATTCCAGCTTTGTTACAGTATTGACATCAGGCTGCTGTGGTCTTACTGGATTCACTCATTGGATTTTGTAATGACAGTTTCTGTAACTTCTGGCACAGTGCAACACATCTGTGTAATTTATAATTTTCAGGAACTGGAAATAGGAAAAAGGAACAGGAAAGGAATCATTTGCTTCAAAAGAAAAAAAGACAAACTTTTATTTAAAAAGTAATAAAAAGAATAAAGAAATAAAAACATTTTTAAATTGTAATTATCTACATTTCTGTAAGTTGAAACTAATTTAGACATTTAGTGAAACATGTGGAGTTTGCATGTTCTCTCCATGTCTGTGTGCATCATGTGAATAGTTTGAAAACTTCAGTCTGATTTTGCAGGTTTGTATAAAACACTTTTAATGGTTTCTGTTCTGAGAGTCTCCTTTTAGTGACAGAGGAGAGAAAAACTTTGCCCTCTAATGGTTTTATTCAAGTAACTGTACCATTATTTTTCACTCTCATGTTATGACTCACTTTAGATTCCACATCATTTACAACCATTATTGTATTTAAATCTGTAGAAGTGTTTAATATTTGTAATAGTTTAATCAGAAACAAAATTGTTGTGTTGTCTTTGACCCTTTTATCAACAAGTGATCTTTGTTGTGTTTTTTATATGAATATGAAGGGAAAATACTTCATACTTGTGCTCAATATTCTAAACATGAGTACTGTAGGATTTTGTACAGCAGAGACAGTATTTTACCAGAATAAAATCTGGGGTAGCAGGAAATATAACCAGTCCCAGCAGGATCTAAGGATATAATGATAGACGTGAAGAGACCGAAGAGGACATTTACAGAGTAAGCTAAGAAGAGAAAAGGAGAGAGCGACTGAACAAAAAACTGGGACTGACTTTTAGTCGTTGGCAAGAGCTTCATGACATAAAATGCTGGAAGACAGACGCTTCTTGATGTTGGACTAATAAGTAATATTAACTGGCTGCTGTCTTTTGTCGTTACACTTGCTTGATGTTTGACAAAGTTATTTACTCACTTGGTTACAGTCCTAAGTAACATAATCATAACAAATGCACATTTACAGCTGTCCATATTTACAACAGTGGTATTGCACTCTGAAACTGGACTGCTAAATCACAGAAATGCTTATTTCTAGTTAATATAACCTTAAAGCCAATAATACTTCAGTGGTACATAAATGTCTGTGTATTGTATCATTTTGAATTTCTTGAACTGATAACATTAATGATGTAAGACAGTGCAGTGAAGATGAGTACTGTAGGATTTTGTACAGCTGTTCAACCAACTTCAGTCACTGTGAGTGTCGAGCACAATAATAAACAGCAGAATCTTCAGTCTTCAGACTGTTCATCTGCAGAAACACCAATCCATTCCAGTCCTTTTCCAGGAGCCTGTCTAACCCAGTTCATCCGGGAGGCACTGAATGACAATCCAGAGGCTGTACAGGTCAATCTGTGAGATTCTCCAGGCCTTTTAATCACTGGTTCAGATTCTGTCAGAGTCTGACCATCAACACCTGTCAGGATAAATATAAGATAAAAAAAAAACATCACATGCAACAAATTTATAACTTAAAGTCAGACATCAAAAGAAAGATCAGTGAAGATCTTCACCTGCCCAGCAGATAGTTAAAAGCAGCAGTCCTGTCCTATAGTCCATCATGTTAAACTGTGTGTCCACTGTTCTCTTTCATCCTCTCTGCAGTCAGATAAGTAGAGGTGGAAGACATCTGAGTTTTGCATTGACTCCTCCTCACGGGGTGTTGGGCACAGTACAACACATCTTTGTAATTCATAACTTCCTGGAAATAGGAAAAATGAACGGGAAATGCATCATGTTCTCATTTCATTAATACACATATTAAATATGACGTGAGCTGTTATTTAATGTCAGCATTTGCTACATCAGATTCATGATTAACTTTAAATGCATGAGTACATTTTTTTACTTTTTTCTTACTGACTGTATTTGCTGCAAACAGAAATACAGTGACAGCAGCCAGGATCAGGTAAATTGTTTGAAAACCTCAGACTGATGCTGCTGGTTTGCAGGTTTTGACCATTTGAAGACATACAGAGAAACATTGAGTTTCTAGAGTAAAACAGCTGTCCATGACATGCGATCTAAGAGTCTCCTTTCAGTGACAGGAGAGAAACTTGGCTGACTGCCCTCAAATGGTTTTATTTCAAATATATATAAAAAAAAAAAAAACTGCAACATTATTTTTCACTCTTACATTATTGCTTGTGAATGGGAGCATGAATGGGTGTTTGTCTCTGTGTGCCCTGCGATAAGCTGGCGTCTTGTCCAGGGTCCACGCTGCCTCTCACCCAAAGTCACCTGGGATAGGCTCCAGCCGGACCGTGACCCTGGTGAGCATAAGCGGTTACAGATAATGGATGGATGGATGGCTGGATGGTTGGATGGATGGATGGACAGACAGATGGACATTATGACTCTCTTCATATTCCACATCATTTACAGACATTGTGTCTTAATATGTAAAAATGTTTAATATAAGTGATTTCAGCATCAAGACTGTTGTGTTGTCTTTAACCCGTTATCAACATATCTTTGTTACGTTATTTCTCAGCAAAAGTGTTGCATTATTTAAAAATTGTTATCAAATATAAAACATAAAATGTACAATAGCATGAATTATATATTATGTCATATACTTCATTCTTGGCTTGTATCAGTCAAGGAAAGATGAGTATTGTAGGATTTTGTACAGCTGTTTCACCAAATGCACTCACTGTGAGTGTCGAGCACAATAATAAACAGCAGAATCTTCAGTCTTCAGACTGTTCATCTGCAGATACAGCTGCTCTCTGCTGTTGTCTCTGGAGATGGTAAACCGGCCTTTGACTGACTGGGAGTAATAGATCTCGCTACTGCCAGAGCTAATGGTTGCAATCCACTCCAGTCCTTTTCCAGGAGCCTGTCTGATCCAGGCCATATAGTTGCCACTGAATGACAATCCAGAGGCTGTACAGGTCAATCTGTGAGATTCTCCAGGCCTTTTAATCACTGGTTCAGATTCTGTCAGAGTCTGACCATCAACACCTGTCAAGATAACAGTAAGACACAAAACCATCACATACAACAAATTTATAACTTAAATTCAAACATTAAATGAAAGATCAGTGAAGATCTTCACCTGTCCAGCAGATAGTTAAAAGCAGCAGTCCTGTCTTATAGTCCATCATGTTAAACTGTGTGTCCACTGTTCTCTGTCATCCTCTCTGCAGTCACATAAGTAGATGTGGAAGACATCTGAGTTTTGCATTGACTCCTCCTCGCAGGGAGGAGAGAACTGGATTGGTCTTGGCTTTTAGTGAATCATGTTTCTGGAGTATGACCATCGACATCACTACTGTCACTTTACTCAGTTTTTATTTTTACTTCTATTCTTATTTTAGTTTCATATAGCTCATTTATTTGTTTTATTTTATCTACTTATTTTTTGTCCTTTTGTTGCTGCAACAATAAATTTCCTCTGATTTGTATCATGACCATTCATTTAAAACAAACAAATATCAAATATCCTGTTTTGAGAAGAGATGTGTCTTCAGCCAAACTCTTCAGCACAGGAGATCATTCATACCAGTTTCCTTCAAACAATTTAATTCATTCCAGCTTTGTTACAGTATTGACATCAGGCTGCTGTGGTCTTACTGGATTCACTTATTGAATGACATGTTTCTGTAACTTCTGGCACATTGCAACACATCTTTGTAATTTATTATTTTCTGAAACTGGAAATAGGAAAAAGGAACAGGAATGGAATCATTTGCTTCAAAAGAAAAAAAGACAAACATGCAAAAATTAAATAAAAACATTTTTGAATTGTAATTATCTACATTTCTGAAAATTGAAACTAATTTAGACATTTAGTGAAACATGTGGAGTTTGCATGTTCTCTCCATGTCTGTGTGCATCATGTGAATAGTTTGAAAACTTCAGTTTGATTTTGCAGGTTTGTATAAAAGACTTTTAATGGTTTCAGTGTTTGCAGATGTTTGAAGACATAAAGACAAACTTGGAGCCTCTAGAAGAAAACAGATGATCAGGACACGAGTTCTGAGAGTCTCCTCTTAGTGACAGAGGAGAGAAAAATTTGACACTGACTGCCCTCTAACGGTTTTATTCAAGTAACTGTACCATTATTTTTCACTCTCATGTTATGACTCATTTTAGATTCCACATCATTTATGACCATTATTGTATTTAAATCTGTAGAAGTGTCTAATATTTGTAATAGTTTAATCAGAAATAAAATTGTTGTGTTTTCTTTGACCCTTTTATCAACAAGTGATCTTTGTTGTTTGTTTGTTTGTTTGTTTGTTTGTTTGTTTGTTTGTTTGTTTTTTCATCAGTTTCATTTTCTTAAATGTTTTTGGAAGGAATAATTTTCAGTACTTTGTATAATGCATTATTTATAATATTTAACATTATTAGAATATAGATGAATATAAAGAAAAAAGCCATAGAAAAAAATATAGAAAAAAACTATGGAATATGAATATGAAGAGAAAATTCTTAATCCTTATGCTGCATCAATCTTCTAAAGATGAGTATTGTAGGATTTTGTACAGCTGTTCAACCAACTTCAGTCACTGTGAGTCTCGAGCACAATAATAAACAGCAGAATCTTCAGTCTTCAGACTGTTCATCTGCAGATACAGCTGCTGTCTGCCGTTGTCTCTGGAGATGGTAAACCGGCCTTTGACTGACTGAGAGTAGTAGATCTCGCTACTGCCATCGCTGATGTAGATTAAGCTACTAGCAGTATTAATCGAGGCAAGCCACTCCAGTCCTTTTCCAGGAGCCTGTCTGATCCAGCCCATATTGTAGCTGCTGAGTGAGAATCCAGAGGCTGTACAGGTCAATCTGTGAGATTCTCCAGGCCTTTTAATCACTGGTTCAGATTCTGTCAGAGTCGCACCATCAACACCTGTAAAGAAGAAAACCATCATACAATAATAAATAAATAACAAATTTCCAACTTAAAAGACTTAAAAACATCAAATGAAACATCAGTGAAGATCTTCACCTGCCAAGCAGATAGTTAAAAGCAGCAGTCCTGTCCTATAGTCCATCATGTTAAACTGTGTGTCCACTGTTCTCTGTCATCCTCTCTGCAGTCAGATAAGTAGAGGTGGAAGACATCTGAGTTTTGCATTGACTCCTCCTCACAGGGAGGGAAAAAAAGGATTGGACCTTGATGCCTCTTGTTAAAATTAAACTAAATAATCACATTATACATCCAAGAGATTGATTTGTGTGTTACGACTCCCAGGTCATGGTGTGTAGCTAAAAAGAACATTTATACAGTACAAGCTACACTGTCAGTCTCACACACTTTCATTTCAAATTGATGGGTCACCTCAGTGAGGTGGATTACTGCTGAGGGAGCAAACATGTGAGAAAGGAAGACATTGCTTTTCTTCCAAGACTCCAGGACAGTTTGTCTTGCAGTATCAATTATTCATTCAGCTTTCATCACAATGTCTCTTACACTAGATGGCAGTCAGTGTCAGGTTTTTTTCAGCAGGTCATTATTATTATTAGCTGTTTTGTAAAGAAGTGATCATTACAGTAAGACTTTTTATTTATGTCTTTAATGGGGGTTTTTTGTTTGGTTGTTTTTTTTGTTGTTGTTCGTTAATGATGTTTTTATTATTAGTTTTCATGTTTTATCAGTATTTCAATACAATTCGTTCTCAGGATCTCTTAGTCCTGTACAAATGAGTACTGTAGGATTTTGTACAGCTGTTTAACCAAGTCCATTCACTGTGTGTCTCCAGCACAATAATAAACAGCAGAATCTTCAGTCTTCAGACTGTTCATCTGCAGATACAGCTGCTCTCTGCTGTTGTCTCTGGAGATGGTAAACCGGCCTTTGACTGACTGAGAGTAAAAAGTGTGGCTACTATCAGTATAGATCAAAGCAATCCACTCCAGTCCTTTTCCAGGAGCCTGCCTGATCCAGTGCATATAGTAGTTGCTGAATGTGAATCCAGAGGCTGTACAGGTCAATCTGTGAGATTCTCCAGGCCTTTTAATCACTGGTTCAGATTCTGTCAGAGTCTGACCATCAACACCTGTCAAGATATGGAGCAAATAAGCTTATGCTGACAACATAAAATTAATTTGAAACAATTACAAATAAAAGATCAGTGAAGATCTTCACCTGCCCAGCAGATAGTTAAAAGCAGCAGTCCTGTCCTATAGTCCATCATGTTAAACTGTGTGTCCACTGTTCTCTGTCATCCTCTCTGCAGTCAGATAAGTAGAGGTGGCAGACATCTGAGTTTTGCATTGACTCCTCCTCATAACCACTTTGGACTTGGTCATCAACTATTATTTATTGTGAGTTGAGAAAAATACATTGATCCATGCATCTCAATTTAAAATGGAACTCAGATTGTCTTTAGAAGTTTAATTTTGTGCTCTTGTGTGAATTTTAATTGTTGGAAATTAGATTTTGGTCTACTCATATTTTGCACAAGGTTAATCCACAAGCAAAATCTTTTGTCTACAAGTAGTACAAGCTACAAGTACAAACAAAACACAACTGAAAAATCAAGCATATATATGAAAAAAATGTAATTATGCAGAAATATTTACATTGTTGGATATAGTTTACCCCTCAAACAACTGACAAAAAAGACACCATATTTGAGTCAAACCAATATTAATAACTTATTACTTATTATATTCATAAAAAGAAGAACTATTTGATTATTTGTATGTTTTGTCGGACAAGAAAACATCTGAGAGTAAATAAACGCATTAAAATGTTACAAAGTGGCTTGCAATAAAACATGGAATGGTTTTAATTTTTAACCCCATGTTATGACAAAAACATAAGGTTAAAAATTTGTATATCGAATCTGTATATCGAAACATAATGTGAAATTTGAATATCTAACAAACACAATGTAGAATGTCTGTCCCTTTAACATCACCATGAAATTGGGTGCAGATTACTGATTCTGGCCATGATGTATTTACTTACAGTTAATTAAAAGGGTTTAACTAATGAAATATATGATAATTAAGTCATCAAGATTCAATTTGATGAAAACAGTATCCCGTGGAATTAAATTATCTTCTTTTAAAATCTAAAAACAGTTTCTCTCTTCAACAGTGAACTGGTGTTGAAATCATCAGTGGTCCTGGTGGATTCATGTTTGACGTGTTAAGGAACTGAGGGATTTTTGTTCGGGTCTATTGATGGTTTATGTTATTGTGGCTCTCTGGCACAGTAATACACAGCAGTGTCTTCAGTCTGCACATTCTGTCCATTTAGAGTCACTGTGTTGCTGGAAGAGTCTAAGTCGATACTGAACTTGTTCTTTAGTGAATCTTTGTAGTATGAAGCTCCAGTGTGTCTACTTCCAATCCACTCCAGTCCTTTCCCTGCAGGCTGTCTGATCCAAGCTGTGTAGAGGCTGCTAAAAGAATAAGAGACCTGACAGGTGATGGTCAGACGTTGACCTGGCTGCACAGTCACAGAGGCTGGCTGTGTCAACTGTTCACACTTCACACCTGTTTAAATATATATATAACCAATGATCACATTATACTGCAAAAGAAGAACTGTTAACTTTGACAAATCCAAAGAGACTCACATCCAGCTGCCAACAGCAGCAGCAGAGCAACAGAAAGTGACGTGCTGTGAACTCCACTGACAACCTAATGTGAAGTTTTTATTGCTGAGTAACAAGGAAGGTATTTGCTGCAAACAGAAATACAGTGGCAGCAGTAGGCTTGCAGGTTTGCATAAAAGGCTGTTCATGGTTTCAGTGTTTGCAGATGTTTGAAGACATATATCAAAACTTTGAGCCTCTAGAGAAAACCTGCTGCTCAGGAACTGAAACCTGTATGACAATATGCAAAAACTACATTAGACTGTCGAGTGTCACTTTAGGCCATTGAGAACACCAGATCTGAGGGTCTCCTTTAACAGAGAGAGAAACTTGACACTGACTGCCATCTAGCGATTTTATGATATTCATGATGTTGAACAACAATTTGAATGGGAATGTAGAAAGTAATTTTGTAATCTTGTTTTGACATGTTTAGTTTTTGTACAGCGTTGCTGCTTCCTGTGTCACTGTGGCTCTCGAGTACAATAATAAACAGCAGAATCTTCAGTCTTCAGACTGTTCATCTGTAGATACACCTGCTGTCTGCTGTTGTCTCTGGAGATGGTAAACCGGCCTTTGACTGACTGAGAGTAGTAAGTGCCACCACCACTATAGATAACAGCAAGCCACTCCAGTCCTTTTCCAGGAGCCTGTCTGATCCAGTGCATGCCATACCAGCTGAATGTGAATCCAGAGGCTGTACAGGTCAATCTGTGAGATTCTCCAGGCCTTTTAATCACTGGTTCAGATTCTGTCAGAGTCTGACCATCAACACCTGTCAAGACAACAGCAAAAACATCACATACAAGAAATTTACAACTTCAATCCAAACATCAAATTTAAGATCAGTGAAGATCTTCACCTGCCCATCAGAGAGTTAAAAGCAGCAGTCCTGTCCTATAGTCCATCATGTTAAACTGTGTGTCCACTGTTCTCTGTCATCCTCTCTGCAGTCAGATAAGTAGAGGTGGCAGACATCTGAGTTTTACATTGACTCCTCCTCACATGGAAGAGAGAAGATTGGCCTTAAGAAAATCAGTTTTCGGGATTCATTCCTCCAAATCAGTTTATTTAAAGTGTGTCTGACATGTTTTAATTTTATTTGTATAAAATGCATGTGAGGATTAATACGACAACCACATTTCTTTTAGTAGAAGTTCAAATTCAAAGTAGTTAAATTTAATTTATCTTGGCATCATAGTTTCTTATCACAGCAGAAAAGAGTCATGTAAGTGAATAACAGAGCCAAGTGACTTTTTGCAAAGAGAAAAGTGGAAGGGACCCAGAATACAACCCAAAGGAACTCCAGTAGGGGAGGATCAGACAAGTTACATTGTAAGTGAGGTCCTGGGGTAGCATGTGAACAAGGAGAGGGCAGAACCTGAGGCTCAAAGCTCTTGGAGTGTGGAGGGTAGCATCAGACAATGCTGAGAAGTCCAGCAGGATGATGATGGAGGAGAAGGAGGCTGCTCTAGCAGTTTAGACCTGTGACAACAAGGAGGGCAGCATTAGTTTAGTGTCCTGCCTTCAAACCAGGCTGGTGGGGGTCAACATTTGTTATAGTGAAGATAAGATATATATAAAAGGTTGAGAGAAGACAGTGTGGTCAGTTTTAGAAGAAATAGAAGAAGAGAGTCAGAAAGCTTTTTATAAAATCTAAAGACTGTTTTCAGTTGCCCAGCATACTGTTATACTATAAAAGTGAACTGGTGTTCAAATCATTAGTGGTCTGAGGGCTCCTCCTCTGGTGGCTTCATGTAACAAGTGCTCAGGCACTGGAGGATTTTTGTTCAGGTCCTCTGATGGTTTGAGTCATTGCGGATATCTAGCACAGTAACACACAGCAGTGTCTTCAGGCTGCACATTCTGTCGATACTCAACTTGTTCTTTAGTGAATCTTTATATGAACCTCCAGTATATCTCATTCCAATCCACTCCAGTCCTTTCCCTGCAGGCTGTCTGACTGTGACCCTGATGGGGTGAGCGATTACAGATATGGATGGATGGATTATGACTTACTTTAGATTCCACATCATATTACGGACATTATTTTGTGTACTTTATTCAGCAACAAGATGGCTGTCTGGTGTTGTCTTTGACCTTTTTATCAACAAGTGATCTGTGTTGGGCTTTTTATTATTGTGTTTTTTATATATATAATAATCTTTTTCAGGAACACTTTTCTGGGCGTATAATTCATAATTTACGATATGAAATGTGAATATGAAGGAAAAATACTTTGCCCTATCAGTCCAGTAAAGATGAGTACTGTAGAATTTTGTACAGTCGTTTCACCAACTCCAGTGGGTATCAAGCACAATAATAAACAGCAGAATCTTCAGTCTTCAGACTGTTCATCTGCAGATACAGCTGCTGTCTGCTGTTGTCTCTGGAGATGGTAAACCGGCCTTTGACTGACTGAGAGTAGTGGATGTCGCTACTAGTATAGATATAAGCAATCCACTCCAGTCCTTTTCCAGGAGCCTGTCTGATCCAGACCATCCCATAGTCACTGAATGTGAATCCAGAGGCTGTAAAGGTCAATCTGTGAGATTCTCCAGGCCTTTTAATCACTGGTTCAGATTCTGTCAGAGTCTGACCATCAACACCTGTAAAGAAGAAAACCATCATACAAACAACAAATTTACAACTTAAAAGTAAACATCAAATGAAAGATCAGTGAAGATCTTCACCTGCCCAGCAGATAGTTAAAAGCAGCAGTCCTGTCCTATAGTCCATCATGTTAAACTGTGTGTCCACTGTTCTCTGTCATCCTCTCTGCAGTCAGATAAGTAGAGGTGGAAGACATCTGAGTTTTGCATTGACTCCTCCTCACAGGGAGGAGAGAACTGGATTGGACTTGAAAATGCAATATAAATTGGTTGTGTGATTGACTGGTGAACTTTTCATGTTCCTCGCCTCTCACCTGTGATTGGCCTCTGCTGCTCAAGAATAAGCAGGTATAGTTAATAGGGGGTGATTGAATGCTTAAAACAGCTAATCTTTGCTTTTTATTAGGTCATTCTGAAAAGTTAGAAGTTGGGGTCACACTGGATTGCATTATATTGAACTGAACTATTTGTTGCAGCTTTTACACTGTCATTACACTTTGCTCTTCATGAAAACTGGTACCATCAGCCACACTGTACCTACCTGTACAACAGACACACACAGATTTATAGACACAGAGAGTGTTTACTCAATCTCATGACACATTTTTTCTTTTGCTTTTAAAATACATGCATTTAAACACAGTGATATAAGAGAATATATATTAATATCTTGAACAATATATATGAGTAATGAAAAAAAACTTAAATAAAAATCAGTGATGGAGGATGTAGGTGATACTGAGACAACTTAATATTCCCAGTGGTGGTAAATAGAGGAAGTAGTTTTTGTATGACTCTCCTCACCACTTTGTCTCTTCTGGCACAATAATACACTGCTGTGTCCTCAGTCTTCAGACTGTTCATCCTCAGATACAGTTTACTACTGGAGTCATCTCTGGAGATGGTGAATCTGCCCTGGACTGACTGGGAGTAATAGATAGGAGTACTGGATGTGCCTATATAAGCAATCCACTCCAGTCGTTTTCCAGGAGCCTGTCTGATCCAGCTCATAGCATAGCTGCTGAATGTGAATCCAGAGGTTGTACAGGTCAATCTGTGAGATTCTCCAGGCCTTTTAATTACTGGTTCAGATTCTGTCTGACCATCAACACCTGTCAGGATAAATATAAGATAAAAAACCATCACATTCAACAAATGTATAACTTAAAGTCAGACATCAAAAGACAGATCAGTGAAGATCTTCACCTGCCCAGCAGATAGTTAAAAGCAGCAGTCCTGTCCTATAGTCCATCTTGTTAAACTGTGTGTCCACTGTTCTCTGTCATCCTCTCTGCAGTCAGTTAAACAGAGACGTAGAGCCTTTAAAGTTTTGCATTGACTCCTCCTCACAGGGAGAGAACTGGATTGGCTTTGGCTTTAGAAGATTTTTTAGTTAACGATTTTCAGGAGTCATTCCTCCAAATCAGTTTATTTAACGTCAGACATGTTTTAATTTCATTTGCACAAAATTTATATAATACGGTTCATTTATTGATGCAATTAGATTTTCCTTTTCAATAATAAAAAAAATAATAAATGGTTTGAGGATTTATTTTAACAGTGAACTGGTGTTGATATCATTAGTGGTCTGAGGGCTCCTCCTCTGGTGACTTCATGTGCTACAAGTGTTCAGGAACTGAGGGATTTTTGTTCAGGTCTATTGATGGTCTGTGTTATTGTGGATATCTGGCACAGTAATACACAGCAGTGTCTTCAGGCTGCACATTCTGTCCATTTAGAGTCACTGTGTTGCTGGAAGAGTCTAAGTCGATACTGAACTTGTTCTTGAGTGAATCTTTGTAATATGTGCTGGATCCAGCTCTCATTCCAATCCAATCCTTTCCCTGCAGGCTGTCTGATCCAAGCTGTGTAGTGGCTGCTGAGAGAGAGACCTGACAGGTGATGGTCAGACGTTGACCTGGCTGCACTGTCACAGAGGCTGGCTGTGTCAACTGTTCATACTTCACACCGGTTAAAAAAGAAAATGTTTTGCCTATGCCTAAAATAATGCCTATAATCAAGTTATACTGCAAAACCACCTCCAGATCAACGCAGGGAAAACCAACGAGCTGGTGGTGGATTTCCGCAGGCGCAGTCATGACCCCCCGACACCAGTGAACATCCAGGGAATGGACATAGAGAGAGTGGACTCTTATAAGTACCTGGGTGTTCACCTGAACAATAAACTGGACTGGACTCACAACACTCATGCACTTTATAAGAAAGGCCAGAGCAGACTCTATCTGCTGAGGAAACTGAGGTCCTTTGGGGTGCAGGGAGCACTCCTGAGGACCTTCTTCGACACTGTTGTGGCATCAGCCATTTTCTTTGGAGTGGTCTGCTGGAGCAGCAGCATCTCAACCGCTGACAGGAAGAGACTTGACAAACTGATCAAGAAGGCCAGCTCTGTCCTGGGATGCCCCCTTGACTCAGTACAGGTGGTGGGAGAGAAGAGGATGATATCTAAGCTATCATCAATGATGGACAATGTCTCCCACCCCATGCAGGACACCATCACTGTACTGAACAGCTCCTTCAGCAATAGACTCCTTCACCCCAAATGTGTGAAGGAAAGATATCGTAGGTCCTTCCTTCCTGCTGCTGTCAGACTGTTTAATAACCAGCACTGCTCCCAGTAAACCACATACACTCACAAGGACTACATTTCAATTCACACTCTGTCACCATGTGCAATAATAATATAATAATAATGTAAATAATAATAACTTGCAATAATAATAATGTGCAATAACTACTCCACAGTGCAATATAATATCCCCCATGCAACTGCTGTTGTTGTTTCTGTTGTTTCTTTTTCTATTGTCTGTTCTGTACATAGTGTTTTATATTATATTATAGTGTTTATAGTGTGTTTATAGTGTTTTATATTATTTATTTATTTATTTTTTTCCTATTTCTTATTCTTATTTATGCTAATAGCTCTTTTTCTGTTACTATCCACTTTGCTGCTGCAACATTGTGAATTTCCCCATTGTGGGACAATAAAGGTCTATCTTATCTTATCTTATCTTATCTTATCTTAAAAGATGAACTGTTAACTTTGACAAATCCAGAGAGACTCACATCCAGCTGCCAACAGCAGCAGTAGAGCTGCAGAAAACATGGTTTATGTTGAAAGTGACGAGCTGTGAACTCCACTGACAGCCAGTAAAGTTTTTATAGCTGAGTAACAAGGAAGGTCACTGAGTTTGCATAGAATCAAATATATGAAGCATCAATATTGGTCTAACTGGAGCAAATAGAAGAGTCCGTTGTCTGTTAGCTGGAGTGAAAACATGCCTGCTTTACATTAGATATTTTTATTTCATTACACGCTTAGTTTTGACATTTTTAAAATGTCCCTGCATTTACAGAAATAAAATAACTGCTGTCTGCTGTTGTCTCTGGAGATGGTGAACCGGCCTTGAACTGACTGAGAGTAGATGCTACTACTAGTATAGATATAAGCAATCCACTCCAGTCCTTTTCCAGGAGCCTGTCTTATCCAGACCATCCCATAGTCACTGAATGTGAATCCAGAGGCTGTACAGGTCAATCTGTGAGATTCTCCAGGCCTTTTAATCGCTGGTTCAGATTCTGTCAGAGTCTTACCATAAACACCTGTCAGAATATGGAAGAAAGAAATCATGTGAATTTAAAACAACATGAAATTAAATTAAAACGACAAATGAAAGATCAATGAAGATCTTCACCTGCTGTCTGCTGTTGTCTCTGGAGATGGTAAACCGGCCTTTGACTGACTGAGAGTAGTATTTCCTATTATCATTGTTTTCAATCCAGGCAATCCACTCCAGTCCTTTTCCAGGAGCCTGTCTGATCCAGCCCATCTGATAGCTGCTGAATGTGAATCCAGAGGCTGTACAGGTCAATCTGTGAGATTCTCCAGGCCTTTTAATCACTGGTTCAGATTCTGTCAGAGTCCAACCATCAACACCTATCAATATATGGAGCAAATAAGCTTAAGCTGACAACATAAAATTAATTTGAAACAATTACAAACGAAACCTTAATGAAGATCTTGCCCAGCAGATAGTTAAAAGCAGCAGTCCTGTCCTATAGTCCATCATGTTAAACTGTGTGTCCACTGTTCTCTGTCATCCTCTCTGCAGTCAGATAAGTAGAGGTGGAAAACATCTGAGTATAACATGCTTGTGCCCTATCAGTCCAGTAAAGATGAGCACTGTGGGATTTTCTACAACTGCTCAACCAACTTCAGTCACTGTGACAATCGAGCACAATAATAAACAGCAGAATCTTCAGTCTTCAGACTGTTCATCTGCAGATACACCTGCTGTCTGTGTCGTCTCTGGAGATAGTAAACCGGCCTTTGACTGACTGAGAGTAGTGGATGTAGCTACTGCCACCACTAATATGAGCAACCCATTCCAGTCCTTTTCCAGGAGCCTGTCTTATCCAGACCATCCCATAGTCACTGAATGTCAATCCAGAGGTTGTACAGGTCAATCTGTGAGATTCTCCAGGCCTTTTAATCACAGGTTCAGATTCTGTCAGAGTCTGACCATCAACACCTGTTAAGATATGGAGCAAATAAGCTTAAGCTGACAATATAAAATGAATATGAAATAATTACAAATGAAAGATAAGTGAACATCTTCACCGAAATTCTCTAAAACCGGCCTTTGACTGACTGAGAGTAGGAGATGCTACTACTGTCAGGTCTGCCGTATGCAATCCACTCCAATCCTTTTCCAGGAGCCTGTCTGATCCAGTGCATACTGTAGTCATTGAATGTGAATCCAGAGGTTGTACAGGTCAATCTGTGAGATTCTCCAGGCCTTTTAACCACTGGTTCAGATTCTGTCACAGTCTGACCATCAACACCTGTCAGAATATGGAAGAAAGAAATCATGTGAATTAAGCTGACAACATGAAATAAAATTGAAAGAGCTGCATCAAATGAAAGATCAGTGAAGATCTTCACCTGCCCAGCAGATAATTAAAAGCAGCAGTCCTGTCCTATAGTCCATCATGTTAAACTGTGTGTCCACTGTTCTCTGTCATCCTCTCTGCAGTCAGATAAGTAGAGGTGGAAGACATCTGAGTTTTGCATTGACTCCTCCTCACACTTGGATGTCTCTTGTCTGTCTGGTCAAACTAGACTGAATGTTTGATGACGAGGAAGTATCCATCTGAGTCTGTCAAAGTTAAAACGTTTCTGACATATTTCAAACTGAGTAAAATGTTTATCAGTGTTGTGTATAACAGAAGAATGTGGGAAATGTACCTTGGAAACAGAGAGAATAGCAAGCGAACACGATGGCTACTTTATTCGCAAGCAGGTGAAATCATACATCTGTTCTGCACCTGAGCGGCTCCCTGTATACTCTGAACACCCCAAGAAGCATTGCAGTGCCACCTCCTGGTGACAACAATTCACTACATGCGCCCCAAAACAGCATTGGTATAATAATGATACATTCTGCTCATGTTAAGCACTTTACTTCTGTTCTTTATACACCACAATCAGCATTAACACAGCAGCTGAATAACAACACACAGTTACACCAGACAGAAGCAGCAAGAGCCACTCATTTATAGATTGTGACCATAAAGCAGCAGTCCGGCACATATGACCATTAAACTATGTTAGGCTTCATCACAGAGACAGAGGATATAGAGAGAGGTATATGAAATTATTTAACTATAGTCCAATGATTTATTTAGCTCTGAAGAAATTTCAGTCTGTGTTTCTCCATGACGCTCTGATGTCAGGTGTTGTGAGTGATCAAATGACTGAAGGACACAATTCACTTTGGGAAATATGTCACTAGGGCATGTATGTCTATATGTCGGGTGCGTGTGCATGAAATGAAGCTACATTATGGATTGGCATTAAAACTAAGCAGTCACATTTCTCATTCAAAAGGTTAATGTGTGTGTTGATGCGCATCACTACTGATCCCAGCCTTTTTAAATCGAAACTTAAGACTCACTTTTTTGGATTGGCATTTAACTCTGACTAGGGCAGTACTGTTAGCTGTACCTATTCTGTTTGCTCCTTTCTGTGTATTTTCTGGATGGTGTTCTAATACTCTGCAGCGCTGTAGCACTACAGCACTTTTAATTGTATTTGTTGTGTGTTGTATTATGTATTGTTTCATGGCCTTGCTGTAAAGCACTTTGGGTACCTTTTGGCTATTGGAAAGGGCTATACAAATAAATTTGATTTGATTTGATTTGATTTGATGCTCTCAAGGTGTGGTGTGTAGTTAAAAAAAAACATTTATACAGTACAAATTGCACTGTGAGGTGGATGGTTTTTGGTTTTGGATAATGATGTTTTCATGATGTTAAAATAACAATACATTTTTTTCTCAGGATCTATTAGTTCAGTAAAGATGAGCATTATAGGATTTTGTTCAGCTGTTCCAACTACTCCATTCACTGTGTTTCGAGCACAATAATAAACAGCAGAATCTTCAGTCTTCAGACTGTTCATCTGCAGATACAGCTGCTGTCTGTTGTTGTCTCTGGAGATGGTAAACCGGCCTTTGACTGACTGAGAGTAGTAGATGCCACTACTATCAGTAAAGATAAAAGCGACCCACTCCAGTCCTTTTCCAGGAGCCTGGAACATCAAGTGAAATAAGCATGTGACATAAAGAAAAGCTAACCAAGACTAAGATCAGTAAGATCTTCACCTGCCCAGCAGATAGTTAAAAGCAACAGTCCTGTCCTATAAAAGGATGAAGTCCAGTTCTTTATTTTTTGCTTTTCATGATTTTGTGTTGCTTGAAATCAGATTTGGTCTACTCATATTGTGCATGAGACTTAAGAAAATACCAAACAGTACATGCTACAAGCAAAAAGACAACTGAAATATCACTCACAAACACTGAAGCAGAGTCTTTATTGTTTTTACGGCCAAGGACCCCATAGATAATAGTGAGGTGCAACAGTTTCAATGTATTGTAAATTCATTTTAAACTAGGCCTACCAAAACATAGCAGTGTGACCAGCTCACATGATTGCACCAGGACTCATGTTAGCCAATAATTTAGTAAAATATGTGGAGTTTGCATGTTCTCTCTATGTCTGCGTGCATTTTGTGAATTGTTTAAAAACTTCAGTTTGATTTTGTAGGTTTACATAAAAGACTTTAATGGTTTCAGTGTTTGCAGATGTTTGAAGACATAAAGACAAACTTGGAGCCATAGAGGAAAACAGATGATCAGGACACGAGATCTGAGAGTCTCCTTTTAGTGACAGAGGAGAGAAAAACTTGACACTGACTGCCCTCTAATGGTTTTATTCAAGTAACTGTACCATTATTTTTCACTCTCATGTTATGACTCACTTTAGATTCCACATCATTTACAACCATTATTGTATCTGAATTTGTAGAAGTGTTTAATATTTGTAATAGTTTGATCAGAAACAAGATTGTTGTGTTGACTTTGACCCTTTTATCAACACGTGATCTTTGTTGTTTGTTTTTTGTTTGTTTGTTTGTTTGTTTGTTTTTTATCAATTAATTCAATCAATTGTTTTTGGAAGGAACACTTTTCAGTACTTGGATAATGCATTATTTATAGTATTTAATATTAATAGAATATAGACAAATATAAAGAAAAAAGCAATAGAAAACATTATGTAGAAAAACTATGGAATAGGAATATGAAGGGGAAATTCTTAATCCTTGTGCTCTATCAATCTTTTAAAGATGAGTACTGTAGGATTTTGTACAGCTGTTTAACCAACTTCAGTCACTGTGTGATTGAATGTCGAGCACAATAATAAACAGCAGAATCTTCAGTCTTCAGACTGTTCATCTGCAGATACAGCTGCTGTCTGCTGTTGTCTCTGGAGATGGTGAACTGGCCTTTGACTGACTGAGAGTAGTAAGTGGTACCACCACTACTGATATAAGCGAGCCACTCCAGTCCTTTTCCAGGAGCCTGTCTGATCCAGTGCATGGCATTGCTGCTGAATGAGATTCCAGAGGTTGTACAGGTGAGTCTGTGAGATTCTCCAGGCCTTTTAATCACTGGTTCAGATTCTGTCAGAGTCTGACCATCAACACCTGTCAAGAGGGATAAAAACATCAAGTGAAATAAGCATGTGAAAAAAATAAAAGCTAACCAAGACTAAGACCTTCACCTGCCCAGCAGATAGTTAAAAGCAGGAGTCCTGTCCTATAGTCCATCATGTTAAACTGTGTGTCCACTGTTCTCTGTCATCCTCTCTGCATTCAGATAAATAGAGGTGGAAGACATCTGAGTTTTGCATTGACTCTGTCTGACATGTTTTAATCTCATTTGCATAATATGTATATGAGTACAAACACAGCCACATTATTTCAACAATGCAAAATGTTAATTTGACTTCAGAAATCTATCAGATTTACAGACAAGGTTTATGAATTTGTTCAAATTTAATTTATTTTTGGCATCATGGTTTCTCATCACTCTCAGCATATTGAGCAGCAGATGAGCTAAATAATCTACAGTATTTTTCTGATCACCAACATCATAAGAATTAATGAAAACTGCTTTTATTGTCATTTTATTATGAACAGCAATGTTTAAAATCTATTTAAATCAACAACATTTATGGTTTGTACTAAATGGGAAACTGGCAATTTAGTATTGAATGACACTGACAACTGAAGGAACTTTATTACTATGTATGATGTTACATCATAAAGACAGTAAATATTTACTCATGAGTTAAAATATAATGTAATCTACTCCAGAGCTTTTCCCAGAATTTTTTTTTTTCTTTCTGCGGGATTAGTTATTCGTCCATCTTTAATCATAGATTCCACATACTTCACAGAAACTATTGTATCTGAATTTAAAGAAATGTTTAGTATTTGTGGTAGGTTCATTTCAGCAACAAGAGTGTTGTCCTGGAGCACTTTGAACAGGACTGACAGGACGGTGGGGTTCGAGCCTATCCCATCTGACTTTAGGCAAAATTCAGGGTACACCCTGAACAAGTGGCCAGCTCATCACAGGGCCAGGGCTTTAGATAATGCATTATTTTTTTTAAATATCTGTGATACCAAATATAGAAAATAGCAAAATAATTCCATCCATCAATTTTCTGGAACCGCTTCTGTTAATGAGAGTATCAATATATATAAAGATGCATCTCAAAAATGAAACATAGAAAAAACTATACATAGTGAACATTTCATGCTTGGCCTCTAGCAGCCCAGTAAAGATGAATACTGTAGGATTTTGTACAGCTGCTCAACCAACTCCAGTCACTGTGACTCTCGAGCACAGAAATAAACAGCCGAATCTTCAGTTTTTAGACCGTTCATCTGAAGATACAGCTGCTGTCTGCCGTCGTCTCGGGAGATGGTAAACCGACCTTGAACTGACTGAGAGTAGAATTTTCTATTATCATTATCATTATATGGCCTTCTAATCATTGGTTCAGATTCTGAACCAGTCTGACCATCAACACCTGTCAAGACATCAACAAAACACATCACATAGAACAAATTTACAGCTTCAATCCAAACACCTAATGAAAAATCAATGAAGATCTTCACCTGCCCAGCAGATAGTTAAAAGCAGCAGTCCTGTCCTATAGTCCATCATGTTAAACTGTGTGTCCACTGTTCTCTGTCATCTTCTCTGCAGTCAGATAAGTAGAGGTGGAAGACAACTGAGTTTTGCATTGACTCCTCCTCATGGGGTGGAGAGAACTGAATCGAACTCATTTCATGTAAAGTTATCTTTAAGTCATGGTGTAAAAGTTTCTAGCCTTTTTCACCTTGGTCATATTAAAAAAGGGAAAAAAGATATAGCTACTGTTTAAGTCCTAGTTAAAGTTAAAGTTGGTTGTCAGATGTTATTTGTATTACATCAGGCAAAATGATTTCCCCATCTTTTGTGGGCGCTGAAATACACAAAAACAAATTGATAAAAACATGTCATATGTATCGTATATTGAAAGAAACTCAATCTTCTCTAAGTCTCTTCTATTCTTATGTTGTCTGCAATTGAAGTCAAATGAGATCATGTAGAAACATTAAAATTCTCAACTCTTTTTCTGTCCATTGGAAACAAAAATTGCTTCTGTGACTCAATGAATGACATGAAAATAATTTTCAGTTTAGTTACCTGCCTTGAAACCAGACTAGTGGAGAAAAGATTCAATATGATGAAAAAAGTTCCCTGTTGAATTAAATTAAGAACTTTCTTATAAACTCTATCGGTTCAGTTAAGATCAGTATTGTAGGATTTTGTACAGCTGCTCAACAAACTCCAGTCACTGTGAGTCTCGATGACGATAATAAACAGCAGAATCTTCAGTCTTCAGACTGTTCATCTGCAGATACAGCTGCTGTCTGCTGTTGTCTCTGGAGATGGTAAACCGGCCTTTGACTGACTGAGGGTAGTTAGTGCTGCTACCATCACTATTAATCCAGGCAACCCATTCCAGTGCTTTTCCAGGAGCCTGTCGGATCCAGTGCATCCAGAAGCTACTGAATGTGAATCCAGAGGCAGTACAGGTCAATCTGTGAGATTCTCCAGGCCTTTTAATCACTGGTTCAGATTCTGTCAGAGTCTGACCATCAACACCTGTTAAGATAAAGATAAGATAAAAATCTTCACATACCACATCCTGTCCTATAGTCCATGGACTATAGGACAGGACTGCTGCTTTTAACTATCTGCTGGGTAGGTGAGGATCTTCACTGATCTTTCATTTGATGTTTGAATTCAAGATGTAAATTTGTTACATGTCGTGGTTTTTGTTGTCATTCTGACAGGTGTTGATGGTCAGACTCTGACCAAATCTGAACCAGTGATTAAAAGGCCTGGAGAATCTCACAGATTGACCTGTACTGCCTCTGGATTCACATTCAGTGACTACCATATGAACTGGATCAGACAGGCTGCTGGAAAAGGACTGGAGTGGCTCGCTGTTGTCTACAGTAGTGGTAGCACTGACTACTCTCAGTCAGTTCAAGGCCGGTTTACCATCTCCAGAGACAACAGCAGACAGCAGTTGTATCTGCAGATGAACAGTCTGAAGACTGAAGATTCTGCTGTTTATTATGCGCTCGAGAGCCACAGTGACTGGAGTTGGTTGAACAGCTACACAAAATCCTACAATACTTAGGAATGGACAGCAGCACAAACGAAGAACAAGTCAAACCAAAACAAACATAAGACACACAGATAATATTACAACACATAGTGGTCTAAAAAAATGCTAAAAGTACAATACAAGTCATGAAATCAACAACATCAGCTAAAACAACAACACCTGGATTCATTCTCTTGCTCTTTCAATGTGGATTTAAAAGCATTCAAAGAGATTAGATCTTTGAGTTTTAAAATATTCTGTAAGACATTCCAGTCAGAGGGTGCTGAGTATCCAAACGCCCTCTTCCCTAGCTCAGTACGAACATTTGGTACCGATAAGATATAAAACTCCATAGAACACAGCGAATATTGTCCTTCGATGGTTCTTAGATGGCAGTCAATCAGTGTCAAGTTTCAGTAATACACTTCATTGAGGTGACCCATCACTTTTGCGAAAGTGAATGAAATAAAAGTTCATAAGACTGACAGTGTTGCTTGTACTTAAATGTTCTTTTTAAGTACAATCCTCACATTCTTACTCTCTCACAAAGCACACATGTGAAAATGTTTCCACACACACTGAAACACTAAACTTCTTCCCCGGAGTTTCTGTGCTCTCTCGTCCAGCAGGTTCTCGTGGATCGTGACTGCTGCTGTGGTCCTGCACGACGTCCACTACATATATTATTACTGTCATTAATGTTACCAGATCTCCATTACAGTTTATAGTTAGTTAATGATTTGCTGCTGCTGTGCATCTGTGTCTCTCTATCACAGGTTCCACTGCTACTGTAACCATTTTATCATTCATTGTAATCCATTGTCATTTTTTCATTGTAATTGTACAAAATGTTTCTGTTGACTTGTTCTGTACACGTGACATCTATTGCACGTCTGTCCGTCCTGGGAGAGGGATCCCTCCTCTGTGGCTCTTCCTGAGGTTTCTTCCACTTTTTTCCCTGTTAAAAGGGTTTTTTGTGGGCAAGTTTTTCCTCACTCGAACCGAGGGTCTAAGGACAGAGGGTGTCACTCCCTGTACAGATTGTAAAACCCTCTGAGGCAAAATGTGTTTTGCGACTTTGGGCTATACAAATAAAATTTGATTTGATTTGATTTGATTTGATTTGATTTGATTTGATTTGATTTGATTTGATTTGAAAAAAGAAGAAACACTGAACAACATCTTTATTGTTGGTGTCTCAGTCTGTTTATAACCCACACACTCTCTCAGAGGGCAGCAATCCTCCTTTTCCCACAGATTTAGTCTTTATGTATCACCACCGTATCTCCAGAATCTCTGACTAATAATATGAAAATTCACACACTGATGCTCAGTCTCCATCTATTGTACCTGCACAACATATACCCTTCATAATAACTTTTGCAGTTACAAAGTCAGGCTTGTCCCAGTCTTGGATCCATGGATTCATCAGAAACCAAGAAAAGGACTTTGTTTACATTATTTTGTTGTATTATTTAGTTTTTGGGTTTTTTTTGAGTCTCCAAGGCCAGTTTTCCATCTTCCATCAAGACTTTGCAGTTTATTATTGTCCTTGAGAACCACACACCAGACTACAAAAAACGATCAACAGTGACGTATATGATGTATGAGAATCTCTGAAGCAAGTCAGGCCTTTGAAAACAAATTTCCCATACATTACATGACACTAGTTTGAAAATAAAAACAAGGCGAAAAACCTTTGATCAGACATATTTAAATGCTCACAATCCACAGTATATTCAAGACACTGATTAATGGAATAACACGTGAGATGACAATAAAGCAGTTTTCAGAAATGCTAGTAAATGTTGGTGATCAGAATAAAACTATAGATTATTCATATTATTGTAAATGTGCTGCCCATTATGCCTGTTTCTCATTAGTGACTTTGAGCATAATGAAGTGACTAATGAGAAACAGAGGCTTGGCCAAGGCTAGTTCACATATTAAAATAAGTCCTGTATGTTTTAGATGACAGGTTTTTTTAATTGTCAGAATAAATGTGGTTGTGTTTTAATACATGTTTAGTCTTAGATTAAATCCCCAGTTTCAAGAAATTTCTCCAGTCTGGTTCTGGAGGAGTCAATGCAAAACTCAGATGTCCTCCACCTCTACTTATCTGACTGCAGAGAGGATGACAGAGAATAGTGGACACACAGTTTAACATAAACTGTGTGTGAAGTGTAAATCCTCTGGTTTTGCATTGACTGTAGAGGTCAAAAAAGGACCCAGAGAGAGGAAGGTTTGGCATCAAAAGAGTGCTTAGTATCATCCCTCCCAGATGCGAATTCCTTTAATCCCACAAGGACCAAAAATAAAGACACAAACACACAGCTCTAACTCAAAGACAGAGTATGCTCACGACTCTGTGTGTGAATGTGTATGCATGGAAAAAAGAAGTGATCCAAAAACAGTCTGTGCTTTCACATGAATGTACCTCTGTATTATACCATTGAGAAAGTTCAGTTCAGGCCTGTCAGCATCTTTAAATTACAACACAACTACTGTTTCTCATTAAAGTAGGCCTAGAGCATTGTCTCACTCTTGTAGGCAATCGGAGTAATACTCAGTTGTTGGTATTGTTACTTGATATACTATAATACTAAGCACTGATGTATAAATGCTGTTGTGTCATGTGTCATAACTTATTTTATTGTGATCAGTGAGTCAAATAACGGCAAACTCTGTTTTCCATATTTTATTTTTTCTAAATGCAAGAATGTTTACAGTGACTGAATATTTGTACATTGGTTCACCACATCAGACATGAAAAATGAAAATAGTATACACCAATTCCATTAATTATAATAACAGAAATATATATTTAAAAAATAATGAATTACATGCAAGGCTGCATGCCGTCAAAAAGCCTCCAACGTCAGCATTTGGATCATGAATAGGAGCTGTCCTGTGATCATCATCATTTAGTCTAAAAGGAGAAGACATACAGTAGGAATGTGTCAATACTTAACATAGCAGAGGTATCATGGAAGTGATATGGAATATTGCACTGGAAGAAGATTACTTTAAAATACGAAAACTAGTACAACTGCAGTTTATCTCACCTTAATTATGGTAGCCAAGACACCATAGATGAGGGCGATGAGGAAAAAAAGGAGGAAAGTGAAAGCCATATACCAGCTTTCCACATCTGTGTCTGGGTTCACATCAGCATGCATAGTGTCAAAGAATCTACAGTCCTCCAAGACGTCTGTGAATTAAAGGGGGAAAAAAAAAAATTGTCAGCTATTACACTGACTCTGTTACAGTTTTAAGAGAAACTGCGAAGAGATTTTAATAAAATAATCAAAGCAGTAACAAAACTGGGTCACAAATGTGTGAAATATGTGATTAACCTAATTTGTGCAATCTTTAATGTGCGAGAAAGATGTAAATCAATGGATGAAACAGCACCTGGTTTAGATATATTCAGGGATAGGGTGGTGTTAACATGTGTCACCCTGCAGGTGACAACTGCACCAGGTGACCAGTTGACTTGGGTCAGACGAAGGTGGCTTTGGATGCTGAACTTTCCATTTGGGCCTCTGTGGGGTTCACTAGTGTAGTAGTCCAACAGTTCCTTGGTGTCATTAAGAAACCAACTGATGTTAATGGATGCAGGGCTGAAGCCAAAGACCAGGCACACGAGTTCACCTGAACCCTGGAGCAGTGTGGCTGAAGGTTTGCTGTGGGTCACTGTGGCTGGAGAAAATAGTCATAAATGAATAAATTGTTTTTAATTTGCACTGAGGAAGGTCATGGAGCAAGAAAATAAATAAAGAGAAATATGGATCCTTAGCATTAGCAACACCAGTGAACTACAATTGCAGATTTTCAGCTTACCAAACACATCTTTTATAGTGCTTTCAAAAGGCGTTTCAGATGACTCATGTTTGACAACACAAGAATATGTAGACTCTTTGTCCTCAGTTTTGGAAGTTTTCAGTCTGCTGCTCATTGAATAAGTACTGCTGCCTGTGTATTTCCACGCAGGACTGTTGGTGTAGCGAGTTGTAGGGAGTCTTTGGCCATCCTCTTCCCAGTACACCATGATGTTAGATGGGAAAAATCCAGAAACTAAGCAAGTAAGTGTGAGGATGTCTGATGTAGACAACTCTGAGGCAGTGGGTTGCATTATCTTCACTGTTGGTGGATACAGGTCTTGAGAAGCACAAAAAGAAGACAAAGTGAATAATTTGTTTAAAGGCAAGTTTCTGAAGCAAGAAAAGATATAAGCAATTACAAAAAAAAAAATTCATGCTTTTTATGTGTAACACCACCTCTGTTTTTGCTTATATGGTCCTCGTAGCCCTGGTTGGAGCATCGATGCTTTCCCTCACAAGACACTTCTTTATATGCATGCCAGTCCTCTGCTGACACATTGAGGAAACTCCTCAAAGTTTCTGTCCCATTGCTGTGACTCACTAGTGGCTCTGTATGGACATGGAGAGAATTTTTTTTCCCGCCTACTTTCCAAGTGATGGAGAAATCATTAAGAAGAGGGCCGACCAGCAGACAGGTTATAGTCACTTGTTCCTTGTTCTGAAGCTTCTGGAGTGGTGGTCCCTGAACATATACGCCAACTATCTGAGATGAGGCTGGAGTTACTGAAAAAAAAATACGACACCAATCAAACAATTATTATGAGAAAAGTTGTCTTGAATGCTCAATGGATCAGAAATAGTGTGAAGGTATTTATACTACACTGAATGAAATGCATTAATATTTATTTTTAATTTCACCTGAGCAGAAGCTGACGTCCTTCCTGACATTTTTGTTCAGAGACCTGTCAGATACTTCACAAGTGAAGACCTTCCCTGTTTTCCACTCTGTTTGAGGGATATGAAGTTGACTGGTTACTGACACACGTCCATCTGCACCCATGCTGATGTCATCCATTGAAGAAGATCTTTGCTGAGACTGAGTGAACCATTTAATTTGAGGGTTGAAGCCCCATCCAGAGCACAAGAGTCTCTGTGGTCCTGACTCTTCACTGGGGACCAGAAGGAGTTCCACTGATGGGTCCACTACATGAGAGAATAAGAAACATCAATCCTCAACAAATCAACATATAACAAATTAATAATGGTTGAAATATTAATTCATTAAGTGAAAGCAGAGTGTAACTCCTCTCACCAAAAATGTTCCCCGTGGAGTTTGACTCAAAGTTGCTGGAGAAGCCTTGATTCACTTTGCAGGTGAAACTTGTGTCATTCTTCCAGTGACTTGGAGGGACAGTGAAGCGTCTACTGATTGAATGAAGGCCCGGGACTTCAGGAAGATCAACATACTGTTTGTCAGAAATATCAACACTGTTGGCCTGGAAGGTGACATAGAGGTCAGTGGAGGAGAGCTGTGTGACGTCACACTCCAGCACAGCACTGTTTCCCTTCAGCAAATCTGGGAGAGATCTCCTGATCTCCACTGATGGAGGTGTAACTGCAGGTTCTGGGTGACAGAGAATGAAACCAAAGTAGAACGTATTTTTTAGGACATTTTCTGTGACAAGACATCTGATTTTCATGTTGTATAGTTGTCTTACCTGCAACATTCACAGTCCTCTCAGTAGATGAAAAGCAGTCATGTTCCACTCTACAAGTTAGATGCTTCAGTCGTTTCCACTGACTTAAAGTAACCATCACATTACTGATGATGTGAGTTGTGTTTGTGTCCTTGTTCACTGTGTTTCTGGTTGAGACTGTCCCATCCATCAGCCAGGTCACATTGGCATCAAAACCAGTATGGACCAAACATGTTGCTTTTACTTCAGATGCTGCCATCATTATCGTCTTGAAGCTGGGAATCTCCACATGAATGGATGGAAGAGTTGTTGCATGGACTGCAGAAACAAAAACATGATCTAATCTAAAGTTTAAAGCTTTTACAGTGCGTTTTAAAAAATGTCATGCTATATCAAATATTTTCATATTGTGGTAGTAGTTTCACATACTTACTTTGACAAATACTTATTGTCTTTATAAATTCAGTGTTGTTGTGATTGGACTTGCATGTAAATCTTGAGCCATCTGCCCACTCTTTGATATTTGGCTCAATCTCACTGCTTAGACTAAAGGTTTTCTCCACTCCATCCACACTCTGCAGCTTCCTTTGGATTTGCGCAATGGTTAGAGGTTGGTTGTCCCTTTGCCAGTTCACACTTAGTTTGTCTGGAAAGAAGCCACTCAAGGTGCAGATGAGTCTGACTGCTGAGGCCCCAAATTCTCCTTCCCAGACAGGGTGTAATGTGATTTTTGGAGAGACAATCCGCAGTCCTGAGATAGAGAAGAGATTATTTAGGTTTGTCTTGTTTCATTCTCAACATTGCATTAATAGTTTTTTTGTGTACATTTCATCTCCTTAATTATACATACCTTTAGATTTTGGTAAAGTAACCCACTGTGTTGTCTCAGTTCTAAGTGTAATGTCTCTATATTTAGTTTAGATGGCATAGTTGTACTTTTACCGTTTCTGGTGGGGTCAGGTAGAGACAGGGCTGAAAGTCTGTTACACAGATGTTGCAACATGCAGCAGGGCAGAGTGATCAGGGCTAGCAGCAAGCGGAAGCATTGAGTAACACCCACGTCCCAAAAAAGTACCAAAAGACAGAAGTGAAACAATGCTAAGAGCAACGGTGCATCACAGACACCAGGTGTGAGGTGTGGTTATGCCAGTAAGAGAAACAGAGTACACATTTAAATATCTCATATCTGTTTACATATGTTATCACATGGATTACATTTACATGGCTTCTCATGACTTTGCTTAAAGTTTTAGTTCTAGTTCTCTATTATTAATAGACTCCAGAACTAACAGACAGTAAAATCTCTTTACATATTGAGTTTAACATGGGCTGTTGATTCCAGGTGCTGATGGGGTGATGAACATAACAGCATATTACACAATATATAAATATAATTTTAAAATCTAAAAAAATAATAGTGCACTTATGAGCATTATGAATTAAATTAGGTGATGAAAATTAGGTGGTAAAATAGGTGAAAATGAACAATTTCAAAATAATGAAAGAGAAAAAAATTTAAATCCATTTAAACATTTATTTTCAAAAAGACACAAAACTTGAATTCAAATGAAAAAAGGACATTTGTGATTACTTACATGATACAATGAGTTTATGAGAAAACATGTAAAAGTTTTTTTTTTTGCTTTTTTACAGAAAGTTCACCTCATTTCATTTAATCTGAAAAGATAAAAAAAAAGATTAGTGATATTAAACCAAAATGATCAAATTGTATGATTACATTGCTAATGTATTATATGACCAATATATGCACATCACAGTGACTACATTGCTGCATTATAAAATATCATAATAAACAATATCATAATAAAGTATGTCATTTATAGTTGAAGTAAAACTTTTAGATTTCAAAGGTGACATCTTTTTAAAGTGAGATCAACTTCATTTTTGTCAAGTGAGGAATTTTCTGATGATTAGTAAAATAGATTATTTTAATGGCACAAACAAAAAGTTACAACTAAGTTGTGTTGCAGTTTGCTGTTAATATTTAATAAATAATTTATCTCAATTAACTTGTGCAAAGAAACATTTTAGAATAAGTCTGAACATTCAATAACAGCAACACCTGCTCAAAATCTTAATTTTTAAAGACATTTTAATATAGTAGAGTTGATTCGACAAAAAATACATTTAAAACAGATTGTTAATTCTGTAAAACTCTTCATGCTCTTGCAAAGACTTTTTTTAAGTCATCATGTTTCAAAGCATTGAATTTCACAAATGTTTTTGCGTCCACATGCATAGCAATGATTGCTATTGCTATATATATAATAACAGCTGTGCTTTTGTTGCAACCACTTTTAGAATCAGTAAGCAGTAGTAGTGATAGCATTAAACATATATTAGAGTATAAAAAGGAACATGTAAAAAGATAGTGATGCTGTGCGTAAAGGTCATTTTAGTTGCTGGTCAGACAAACACTATTTACTCAATTGTCTTTTTCTGTTTTTTGTGCACACACTCTAATATATAAACTCATTATTACCTTAACAGCAGTGGTGCCAATGGTGAACAGCAGAGTGATGAGGAAAAGAAGGATGAAGGTAAGGGCTGTGTCTCCCATGTTATCGTCTTCTATCTCCATGGTATTGTTCCATTGGTAGTTAGTTTCAATCAGGAACTCTGCATGTAGTGTACAGTAATTAGTCAGTAACTATTTGGGATGACCCTCTCCCAGATTTGAATCGAATACCTCACGAGACAATAACCAAATTCTATTTATATCCTTTTTTTTAGAAATAAAAAGCATAAAACCCTAACAGTTAGTCAGTGACTCAATCGAAGTATAAATAAATGACCACAAAAAACAAAACAGTAGTGGTATATGTCTTAGTTATTAAATTGTTATGAGCATAAAAGTTTTGTGCTTCCTTTTAAAATGTTGATGAATATAAAATAATGAATCCTCCTATGATCCTGAATTGCTTTTGAAAGACCCCGTTATTAGTGTGGCATGCATGACTTGGCTTGTAAAAAAGTATTTTCATCATTTGACTGAGAGACCACATAACTGGAGTTAGTCATCTGTCATCTGTGTTGGGGGTGCATGACCCAGTAGAGGAAACACACATACACAAAGACATGTCACACAAACAATGTTGATGCACTATCTACACAAAAAAATTAACAAGTGTGATTTATTTAATTTTTGTCTAAAGTTAGTGGGGTGGTGGTGGTCTTATTTTAGTAAATAAAATATGATGTTGAAAGTTTGACATATTGTTAATGTCAATGACAGTAAACGAAAAACGTGTAGCTCAAAATATTGGTTAAATAAAGACATGAACTGCATGCGACATACATCAACAGAATTGCAAAGTGTTTTTTTTATTTTGATTTTAAATCTGCATGAAAAAGACAAACACAATGTCATATCACAAGCAACAAACATCAAACATCAAACAGCAGAAGACACAACAACACAAAAACATCTACTGGGGCTTGCACGTTTCAGGGATGTTCATGTTGAGGTTGACCAGGTTGGTGTTTTTCTCAAATGTTCTGTATCCAATAGACCTGACAATAGCTTTAGTTGTGTTAGCCACAGACTCGTGGTGAACTACACAGCTATACACCACATCATTCCTTTTCCACTTCTCAAGGTTGAGTGATAACTGGCCATAAGCAGAATAGGATCCGTAGCTTTCGACAGGGTTTGTGGTATGGAACTCGTAAGTTGAATCTACTTCCTCATCATCAACAAGCCAAGACACATAAACTTCCTGAGGGAAGAAGTCTTTCACAAAGCAAGTCAGGGTCACCATTTCTTTTCTAGTATGTTCTACTGGAGGCATCATAAACACTGAAGGACGCTGAGTCTGTCCTCCTGCAAGCATGAGAGAACAATTAGACCTCCTGCCACGGATAAAACTACAGCCTACCTAGAGCACTGAAGGAAATATCTGCTACAAAATACACTGAGCAATAACACTCTGTATGATGACATGACGAAAGGAATTACACACACACACTTTTAGCTGCTGAATAGTTTTCTTACCAATACTCCTTTCATAGAGTTTCTTGTGTGGCTCAATCCACTCTGTGTGTTCAACAAAACAGTAGCGCTTGATCCCCTGGTTCCATTCATCATATGTGATGTCAAGTGAAAGATTTATTATTTTTTTTCCATTATCGGTGGACTTTGACTCAACCAACTTGTTTCTATAATCGTCCTCCCACCAAACCCTCAAAACAGATGGCTCGTTTTCCTGGACTTGACATACTATCTGTCCTTTTCTGCTCATAAACATGTCCTCATTTGTAGGGCCAATGATAGATATGTCCGCATCTGCTCCAGCACATGGGGGTATTACTGCATAAATAAATAATGAACAATTATTGAACAGAAATGACTGCAAAACCATGGGAGTTGAAATTCAATTTACAAATACATTTTTTAAAGAAAATGTTTTTTACTCACTTGGACATTCAGGACTGTAGCTCACAGATTCATTCACATATGTTTTAATGTTGTTTTCACCTTTCCCCTCGAACAGACATGTAAACCGAGTGCCCTGACTCAAGCCATTGGACGGTACACTGAGAAAACTTGCTGCACTGTACAGAGTAGTTCCCCTCTCGTCCGTTCTTTCCTGAACAGGTGTTTTGATCTCGTATATTTTGTTGGAGATGTCCGCATTATCTTTCAGCCATGTCAGTTTGTGATCTTTTGGTGAAAAATCTTTAGCAAAGCAGGAGAAGGAAGCCTCGCTTTTCTCATCAGAGGAGGCCGACACACTAAGAGTTGGTAACTGATAAAGCCCCTCTGAAAAACAAACACACACACACAAAAATATGTATGCGGAAGCAGGGAATAATTTACAGTATATATGCAGAAGCAGAGGTGACAATGAGCTACAGTGTTCATATATATATAAAATTTTGACTTCTGTATACAATAACATATAAGTAAAAATGCTTAAACTGACATAATTGAACAGCAGAGCTTTAATCCTCGCTTCCGCATATACAGTACATTGACTCCTCAAGCAAGCGAACACAGATGTGTTACGTGAATGTTAATGATCAACATACAGTTTCCATCTATCTGCATAACTAGAATTATGCAGATAGATGGAAAAAAGCAGTAATAATGCGATAACCTGTTCTCAGACAGGCAGGGGACATACAGTATATTAGTAAAGAATAAAATAGAAGCTGAATACATATGCTTCAGCCTTCTTGTTCCACCTTTGGTTTAAGAATTATAAAAATAGAAATATTTAAGGATGTGTCATGCTATTTAATTTGGTTACAGTTCATATCTTGATTTGCTTTGAATTCACTATATATTGCTTTCTTTTATGTTTAGTTCATTTATTTTTATTTTGCCCCTTGTCTTTTTTGTCTTCCTTTCATACTTTGGATGAAGAACATTGAGTTTTGAAACTTAATTAGTTAGTGCAATTAAAGATTATGTTTATACTTCTCAAAAGTAGTGGCTAGAAGTGCCCTTGTATTACATTGTTTACTACACTGTAAACATTTCTTTAATTATTCTGTTTGATATTGAATTCTATCTCAGTTTACTGGCAATAGCCAACCCTGACATTTTTTTTATCATTATCATTTGTTATCATTACCACACTTATACCTTTTTGTATAATTAATACATTTAATTAAAAAACTGCAAATATGTTAAACCATTATAAAATATATCAGCAACTACACCATGTAAACCTGCTGGATTTCAAATAAACTACTAGAAAGATATTTAAATATTACTTAGAATTCGTTTTACCTGGAATGGAGAAAAAAGAACAGACTGCATTTCCTGTTGCATGTGTCACCACACATTGGAAAGGCTTCCTTGCGTCCCAGTCCTGTTTGCTCACTTGGATTTGACTGATTCCAGTATAAAGGCTGTCTTTTTGTACTGAAGGGTACTGAATAGAGTTTGTCAAGGCAGTCCCCTCTTTGGTCCATGCATAGGTCAGTGAGGAGGGTGTGAAGCCGGTGGCATAACAGCCAAGAGTGACCGTGTCTCCAGTCCCAGAACCACATTGCATCAGAGGAAACACAGTTGGTCCAATTGAAGTGGCTAAAAAAGGAAAAACAAATGTGTTAATAAAATACCAAAATTAAAATAATATTCTACATAACAGAGATGTCTTCAACCAGTCAATTGAGTTACTGAATTGTTTAAAAAGCAAAGCACTGAAAGTATTTTAATATGTTGAACATGAACATATTCAAACAGACCTTTCATGTTTCCCCATCTTAATTATTTAGATGTTGTTTGTTGCACTAAGGTTAACCTCCCTGAATATTATTATTTGTGGTTGTTTTGGTATTCTATATAAACCGGTAAACTACTTTAAATGCACAACTTTGACAATAATTAATAATGTTGTTTTCAGAATTGAATTGATGAAGGTGTGAAGTTGGTAAACATCCGTTAACTGCATTGAGAAACGCTGTATTCTGATAAAAAACATATTAAATTTGCTCAAATTCAGCAATTATGTATGACATTAAAGACTTTCTTACCTGAAGAAACAGTTACTGTTGTTCCCTTTCCCCAGTAGTCAAAAGCAGCATAGTATATAGCACAGTGCTGAATCTACTTAGCTGTTAGTATCAAAACTCTACGTCTACTAATGTCGAGTGCAAAGTCTACCTCGACACTTAATGAATCCCATTATGTTATATATTAATATTAGTGCTGTCAAAAATATCGCGTTATTAACGCGTTAGCGCAAAACAATTTTAACGGCGTTAATTTTTTTATCGCGAGATTAACGCTCTTTGTGACCTTGTGAACTTGTAGTTTTTTCATAAGCTGTGGCCACTGCTAGTATAACGTTAGAAAAACTACAGGATCCAGCTGTAAACCGGAAGCAAAACAATAAGCGCGCCCCACGCTACCGTATTGTGTGGATGTCGGGCACGAGATGCTGAAATGGACGCTGCTAACAAAATTATGAATGGAAAAGTTCGTTAGATAAAACCAAAGTTATCTGTGTGTATTGTCGGTGTGAACTGAGTTATCATCGTAGCACATCCAGTCTGAAATACCACTTGATGGCCAAACACACCGGCAATTCAAATTCTCCGCCTCCTCCGCGTCATAACCAGGCAACAATGGATGGATTTATTTTGTATCACCCTGTTTTGAAGGTTGTTGAGGGGGCTGTTTTTGTGACTAGGTATTTATTTTTTTGTCATCTGTTTATTGATAGTGTTGCTTTGTTTGAGATTTTGCTTCAGACGTGAATGGCTGTAACACTACATGTTGTTGTTGTGGTTTGCAATAAAAAAACATTTGCACAAAGCAAGCCTATCCACTTTTCCATGTTGATAAGAGTATGAAAATGATAATTCAAGGGACATTTAGAATAGATAAAAATGTGCGATTAATCGCGAGTTAAATATGACATTCATGAGATTAATCGCGATTAAATATTTTAATCGATTGACAGCACTAATTAATATTATATGTTATTTATAAATATCCACCAGTGAGTCCTACTGAGAATATCACTGACTTTTTACCCTACGTATTGTATTAAAACACTTTACTTTTGAAGTGACACTTGACACGATGAGAAGTTACAGTATAACTTAAACGCGACATTATACAACGTGAAACATACCCTGCTGCACATTTCAAACAGGACAAATCTTACCTGATGACACCGTTACCATAGTGCCTTTTCCCCAGTTATCACAGATAAGAAAGTCAATTCACCCTTCTCACAAAAACTCATTGCCATGATATCCCGTTACTTCATGTCATACAGTTTGGTTTTGGTGCCAGTTAAAATCTATTTCAAATATATACCTGTTAAAACTAAACTTCTAATTTTTAAACTATTCGAGAGTTTTTGTTCGGGCTAAAAAATACTGTCGGCTGTCTCATCACTGGCCAACAGTTGTGACAACATGAAAATTATAAAATATATTTTAGTAACATGATCAGGAATTTTATTCTCTAATCAGGAACATTAAAATTACATACCTGAGGTGACGGTGACCATAGTTCCTTTTCCCCAGTAGTCAAAAGCATAGTCACAGTTGAACAAATTATAAACCAATGCATACAAAAACCTGTTCCCAGATATTTACGCTTTCCATGGTTGGTTATTTTATGACGATCTAACTTCAGACACATCTTTATTTGCTTTTGCAAAGAACGATTTAGAAGATGGAGCCAAAAATGATTTTCACCCCCAAACTTTAAACGAAGTCTATTAGTTTTAACACATTTTATTTACGGTATGAATGACCTGAGTCCCAGCTGTAATTCTCAAAAAGTACTAAAGCGTTTTTTAAATCAAAATGTACACATTAGAAACAACAAAATAAGATGGACTTACCTGATGTAACTGTAACCATTGTGCCTTTTCCCCAGAGGTCAAAAGCCTCGTCACAGTGTAATATGTCAACACATCCAACATCCCTTGAGATATTTATTTCCTGTGGTCTGGGTTACATAAAATTAAGTGTGTTTGCCGACAGTTAGTGAACACTTCCTCCTGTCAGCTCCAGTTCCTGCAGCATGGAGTTCACATAAGCAGATACTCATGAATCAGCTGAAATGACTATTAAGTTTGGTACAGGTTAATGATTTAGGGCTCTGTTGCCCTTAAGTCCACATTTTCAACATATTGTTACAATTATTATTATAATGATTATAACAACAACAAAAATAATAATAATCCATCCATTCATTATTTGTAATCGCTTATCCTCATCAGGGTCAGATTGAGGCTGGAGCCTGTCCCAGCTGACTCTGGGCGAGAGGCGGGGTACACCCTCCACAAGTTGCCAGCTTATCGCAGGGTACATAGATACAAACAACCATTCACACTAACATTCACCCCTATGGCCAATTTAGAGTCACCAATTAACCTGTTGAGTGTAAATCTTGTGTGTGAAGCCAAAATACCCAGAAAGAACCCATGCAGACATGGAGAGAACTCAGATTTAAAGATTATTATTATTATTATTATTTATTGTTGTTGTTGTTGTTGTTGTTGTTGTTGATATGCTCACTTGATCTATCGCTGCTTTAATCAGCTGTCCTGTTCATCCCATTGCTGTCAACTTGCTTCACAATGGGAACATCAAGGAAATGTGTGTGATCACTGCATCTGTACCAGAAAACACAATAATTGCACTTTAAACATACACTGATGCATGTTTAGAATTTGCTGATTAAACTTCATCAATCAGCTAAATTAAAATGAAACCAGGGGTGGGTAAATGCATTTTTTTTTTTTTGAATAAATTAATGAATTAGTCAATGGCATCATAGAGTCTCTCACCTAGATAAAATAAAACTCAAAATCTAGGCCTAAAACGCATCATTTCATAAGAAAGTGACAAATGCAAAAGGCATAAATATGTGTTATGTGCCATGTTAACTAGGACACTACCTTGTTTTCCTCCTGTGTTGCGTGACTGTGCTCCTCCTGTGTTGTCTGTTGGCCTCTCTCCTATCTAAACAGACCATTAGCCGTTAAACTCCTCTCTTGCATAAAACATGCATTTGCATTTCCACCATGACCCTAAGCTACATTAAAAACATCACTATCCTCTTTGTTGTCTAGGAAGGATCCAGAATGAGGTTAGCATCTTCAATGCAGGTTTGCAAACCGGTCAATTAAAGTTTCATTGTCAATCTTCTTAATTTCACAGTATTAAACTGAAAGGAAAGCTATGTTTCTGAAATTTGACTAGCCCATTGTGTTCATTAACAAGGTGTGGAGGCGCCTCAGTATGGAGCATCTAGAATCACACAAGGTGATATTTTTTATCTTGTTAAAATTATTATCTTGTGTGGACAAGATATGAATCTCGCTTGCAGAGATAGGGATAGTATAGAATTCACACATATTACAATCACAGCTTTGAGTTTGCCAATCTACTGTCAATCATTGGGCTTAACAACACAAAAACCACAAAAACCACCAACTACAGGGAGTCCATCAGTCCTGCTGACTCCAGCGCTATATTTTGGGTTTAGGTTTGTCTTGGTCTTGGAACTTGCTCAGGAAGACATTGAAAGTGAGTTCATGCTAGCTTAGCACAAACCAATAACTGTATGCTACCAGTGAACCATTTGTACAGTTTAAATGAAATTAAACAACTTACAGAAATCTCACATACCATCATGTAAAATCCTAGTGCTCTGGGTATCCAGCAACAGCCATCAGTTTGTCCTCCATGATTGTTATTGCAAGGAAACTGTAAATTATAGTGTCTGCATTATTTATCGAAATCAAGGAAATGTTTCACTGACAGTTGTTCTGAATTATTGTTCATGGCCTCAACAGGCACAGGATACATGCTGGATTCCTTCAGTTCAGGTATAATACTGTCAGGGACCCCTTCACCACAAAAACAGAATCATTTCATTTTGGGATGTATTTGAAAGGTGAATGGCATGAGACGGGATATAATCCTGATGCAGAACAGGGTCAAATTTGACGAGAAAGGAAATGTTCTGGGAAATTCCCTTGTTTTCACTTGTCTCACTTTCATTGACACGAAATGGAATACCTTTTCATAGAAAGGAAGCTAGCCTAACAACAGACCTCAGATATTCTCTTTTAGGAACACTTGCTTTTATTATCGAGCATGATAAAGCTGTTGAACTACATCTCAATGTACGCTACCTTGAAAAGCTGGAAATTAACATACTTTGTTAGGTTTTACTGATGCCAACAAAGATTTCTTTTTATAAGAACATATGAACTCATGGTGCTAAAAGTGTTTGTCATACAAAAAGGCAAAAGAATAACGTGTTTAAATAAAATGTCATATCAAAAGAATAAAATCAATATGTTATTATAACATGAAAGTCTGACATATCAAATCTTAAAAGCTTTTATTATCATCTATATTTTTCTTCATTTTGGGGGTATATCCCAACATTTCTACAAATGTCTGAGCCTTTGGCTTTCAATCTAAAGTTTCCATTTGTTAACTGGATGAGGAAGCACCTGTTATGGTGAAGATTGTTTCCTCTGTGTTACATAAATATTAATCAGTAAGGATGTTGATAACCACAAGTCCAAAATTTACAGAAATTTTTGTTTCTCTTTCAATAGGATCTCAAACTGGTGTGTTATTCTTGTGTTATTCTTGTATTCTTGTGTTTTACAGTATGTGAAATAAAATAGAGCTATTCCAAGCTGTTGTTATTTTCACAGGGTAAAACTGAAAAATATACAGTTACACATAAATGCAATCCATCTGTCCACTATTCTCTCAGTGTCTAATAAATTTGTAAAATGATCTGGTTTTGTGAATATAATCTCTTTTTCTTAAGGATAGTGACTCTTAGGTTTTTTCCAACGAAGTCGCTGAATATTTCTGCATCAACTTCTGTCCCTGTTGCATCCTTGTATATAACCTGGGCATCAGGTGGCAGGCAAAATCTCTTGATGCCTGAAAAAGATAGCAAGATGTGCTTTTGAAGTCAGCACACACACACAGTCACTGCTCATGGAAAATACAGTAATCCACCGCTGTATAATCATCAAATAGACCTTGTAGGGTTGCACAATTCATCGATTTCACAATATGGCCTTGTGGAGGGGGCGTGGTGCATCAGCTTCAGGAGAGAGGTGTGGAGAGGGCTCAGGTGAGCAGCGCAAGGGGAGATGATTAGCACACCTGTTCACTGTTAACTAATCACTCTCTCATTTACTACAGACTGCTAACGTTAGCTCACTTGGTCAAATTTGCTGTTCAGTCCTGGCAACAAACAAGGTTTTGTAAAGCAAAAATTCAACGTAGATGTTTCATTGTACATACTGCATTTCACAGCATCAATTAATATTTGTTTGAGTAAGTTTGAACTTAATTGCACTTACCGTGGTAGAGGAGAAAATGGCGCTGCCTTGTGTTTGTCTGTAACCGAAGGAATGAAGTGTGCGGGCGGATGCCGCGCTTAATTACGTCTCTGCAGAGTTGATTAGAGTTGATTAACACCAGGTTAACACTGGTGCAGGGCAACCTGATCAACTCTGTCAAATAACCCCAACACTGGACACCATTTAAATCAGAAAGTGTTAAAATTATTTTTTTAAATAAAAATAAAAATAAATAAATAAATAAAAACTCTCCAATTTTTGCTGTGTACAGGTTGCAGATACATAGCAGCAAGCTGTGCTCATATGACTGATAAACTGTGCTAGGCTACACCACAGAGACAGGGAATAGAAATAGAAATAGAATATAATTATTTGTCATGATTTCACTTCAGCACTGAAATTACTTCGCTGATGTCAGGTGTTGTGTTGTGACCAAAGGCCTGGAGGACACAGTTGAATTGAAAATATGTCACCGGGGCATGTATGTCTATATTTAAGTGATATATGTATGTGTGCATGAACTGAAACTACATTTTAAACTGAGATTTTAACTAAACAGTTACATTTCATCTTCAAGAGGTTGATGTGTGTGTTACTGCTCCCAGGAATTGTTAGGGTTAGGGTTAGGGTTTGCAAATTTAATTTAATTTAATTTAATTTAATTTAATTTAAATTAATTTAATTTAGGGAAAGAAAATAAGACTTCAATATTAAGTCATGACACTTCATGACAATCATTATCAGCTAAATAGAGGAAGTAGTTTTTGTATTGCTCTGTTTCACTGTGGATCTCTGGCACAGTAATACACAGCAGTGTCTTCAGGCTGCACATTCTGCCCGTATAGAGTCACTGTGTTGCTGGAAGAGTCTAAGTCGACACTGAACTTGTTCTTTAGAGAATCTTTGTAGTATGCAACTCCAATGTAACTACTTCCAATCCACTCCAGCCCTTTCCCTGCAGGCTGTCTGATCCAAGCTGTGTAGTAGTCGCTAAGAGAATAAGAGACCTGACAGGTGATGGTCAGACGTTGACCTGGCTGCACAATCACAGAGGCTGGCTGTGTCAACTGTTCACACTTCACACCTGTTAAAAAAGAAAATGTTTTTTATGATCACGTTATACTGCAAAAGAAGAGGTGTTAACTAGAGAACATAGAGACTCACATCCAGCTGCCAACAGCAGCAGCAGAGCTACAGAAAACATGGTTTATGTTGACAGTGACGAGCTGTGAACTCCACTGACAGCCTGATGTGAAGTTTTTATAGCTGAGTAACAAGGAAGGTCACTGAGTTTGCATGCAGTCAAACACATGAAGCATCAACGTTGGTCTAACTGGAGCCAATAGAAGAGTCTGTTGACTGTTATTATATCTGCAGAGTAAAATCATGCCAGGAAATGACCTATGCCTTAACGTATAATCTTTTATTACACACTCATCTGTAACATTTTGAAAATGTCCCTGCATTTACAGAAAGGAAACAACTGTTTGTTTTTACTGTAAACTATTAACAATGTTTTGTATTGACAACAATTCATTATTCAAACATTATGTCAATTCTTGTACAATTGCAAACAATGTTAATGATCATTTTTACTATTCTTAATGTAAATTAACATGAATCATGATGGAAAACATATTCAATAAAATCAGCATTGCAATAACAATGATGATGTTCACCCATAGAAACAAAGGGAGCAATCTTGTGGTTTGCTTTCTATCTGTTTACATTGTGTTTAGCATGTTTTCAGTTATTTGATTAACTGTTTAACTGATTAACGTAATACTTAAAATGTATTAACTTTATATGTAACTTATTTTAATTGCAGCATTGATTTTTTTTTTTTTTTTTTTTTTCTCACTTACTGAACTTACTGACTGTAGAACAACAGAAATACAGTGACAGCAGATGTTTGAAAGCATGCAGAGAAACTTGGAGCCTCTAGAGGAAAACTGCTGCTCAGGACACGAGATCTGAGAGTCTCCTTTTAGTGACAGAGTAGAGAAACTTGACACTTACTGCCCTCTAAAGGTTTTATACCGGAAACTGCAACATTATTTTTCACTTTGACAATCCACCATTATCTGTAACTGATTATCCTCATCAGGATCAAAGTGTGGCTGGAGCCTATCCCAACTTACCCTGGACAAGTGTCCAGTTACCACATCATTATTGTGTCTTAATATGTATAAATGTTGCTTGTTTAGTTTAATCTCAGCAAAACTGAGTTTTACATTGACTACTTCTCACAGAGAGGAGAGAGAAAGATTGGCTTTGGCTTTTAAAGAATCATTCCTCCAGATCAGTTTATTTAAAGTGTGTATGACAATTTGGCTCTCAAGCACAATAATAAACAGCAGAATCTTCAGTCTTCAGACTGTTCATCTGCAGATACAGCTGCTGTCTGCTGTTGTCTCTGGAGATGGTAAACCGGCATTGAACTGACTGAGAGTAGTATTTCCTGTCATCATCAAATTCAATCCAGGCAACCCACTCCAGTCCTTTTCCAGGAGCCTGTCTGATCCAGTTCATATCGTAGCTGCTGAATATGAATCCAGAAGCTGTACAGGTCAATCTGTGAGATTTTGTACAGCTGTTCAACCAACTCCAGTCACTGTCTGACTGACTGTGAGTAAAAAGTGCCGCTACTATCACTATAGATAAAAGCAATCCACTCCAGACCTTTTCCAGCAGCCTGTCTGATCCAAGCATTATCAGGAATGCTACTAAACCCTGAATATGTGCAGGTCAGTCTGTGGGATTCTCCAGGCCTTTTAACCACTGGTTCAGTCTCAGTCAGTGTTTGACCCTCAGTACCTACAGACAGTTAAACAGATCATTAGTTACTGTAATGCAGCCAGATCGTGTTTGTACCAGGAGGTTTGTCAGAAAAACAATTATTGTTCTTACCTGCACAGTTAATAGACAGGATGAGAAAAACAACCAAATAATCAGGTCTGATCATTGTTAAAGCCAGTTGTCTCTGTCCAGCTTGCAGTGTGTATGTCAGTGATTTAGTCTCTGTCCTTCACTCTGCAACACATATGTAGAGATGGAAGAGATCAGAGTTTTGCATTGACTCCTCCTCCTCACAGAGAAACACATCTCTCTCATGATTTAGATCACCTATTTACATTTTTTTCATCTTTTTTTAAAATTACGATTTCAAGTAATTGAACTGTAACATTTATGTATTCTGCTCAGTAGCTTCTGGTGAGCCACACTGTACAGTATATATTTTACGTAAATATACAAATATATTCTGAACACCTGTTGTTTAAAATCAATAATGGTAACCATTATTGTTGTAGAAAAGCACATGTTAAATGTAACACTGAGAAACTGGGAATCACAAGCTACAACATCAGTTGTTGCATTTATGTCACTGTCATAGTTTCATCTGACTTCATGTCTTCTGCTGCCACCTGTTGTTACATCAGTTTGTAATCACATATTCAAGTATAAACATTGTTTTATCTTAATTTGTGGAATTTAACAGCTGTAGTTCTTTAATTTCAGCTACCAGATTGTTGTGTTGTCTTTGATCCCTTCATGAACAAATTACTTTTATTGTGTGTTTTATTGGTTGATGGTTGAGTATGTTTCTCATTAGTAGTGTTAAAACCTTTGGATTATTTTTTTTTTTTAAATCAAAATTGTTATCAAATATGAAATATAAAACAATATATTTTAGGACAAATATGAAAAAATAAAATATACAACAGCATAAAGTATACAGTATTATGTCATATACTTCATGCTTAACTTGTATCAGTCCAGTAATGATGAGTACTGTAGGATTTTGTACAGCTGCTCAATCAACTTCAGTCACTGTGAGTCTCGAGCACAATAATAAACAGCAGAATCTTCAGTCTTCAGACTGTTCATCTGCAGATACAGCTGCTGTCTGCTGTTGTCTCTGGAGATGGTAAACCGACCTTTGACTGACTGAGAGTAGATGTAGCTACTAGCAGTATTAATCCAGGCAAGCCACTCCAGTCCTTTTCCAGGAGCCTGTCTGATCCAGCCCATATTGTAGCTGCTGAGTGAGAATCCAGAGGCTGTACAGGTCAATCTGTGAGATTCTCCAGGCCTTTTAATCACTGGTTCAGATTCTGTCAGAGTCTGACCATCAACACCTGTAAACAAGAAAACCATCATACAATAATAAATACAAACAACAAAAAATAAATGTCCGACTTAAAAGACTTAAAAACATCAAATGAAACATCAGTGAAGATCTTCACCTGCCCAGCAGAGAGTTTTGCATTGACTCCTCCTCACGTCGAGGAAATAAAAGGATTGGACCTTGATGCCTCCTGTTAAAATTAAACTAAATAATCACATTATACACCCAAGAGATTGATTTGTGTGTAACGACTCCCAGGTCATGGTGTGTAGCTAAAAAGAACATTCATACAGTACAAGCTACACTGTCAGTCTCACACACTTTCATTTCAAATTGATGGGTCACCTCAGTGAGGTGGATTACTGCTGAGGGAGCAAACATGTGAGAAAGGAAGACATTGCTTTTCTTCCAAGACTCCAGGACAGTTTGTCTTGCAGTATCAATTATTCATTCAGCTTTCATCACAATGTCTCACATGCACAAGAATAAACAGCAGCTCCTTCAGTCTTTGTGAGATGGTGAACTGAAACTAAATGAACACATTAAACTGCAGTCCCTGCTGACTCAGCACTTAAAATGTTCTGTTAGTGTTTTAATGAAGTGAGCTCACAAAGAGTGTGAGTATAAAACTGTAGTCCAGTCCAGGTTTGACTGTCAGTCATTTAAGATCAGTGAGATATGAGAGTCACCTTATAGTGACAGAGGAGAGAGAAACTTGACACTGACTGCCATCTAGTGTTTTTATTAAATCAACTGCAACATTATATTTCACTCCCATATTGTCCACCAGATGTAAATTATTAATGTTAATAACATAAATGTGGCTGAAATGGCAACATGTAGTATTCATTATTATTTCAGCAGGTCATTAGTAGCTGTTTTGTAAAGAAGTGATCATTACAGGAATACTTTTTTTTATTTATGTCTTTAATGGTTTTTTTGTTTGTTTGGTTGTTGTTGTTTTTTGTTTGTTTGTTTGTTGGTTGGTTGGTTGGTTAATGATGTTTTCATTATTAGTTTTCATGTTTTATCAATATTCCAATATAATTCTTTCTCAGGATCTCTGAGTCCTGTACAAATGAGTACTGTAGGATTTTGTGCAGCTGTTCAAACAACTCCAGTCACTGTGAGTCTCGAGCACAATAATAAACAGCAGAATCTTCAGTCTTCAGACTGTTCATCTGCAGATACACCTGCTGTCTGCTGTTGTCTCTGGAGATGGTAAACCGGCCTTGAACTGACTGAGAGTAGTAGATGAGAGTACCATCATCATAGATATAAGCAATCCACTCCAGTCCTTTTCCAGGAGCCTGTCTGATCCAGCTCATGGCATAGCTACTGAATGTGAATCCAGAGGCTGTACAGGTCAATCTGTGAGATTCTCCAGGCCTTTTAATCACTGGTTCAGATTCTGTCAGAGTCTGACCATCAACACCTGTCAAAATATGGAGCAAATAAGCTTTGGCTGACAACATAAAATTAATTTGAAACAATTACAAATGAAAGATTAGTGAAGATCTTCACCTGCCCAGCAGACAGTTAAAAGCAGCAGTCCTGTCCTATAGTCCATCATGTTAAACTGTGTGTCCACTGTTCTCTGTCATCCTCTCTGCAGTCAGATAAGTAGAGGTGGAAGACATCTGAGTTTTGCATTGACTCCTCCTCACAGGGAGGAAATGAAAGGATTGGTCTTTGATGCCTCTTTTCTTTCTTGTCTAATGAAACTAGACTGATGGTAAGGAACTATCCATCAAGGTTAGTTAAAGTTTGAAAGTTTCTGACACATTTCAAATTGAGTAACTTGGTCATCAATATTAACACATCAAAGAAATAATAACACACAATAACATTAAAACGCAATTTCCCTGTTTGGGATTAATAAAGTATTTTCTATTCTATTCTGTTCTGAAAATCAAGGTCCACTCTTTTACAGGTTGTGGACATATAGCAGCGATCTGCACACATATGACTAATAATCTACAGGCTACATCACAGAGATAGGCGATATAAATAGATTCAAGACGTAGTGTGTAGCTAAAAAGAACATTTATACAGTACAAGCTACACTGTCAGTCTCACACACTTTCATTTCAAATTGATGGGTCACCTCAGTGAGGTGGATTACTGCTGAGGGGGCAAACATGTGAGAAAGGAAGACAAATGGCAACATGTAGTATTATTTATTATTTTTTCAGCAGGTTATTTGGCTATCATGAGCTGTGTCACAGTGGGTCCCCTCTCCGCCCACTCCAGCCTCCTAGTTACCACCTTGTGTTTGTCCCGCCCCTAATCACCCACACCTGTGCCTGATTCCCTCATTCCCCAGTGTATTTAAGCCCTATGTTCTCTTACCCCTCTGCCAGATTGTTAGTCTGATGATGTAGTATGATTTTTGTGTCCTACTTTTCATTGTTTCTTCCTAGTGTATTTATGGTTACCAGTTTTTGTATCTCACCTGTTTTTGACCCTGCCTTTGCCTCAGCCCTTTTGGATTGTTTGTCTGATTTTCTGATTGCATTTTTGTGTACCGAACCTTTGCCTGCTATTAAAGACTGTTTACCCCTTCTACCTGCGTCCCGAGTGCTGCATTGAGTCCAATTTCTGTGGTGTGTAACAAGCTGTTTTGTAAAGAAGTGATCATTACAGTAAGACTTTTATTTATTTATGTCAATGTTTTTTTGTTGTTGGTTAATGATGTTTTCATTATTAATTTTCATGACTTTATCAATCTTAAAATATAATTTTCTCAGGATTTGTTAGTTCAGTACAAATGAGTGCTGTAGATTTTTGTGCAGCTGTTCAAACAACTCCAGTCACTGTGAGTCTCGAGCACAATAATAAACAGCAGAATCTTCAGTCTTCAGACTGTTCATCTGCAGATACACCTGCTGTCTGCTGTTGTTTCTGGAGATGGTAAACCGGCCTTGAACTGATTGAGAGTAGGATTTGCTGCTACCACTACCACTCTCATTTATGGCAATGCACTCCAGTCCTTTTCCAGGAGCCTGTCTGATCCAGGCCAACCAGTCGTCACTGAGTGTGAATCCAGAGGTTGTACAGGTCAGTTTGTGAGATTCTCCAGGCCTTTTAATCACTGGTTCAGATTCTGTCAGAGTCTGACCATCAACACCTGTCAAGACACCAAAGAAAACCATCATAAAAAAATAACAAAAAACAAATTTACATGTTAAAAGTAAACATAAAAATGAAAGCTCAGTGAAGATCTTCACCTGCTCAGCAGATAGTTAAAAGCAGCAGTCCTGTCCTATAGTCCATGTTACGGCCGCTGGTGTTGGTGTGTTTTTCTTTTCTCCTCTTTTCCCCCATTCTAGGTTCTGCCCTTTTTTTCCCGGTGTCAGTGTGTGATCTGGTTCACCGGTGGCCACTTTAGCGGGCGGGGACATATAACCTGGAGGTGGAACTGGTGGCGCGCTCTCTCACTTTGTGGTTTGGCCTGTGTGGCAACGTTCGTGCTGTGTCCTTGTCTCGTGTATGATCTGATTACCTTAAGAAACCAGTGTTTCGGCTCCCCTCATTTTGAGGAAGTTCGTCTTTTGTTGGCACGTTTTCTCTGTTTGTAAATAAACGCCTTTTTGGTTACATCGTCTATCGTTTCTCTTTAAAAAACTCCCGGTATTTTATTATATGTTACTCCCTTCATCCCCTGGTCCAACTGGGGACGTAACAGTCCATCATGTTAAACTGTGTGTCCACTGTTCTTTGTCATCCTCTCTGCAGTCAGATAAGTAGAGGTGGAAGACATCTGAGTTTAACGTGCTTATCAGTGCAGTAAATATGAGTACTGAAGGATTTTATACAGCTGTTGAACCAACTCCAGTCACTGTGGCTGTCGAGCACAATAATAAACAGCAGAATCTTCAGTCTTCAGATTGTTCATCTGCAGATACACCTGCTGTCTGCTGTTGTCTCTGGAGATGGTAAACCGACCTTTGACTGACTGAGAGTAGAAGATGTAGCTACTGGTATAGATATGAGCAACCCACTCCAGTCCTTTTCCGGGAACCTGTCTTATCCAGGCCATCCCATAGTCACTGAATGTGAATCCAGAGGCTGTACAGGTCAATCTGTGAGATTCTCCAGGCCTTTTAATCACTGGTTCAGATTCTGTCAGAGTCTGACCATCAACACCTGTCAAGAGGAATAAAAACATCAAGTGAAATTAAAAAAAAATTAAAAAAAATTTTAAATGCAAGATTGAGATCAGTGAAGATCTTCACCTGCCCAGCAGATAGTTAAAAGCAGCAGTCCTGTCCTATAGTCCATCATGTTAAACTTTGTGTCCACTGTTCTCTGTCATCCTCTCTGCAGTCAGATAAGTAGAGGGAAGACTTCAGACTTCAGAATTGTGAGTCTCCTTACATGGAGAAGGATGATGTCCAGTTCTTTATTTTTTGTCTTTCATGATTTTGTGTTGCTTGAAATCAGATTTGGTCTACTCATATTGTGCATGAGGCTTAAGAAAATACCAAACAGTACATGCTACAAGCAAAAAGACAACTGAAATATCACTCACAAACACTGAAGCAGAGTCTTTATTATTTTTACAGCCAAGGACCCCATAGCTAATAGAGAGGTGGAGCAGGGAGTCCTGATGTTTTGTAAATTAATTTTAAACTAGGCCACCAAAACATGTACTGTGACCAGCTCACATGATTGCACCAAGACTCACATTAGCCAATCATCAATGTTATGTATGTAATGTAAAATATATATGTGTATTATTATATTATAGTCCAAAGACATGCAGGTTGATAGGTTAACTGGTGACTGAAATTGCTCAGGTATGAAGTGATGGTGAACAGTTTTTCTTGTCTCTGTGTGTCAGCTCTGTGATGAACTAGCTTCTTGCCCAGGGTGTACCCTGCCTCTCGCCCAATTCAAACTAGGACTGTCTCCAGCCCTCACAGGCATGATTAGGATAAGTGGTTATGGTTATGGTTATTTAAGTGGTTAATTGATAGATTTTTCTACAACAATGAGGACAAAACCCTCTTGAAGACCAAAGCAAAAAGACTTAAAATTTTAAAACATAACATAAGTTGTTATATTCTTTTTATCGTAACAAATCATCTTAGCTGACTAGATAACTTAAGATTAGACTAAAGATCATGTTATAGTTGTTTCAGGGGTTTTTGTTCAGGTCTATTGATGGTTTGTGTTATTGTGATTCTCTGGCACAGGAATACACAGCAGTGTCTTCAGGCTGCACATTCTGTCCGTTTAGAGTCACTGTGTTACTGGAAGTGTCTAAGTCGATACTGAACTTGTTCTTTAGTGAATCTTTCTAATATGATGTGGATCCAGCTCTCATTCCAATCCACTCCAACCAAACGTTGTCCTGGCTGCACAGTCACAGAGGCTGGCTGTGTCAACTGTTCACACTTCACACCTGGGGAGGAAAACATGTTGAATATTGAATCAGTGTGATAACAGTGAACAGTCAATGTGCTGTGATCATACTGTCAGTGTCTCTGCCTCAGTGAGACTCACACGATCCAGCAGCCACCAGCAGCAGCAGAGCCACAGAGAACATGGTTGGTATTGAAGATGATTTGATGAGAGCTTCTCTTCTTCTGCTGCAACTGACAGCATGTTCAAGTCTTTATAGCAGACTGTGAGGAACTTCACTTTGCATAGAGGACACTGACAGGCTATAAAAGAAGGACCAACTGCCCTGTCACAAGTAGTCATATCTTGAAATTGTATTGTAAACATTCTTATTTAATACATATGAAAGAAAATGTGTTTATTATGTAAAACATTACACATCCTTTTTTTAAACTCTTCACAACAAAGCAGACACATTTCACAGTTGAATTGGTTCTGCCTTGAACAGATCTTTTTATTATATGTGTAAAATAAAATAAAAAATTTAATGAATTTGTATTTATGTCAGTCACAGTCAGGTCAAAGGGATATTAAAGTTCTCATCTCCCTTAACTACATATTAGAGAACACCAGAGCTGCAATCAAACTGATGAAGCACTTTTCTTCAGATGTTGTTTCTTTGAGTGGGTATGATGTTGAACATCAATTTATCTGGATGGGAAATGTAGAAAGAAATTTTTTAATTTATTTTGACGTGTAAGTTTTTGTACAGCGTTGCTGCTTCCTGTGTCGCTGTGAGCCTCGAGCACAATAATAAACAGCAGAATCTTCAGTCTTCAGACTGTTCATCTGCAGATACACCTGCTGTCTGCTGTCGTCTCTGGAGATGGTAAACCGGCCTTGAACTGACTGAGAGTAGAATTTGTCGCTACTACCAGTATTAATCCAAGCAACCCACTCCAGTCCTTTTCCAGGAGCCTGTCTGACCCAGACCATCCCATAGCTGCTGAATGTGAATCCAGAGGCTGTACAGGTCAATCTGTGAGATTCTCCAGGTCTTTTAATTACTGGTCCAGATTCTGTCAGAGTCTGACCATCAACACCTGTCAAGATATGGAAGAAAGAAATCATGTGAATCAAGCTGACAACATGAGATTCAGAAATCTGTCAGATTTACAGACAAGGTTTGTAGGAGTTCAAATTCAAAGTAGTTCAAATATAACTGATCTTGGCATCATGGTGAACATGTGATTGATTGAAATGACTCTTTGTCATTGATTGTTAAATCATGCTGGGACAACAGGCTTTCAAACTTGTGAAGAGCATGCCAAAACAAGTGAATCCTGGAATTAAAGCAAAAGAGAAACATGGAAAATACAAGTAAAAGATATTCTGGAAGTCGAATACATTGCAGTCATGGCATCATTGTGAACAGTGAACTAGTGTTGAAATCATTAGTGGTCTGACGGCTCCTCCTCTGGTGACTTCATATTACAATTGTTCAGGCACTGAGGGGTTTTTTTTGTTCAGGTCTACTGATGGTTTCTGTTATTGTGGCTCTCTGGCACAGTTGCTGGAAGAGTCTAACTTGATACTGAACTTGTTCTTCAGTGAATCTTTATAGAATGAATCTCCAGTATATCTCAGTCCAATCCACTCCAGTCCTTTCCCTGCAGGCTGTCTGATCCAAGCTGTGAAGTAGCCGCTAACAGAATAAGAGACCTGACAGGTGATGGTCAGACATTGACCTGGCTGCACAGTCACAGAGACTGGCTGTGCCTACTGTTCACACTTCACACCTGTTAAAAAAAGAAAATGTTTTACATTTTCTCAATTACTGAACTTACAGACTGCACTTCAGAAATACAGTGACAGCAGCCAGTATCATGTAGATAATCTGAAAACTTCAGTCTTATCTGGCTGTTTGCAGTTTAGCATAAAAGACTTTAAGAAATTTAGAGAAAATAAATTTTTTCGAGCACAATAATAAACAGCAGAATCTTCAGTCTTCAGACTGTTCATCTGCAGATACAGCTGCTGTCTGCTGTTGTCTCTGGAGATGGTAAACCGGCCTTGGACTGACTGAGAGTAGGATTTGCTGCTACCACTATCTCTCTCAATTATGGCAATCCACTCCAATCCACTCCACTATGGCAGTCCTTCCCCAGGAGCCTGTCGAACCCAATGCATCCAGTAGTCACTGAATGTGAATCCAGAGGCTGTACAGGTCAATCTGTGAGATTCTCCAGGCCTTTTAATCACTGGTTCAGATTCTGTCAGAGTCTGACCATCAACACCTGTCAAGATATGGAAGAAAGAAATCATGTTAATTAGGCTGACAACATGAAATAAAATGGAAACAGCTAGAACAACCTCTCACCTGTGATTGGCCTCTGCTGCCCTGTGATCCTCAAGAATAAGCATGTATAGTTGATAGGGGGTGATTGAATTCTTAAAACAGCTAATCTTTGCTTTATATTAGGTAATTCTGAAAAGTTAGAAGTTCGGGTCACACTGGATTGCATTATATTAAACTGAACTATTTGTTGCAGCTTTTACAGTGTCATTATTTGTGACACTTTGCTCTTCTTTAAAATCATGAAAACGGATACCATCAGCCACACTTGTATCCTACCTGTACAACAGACACACACGGATTTATAGAAGCAGAAAGTGTTTACTCTATCACGTAACACATTTTTCCTTTTGCTTTTAAAATACATGCATTCAATCACAGTGGTAAAAGAGAATATATATTAATGTCTTAAAAATATATATATGTGAATAATGGGATTTTTTTTTTAAATAAAAATAAGTATTGCAGGTGATACTGAGACAACTTAATGTTCCCGGTGGTGGTAAATAGAGAAAGTAGTTTTTGTATGACTCTCATATCATTGTCTCTCACTGTGTCTCTTCTGGTACAGTAATACACCACTGTGTCCTCAGTCTTCAGACTGTTCATCTGTAGATACAGTTTACTGCTGGAGTCATCTCTGGAGATGGTGAATCTGCCCTGGACTGACTGTGAGTAAAATATAGGTGTACTGGATGTGCTTATATAAGCAATCCACTCCAGTCCTTTTCCAGGAGCCTGCCTGATCCAGCTCATAGGGTAGCTGCTGAATGTGAATCCAGAGGTTGTACAGGTCAATCTGTGAGATTCTCCAGGCCTTTTAATCACTGATTCAGATTCTGTCAGAGTCTGACCATCAGTACCTACAGACAGTTAAAAAGTGCATTAGTGACTGTAATGCAGCCAGAATGTCAGAAAAATAATTATTGTTCTTACCTGCACAGTTAATAGACAGGATGAGAAAAACAACCAAATAATCAGGTCTGATCATTGTAAAAGCCAGTTGTCTCTGTCCAGTCTGCAGTGTGTATGTCAGTGATTTAGTCTCTGTCCTTCACTCTGCAACACATATGTAGAGATGGAGGAGATCAGAGTTTTGCATTGACTCCTCCTCAGAGAGAAACACACCACATCTCATATATCTTGAAAAAACAGAATTTAGATGATCATTTTACATTTTATTAATATTTTTTAAATTATGATAATTAAGGTAATTCAACTGTAATGTTTATTTATAAAGAATAATATAAAGAATATAGAAGACAGAATTATAGAATATAATACAAATCAAGGAATTAACATAAAAAATAAAATATAGAATGTAAAGTATATATTATGTCGAATAATTCATGCTTTGTCTCTATCAGCCCAATAAAGATGAATACTGTAGGATTTTGTACAGCTGCTCAACAAACTTCAGTCACTGTGGCTCTCGAGCACAATAATAAACAGCAGAATCTCCAGTCTTCAGACTGTTCATCTGCAGATACAGCTGCTCTCTGCTGTTGTCTCTGGAGATGGTAAACCGGCCTTTGACTGACTGAGAGTAGTAAGTGCTACCACCACCACCATTACTGATATAAGCGAGCCACTCCGGTCCTTTTCCAGGAGCCTGTCTGATCCAAGCCATGTTGTAGCCAATGAGTGAGAATCCAGAGGCTGTACAGGTCAATCTGTGAGATTCTCCAGGCCTTTTAATCACTGGTTCAGATTCTGTCAGAGTCTGACCATCAACACCTGGCAAGACAAATTTACAACTTAAATCCAATCATCAATTGAAAGATCAGTGAAGATCTTCACCTGCCCAGCAGATAGTTAAAAGCAGCAGTCCTGTCCTATAGTCCATCATGTTAAACTGTGTGTCCACTGTTCTCTGTCATCCTCTCTGCAGTCAGATAAGTTGGAAGACATCTGAGTTTTGCATTGACTCCTCCTCACAGGGAGAGAACTGGATTGGCTTTGGCTTTAGAAGATTTTTTAGCCAACAATTTTCAGGAGTCATTCCTTCAAATTAGTTTATTTAAAGTCAGACATGTCTTAATTTCATTTGCATAAAATGTATATAATACGGTTCATTTATTAATGCAATGAGATTTTCCTTTTCAATAATAAGCAAATAAGAAACGTTTTGAGGATTTATTTTAACAGTGAACTGGTGTTTGAAATCATTAGTGGTCTGAGGGCTCCTCCTCTGGTGGCTTCATGTGTTAAGGAACTGAGGGATTTTTGTTCTGGTGTATTGATGGTTTGTGTTATTGTGGTTCTCTGGCACAGTAATACACAGCAGTGTCTTCAGGCTGCACACTCTGTCCATTTAGAGTCACTCTGTTGCTGGAAGAGTCTAAGTCGATACTGAACTTGTTCTTTAGTGAATCTTTATAGAATGAAGCTCCACTATTTCTCATTCCAATCCACTCCAGTCCTTTCCCTGAAGACTGTCTGATCCAAGCTGTGTAGTGGCTGCTGAGAGAATAAGAGACCTGACAGGTGATGGTCAGACGTTGACTTGGCTGCACAGTCACAGAGGCTGGCTGTGTCAACTGTTCACACTTCACACCTGTTAAAAAAGAAAATGTTTTGCCTATGCCTATAATGATGCCTATAATCAAGTTATACTGCAAAAGATGAACTGTTAACTTTGACAAATCCAGACAGACTCACATCCAGCTGCCAACAGCAGCAGCAGAGCTACAGTAAACATGGTTTATGTTGAAAGTGACGTGCTGTGAACTCCACTGACAGCCTGATGTGAAGTTTTTATAGCTGAGTAACAAGGAAGGTCACTGAGTTTGCATAGAATCAAATATATGAAGCATCAATATTGGTCTAACTGGAGCCAATAGAAGAGTCTGTTGTCTGTTAGCTGGAGTGAAAACATGCCTGAAAACTGCTTTACATTAGATATTTTTATTTCATTACTCACTTCAGTCACTGTGACTCTCGAGCACAATAATTAACAGCAGAATCTTCAGTCTTCATACTGTTCATCTGCAGATACAGCTGTTGTCTGCTGTCGTCTCTGGAGATGGTAAACCGGCCTTTGACTGACTGAGAGTAAAAAGTGTTGCTACCATCATAATAGATAAACGCAATCCACTCCAGTCCTTTTCCAGGAGCCTGTCTTATCCATACCATCCCATAGTCACTGAATGTGAATCCAGAGGCTGTACAGGTCAATCTGTGAGATTCTCCAGGCCTTTTAATCACTGGTTCAGATTCTGTCAGAGTCTTACCATCAACACCTGTCAAAATATGGAAGAAAGAAATCATGTGAATTTAAAACAACATGAAATTAAATTAAAACAACAAATGAAAGATCAGTGAAGATCTTCACCTGTCCAGCAGATAGTTAAAAGCAGCAGTCCTGTCCTATAGTCCATCATGTTAAACTGTGTGTCCACTGTTCTCTGTCATCCTCTCTGCAGTCAGATAAGTAGAGGTGGAAGACATCTGAGTATAACATGCTTGTGCCCTAATAGTCCAGTAAAGATGAGAACTGTGGGATTTTCTACAACTGCTCAACCAACTCCAGTCACTGTGACAATCAAGCACAATAATAAACAGCAGAATCTTCATTCTTCAGACTGTTCACCTGCAGATACACCTGCTGTCTGCTGTCGTCTCTGGAGATGGTAAACCGGCCTTTGACTGACTGAGAGTAGTGGATGTAGCTACTGCCACCACTAATATAAGCAACCCATTCCAGTCCTTTTCCAGCAGCATGTCTTAGCCAGGCCATCCCATAGTCACTGAATGTGAATCCAGAGGCTGTACAGGTCAATCTGTGAGATTCTCCAGGCCTTTTAATCACTGGTTCAGATTCTGTCAGAGTCTGACCATCAACACCTGTCAAGATATGGAAGAAAGAAATCATGTGAATTAAGCTGACAGCATGACAAAAAATTTAAACAGCTACAACAAATGAAACATCAGTGAAGATCTTCACCTGCCCAGCAGATATATATTAATGTCTTAAAATATATATATGTGAATAATGGGAATTTTTAAAAATAAAAATCAGTATTGCAGGTGATACTGAGACAACTTAATGTTCCCAGTGGTGGTAAATAGAGGAAGTAGTTTTTGTATGTCTCTCATATTATTGTCTCTCACTGTGTCTCTTCTGGCACAGTAATACACTGCTGTGTCCTCAGTCTTCAGACTGTTCATCTGCAGATACAGTTTACTGCTGAAGTCATCTCTGGAGATGGTGAATCTGCCCTTGACTGACTGTGAGTAAAAGATAGGAGTACTGGATGTGTCTATATAAGCAATCCACTCCAGTCCTTTTCCAGGAGCCTGCCTGATCCAGCTCATAGGGTAGCTCCTGAATGTGAATCCAGAGGCTGTACAGGTCAACCTGTGAGATTCTCCAGGCCTTTTAATCACTGGTTCAGATTCTGTCAGAGTCTGGCCATCAATACCTGTCAGAAAAAAACATCATATTAATTTATTTAGTACACACAAAAAATAAGTCAAAATTAGTGAAGATCTTCACCTGTCCAGCAGATAGTTAAAAGCAGCAGTCCTGTCCTATAGTCCATCATGTTAAACTGTGTGTCCACTGTTCTCTGTCATCCTCTCTGCAGTCAGATAAGTAGAGGTGGAAGACAACTGAGTTTTGCATTGACTCCTCCTATGACAGAAAATGTTCGTGTGTGTACTGTATCAGTGTCAGTTCTATTGAACCTTTCATGTCTTTAATGCATCAACAGAGGAGGAGAAAGAAACTTGACACTGACTGCCATCTAGTGTTTTTATAAAAGCAACTGCAAAATTATTTTCCACTCCCATTTTGTGACTTACTTTGGATATCAAATAATGTATCTCAGCAGATTGTTTTGCTGTCATTGGCTGTTTGGTGTGGAAGTGATTATTACAGTAAGACTTTTATTTATTTGTGTGTTTCATGGTTTTTGTTGTTGCTGAATATTGTTTTCATTGTTTTCATGATTTCATTAAAAATAACAATATAATTCTTTCTCAGGATCTATCAGCCCAGTAAAGATGAGTACTGTAGGATTTTCTACAACTGCTCAACCAACTCCAGTCACTGTGGCTCTCGAGCACAATAATAAACAGCAGAATCTTCAGTCTTCAGACTGTTCATCTGCAGATACAGCTGCTTTCTGCTGTTGTCTCTGGAGATGGTAAACCGGCCTTTGACTGATTGAGAGTAAAAAGTGCTGCTACCACCACTATGGATATAAGCGAGCCACTCCAGTCCTTTTCCAGGAGCCTGTCTGATCCAAGCCATGTCGTAGCTCCTGAATGTGAATCCAGAGGCTGTACAGGTCAATCTATGAGATTCTCCAGGCCTTTTAATCACTGGTTCAGATTCTGTCAGAGTCTGACCATCAACACCTGTCAAGATATGGAAGAAAGAAATCATGTTAATTAGGCTGACAGCATGAAATAAAATGGAAACAGCTACAACAAATGAAACATCAGTGAAGATCTTCACCTGCCCAGCAGATAGTTAAAAGCAGCAGTCCTGTCCTATAGTCCATCATGTTAAACTGTGTGTCCACTGTTCTCTGGCATCCTCTCTGCAGTCAGATAAGTAGAGGTGGAAGACTTCAGAGTTTTGCATTGACTCCTCCTCACAAGAAATACAGAACCACTTTGGACTTGGTCGTCAGCTTGATTCATGCAACTCAATTTAAAATTGGTATGTGAATTGCCTTTAGAAGGTAAACTTTGCACTCATTGTGAATTTTGATTGCTTGAAATTTGATTTTTGGTCACATATATTTTTTCCTGTTTCCAGACTGTGCTCCTGTAAGGAGCACAGTCTGGGGGTTGCTTTTTTTTCCTCCCCTCTCCCCCATGTATGCTGTATTTCTCTTCTCCTGCTCTGTCTCCCTGTCCTGTCTACCCCACTGTCATATGTATGTATGTATGTTATGTATATGTACGGACGGGTTGATGGTCATTTCGCTGGTACTTGTGACTAGTGACAATAAAGCATTCATTCATTCATTCATTCATTCATTCATTCATATATTGCATATCAGGTTAATCCATACAATCTTAAACAGTACAAGCTTCAAGTGACTATGGAGCACAGTAATAAACAGCAGAATCTTCAGTCTTCAGACTGTTCATCTGCAGATACAGCTGCTCTCTGCTGTTGTCTCTGGAGATGGTAAACCGGCCTTGGACTGACTGAGAGTAGTATTTGCTGCTACTACCAGTATCAATCCAGGCAACCCACTCTAGTCCCTTTCCAGGAGCCTGTCTGATCCAAGCCATATTGTAGCTGCTGAATGACAATCCAGAGGTTGTACAGGTCAGTCTGTGAGATTCTCCAGGCCTTTTAATCACTGGTTCAGATTCTGACAAATATGACATTTAGTCAGATAAAAAGACTGCAAAAGAAGAATTGGTAACTTTGACAAATACAGAAAAACTCACATCCAGCTGCCAACAGCAACAGCAACAGAGCGACAGAAAACATGCTTTAAATAAAATGTCCATTTTCTCACAAACTGTTAAATAAAAAAAATAAAGATTTTTTTCTGTACTCTTTGTGCTCCGTGTACTATCTCACACACCACCATCAATTTTACTAATTTCGGTTAAAGTGAAGTAAAAGTCTAAAAAGACAGATGCTGAACTGGGCTTCTTGCTGTAGCAGCTGGCTGCTATGTCTGTGTTGTTGCACTTGCAGAAAAAAAGGAAAACAGCTGTTTAGGAACTGAAACCTGTGTGATAAAATACAAAATCTACAAATGTTGATTGTCAGTGAGTTTAGATCAATGAGAACACCAGATCTGAGAGGCTTCTTTTAGTGAAACTTGACACTGACTGTCGTCCAATGGTATTGTACAAGACACTGCAACATTATTTAGCATTTTCATATTATGACTCCACATTGTGGATTCCATAGTAGTTTAATTTCAGCAACCAGATTGGTGTGCAGTCTTTGACCCATTTAAAAGTAATCATCTTTATTGTGTTTTTTTTGTGTGTGTGTAGGTGTGTGTGTGTGTGTGTGTGTGTGTGTGTGTGTGTGTGTGTGTGTGTGTGTGCGTGTGCGTGTGCGTGTGTGTGTGTGTGTGTGTGTGTGTGTGTGTGTGTGTGTGTGTGTGTGTGTGTGTGTGTGTGTGTGTGTGTGTGTGTTTAATGTTTAGTAAGGATGGACCCTGAAACATCCATGTTGAGAAAACATTTTTAATTTCTAATTCTTAATTTTACTTCTCAGACCACAGGACATTTTTCACTCCAGTCTTCAGTCTCTTAAATGAGCACAGGTGCACAAAAGGTGGCGGTGTTTCTGAATCTGGTTATATATGCTTTCCTCTTTGCATGGTAGACTTTCAACTTGTTCAACGTCTGTAGATCTTAGGGTAGACAGTCATATTGGACGCTCTACACCTCCTGGCAAAGACAGCCTTCAAATGTTAGTTCATTATTTGCCTCCTAGCAAGGAGGTTAATTAACCACTCCCTGGTGGCAGCTGTTACTACTGAGCAATCAATTTCCAAAACATTGAGAATCATTTAAAAGCAGCTCTTAGCTCATGAAGATGCAGGAAAACTTGTGTTGGGAAGAGCTGCAGGTTTGTTAGCAGATATGAAATGGGTTTGTTTGACTTGGGTGCAACATTACTACTGACCAGAACTTTACAATTTTATGTTTTTGCAGTGTGGACTTGGGGACAGGTCACAAATCAACTAAGCGCTATCCAGAATTTGCCCATTTAATTGCAGCAGGATGAAGTAAGTAAATTACTGTTTAAAATAATGGAAAAAATAAAGTCCATGATATAAAACAAATGTGTCTACAGGGTGTGGATTTTATGTCTATTAATTGGAAGCATCACCTGTGGCCCTGTGGGAAAGGGTAAGATGTTGTCTTATTTGCATCAAATATCTACTTGAGTTAGTTGAGACTCTTAACTGCTTAATTGCTTTAAATGAATGCTTCTAAACAGTCTTGTTTCTCCTCAGGCTATGGCTCAAATAGTGCTGACACAACCTTCATGCAGCAGCCATTTTCTTCTGGGTATTGGTTTAGTGGTGGAGGGGTGAGTTCTGACCTGGGCAGCAGCTCCCCTCTACGTCTACCCCAGGCTTCTGACGTTCCTGCTCCTCGGGATGCTGGTGCTGGTAGTTCCAGCAGCTCTCTAAATGTTTACAGCAGCAACACCGATTATGCTGGGGGTAAAGCGATCGACAGTGGCTATGTTGGTTTCAGGGATGAACGCTATAACAGCCCTGAGGTCAACGAATATGGGGTTGCATATGCTGCTGTTCAGTCTAGTGGGTATGCTGGTACCACTCCAGGTAGTGGTTATGGTAGTGCTTATGTAGGGGAGAGCTCTTATGAGTTTGCACCTACTCCTGATGAGAACTGGTCTCCATCTGCCACCAGCTATGGTGCCCGTGACGAAAACCCTGAGTCAGTCTTAAGCGACATGTCTGATTTGGAGCCAGTGTACTCCTTCAGGTCTCGGTCAAGCTACCAGCAAGGAAGAGCAGTATTTGCTCAAACCCGCTACACCCCTGGAGAGCCTGTTCCCCTGTTCATGCCAGTATCCAGACCAATCAGCAAAATTACTTCAAAGCAAAGCCATCCTGCTAAAACTCCAACCAAAGGTGGCTCCTAAAGGTCTTTCTGGTAAGGGTCAATGCATAATATCAAATTCCCTGTATCTTCTGACGGTAGTTTTACTCTTGTCTTTCCTTGCAGGTCTCAATGTTCCAGATGTCCCATTGCTGCTACATGATCTGTGAATAAATGGTCTTTATAAAATTCTTTGTTGGACTGTTTGCATGCATGAGTTTATAGGATTACTCTAAGTGTTAAGTGTGCAGACAGCTTGGCAGACAGTTTGGTCTTTATTTGAAAGGTTTTGAGTCCCATGTTTCTGATGGGGAAATTGTTTGCATGACATTTTACATTTTGTTAAATGTGAACAAGGCAATCTTGCTTGGGTAGACAACTGCACCAACCTCTTTTGGGCCATTATAAACTGGCAGGCCACATCTAACCTGCACAATGACCAGAGTACTGCAATATTACAAGAATATATTATCAGCCCTGTAAAGATGAACATGTACTATAGTGCATGTGTTTATTTGTACAGTTGAAAATATCACAGGATCCAGCAGCATTGGTGCTACAGAGAACATGAAGACAAAGCTGAAAGAACTTCACAATTTTAAGTTGCCACATTCACGGCTTGTCTGACATCTTGTCTAAAATGCCTTTATATTAAAATCCTAGCCGTATTTCTTTCAGAGAACCGGAAATAATACTTTTGTTTTATTTTTGTACTTTGACTTTTTCATTTTGTCACAATTTCAGCAACTTGAATCCTCCATTAGCTTGACCTGTACTGCTGTCTCCTGGCTTAATATCTTGCCCTGTCCTGTTCTTTCTCTATAGCTTCCCTGAAATTTGCCTGCATTTATTAAATAATGCATTCAAAGTATTTTTTTTTTTTTTTTAAATTTAAAAAAAACACACTTGATTATTGGACCTATCAGCCAAGTAACGAGTAAGTAGGATTTTGTACAGCTGCTCAACCAACTCCAGCCACTGAATCTCAAGCACAATAATAAACAGCAGAATCTTCAGTCTTCAGACTGTTCATCTGCAGATACACCTGCTGTCTGCTGTTGTCTCTGGAGATGGTAAACCGGCCTTTGACTGACTGAGAGTAGATAGTGCTGCCACCATTACCACTGATATAAGTTAGCCACTCCGGTCTTTTTCCAGGAGCCTGTCTGATCCAGTGCATAGGATAGCTGCTGAATGTGAATCCAGAGGCTGTACAGGTCAACCTGTGAGATTCTCCAGGCCTTTTAATCACTGGCTCAGATTCTGTCAGTCTGACCATCAACACCTGTCAAGATATGGAAGAAAGAAATCATGTGAATTAAGCTGACAGCATGACATAAAATTGAAACAACTACAACAAATGAAGCATCAGTGAAGATCTTCACCTGCCCAGCAGATAGTTAAAAGCAGCAGTCCTGTCCTATAGTCCATCATGTTAAACTGTGTGTCCACTGTTCTCTGTCATCCTCTCTGCAGTCAGATAAGTAGAGGTGCAAGACATCTGAGTTTTGCATTGACTCCTCCTCACGGGGAGGAAAGAACTGGATTGGACTTGAAAATGCAATATAAATTGGTTGTGTGATTGACTGGTGAACTTTTCTCACCTGTGATGCTCAAGAATAAGCAGGTATAGTTGATAGGGGGTGATTGAATGCTTAAAACAGCTAATCTTTGCTTTATATTAGGTCATTCTGAAAAATTAGAAGTTGGGGTCACACTGGATTGCATTATATTGAACTGAACTATTTGTTGCAGCTTTTACAGTGTCATTATTTATGACACTTTGCTCTTCTTTAAAATCATGAAAACGGATACCATCAGCCACACTTGCATCCTATCTGTACAACAGACACACAGATTTATTGACACAGAAAGTGTTTACTCTATCACATGAAACATTTTTACTTTTACTTTTTTACCAACTTAATGTTCCCAGTGGTGGTAAATAGAGGAAGTAGTTTTTGTATGACTCTCATATTATTGTCTCGCACTGTGTCTCTTCTGGCACAGTAATACACTGCTGTGTCCTCAGTCTTCAGACTGTTCATCTGTAAATACAGTTTACTGTTGGAGTCATCTCTGGAGATGGTGAATCTGCCCTGGACTGACTGGGAGTAAAAGATAGGACTACTATGTGTGTATGAAAGCAATCCACTCCAGTCGTTTTCCAGGAGCCTGTCTGATCCAGCTCATAGCATAGCTCCTGAATGTGAATCCAGAGGTTGTACAGGTCAATCTGTGAGATTCTCCAGGCCTTTTAATCACTGGTTCAGATTCTGTCAGAGTCTGACCATCAACACCTGTCAAAAAACATCATATAGCCTTTAAAGTTTTGCATTGGCTCCTCCTCACAGAGAGGATACAGGTAGACTGAATGTATTGAATGTACTGTTTAATTTGTGTGTATTATCAACGGTATTATCTGACCTGGGCAGCAGCACATCAACAATAAATTTTAACATTATAACTGTTTTGCTGATATTCTTCTCTTTACTGTTTAACTTGGCATATTATTTTATGACAAAACTGCTTCAAAAAATAATTCAAAATAGTTAAAAATAGCCAAGTGTCTTGAGTTTCACATGTTTGTTCATTGCACTTCCATAATTACAATTATATTATATTATTAATTTCCAGCTGCTGGACTCCTCTGGTAGCCCTGAGTAACTGGAGGTACTTAGACCTGACAGAGAAGAGTATACAGCTCTTTATTTTCAATATTATTTCCATGTGCATCTTCTGCTTCCATATTGGATTTAGTGTTACATATGTGATGATATGTATTATTAGTTTTTCAAAACATAGAATCAACCTGCATTATGATATTATAACATGCAAAGGGCCCTATAAGCATGAACATGTAGCTCTCTCAACCTCAACCTTTTCTCTTTCTCTATTTTTTTCACTTGTGCCTTTCATTTCTTCTCTGACAGAATGTTGCGTTGATGTGTTAAATATGAAAACTTCCAGTGTAAATGACAAGCAGGAGTCTTAAACTCAACTTCAGTTTATAGTTTAAGTATCATTCAGTTAAGAGAAAATGGATCTATTGTACTGAAAATAAAGTATTTTCTTTATTCATACAGTACATACAGTTGTAATATTTATTGATCATCTTTTCTCTGGGATCGTCTTTCTTATTTTTGCAACACAGAGAAAAATATGTGTACTTTAAACAAAAGAAAAAATAAAAATCAAAACTTAATTTGCATTACTCAGCCTATTATTAATTAAACTGGGCGTTGTAGGTTTTTGTATGGCGTTATGCCTTCCTGTGTCACTGTGACTATCGAGCACAATAATAAACAGCAGAATCTTCAGTCTTCAGACTGTTCATCTGCAGATACACCTGCTGTCTGCTGTTGTCTCTGGAGATGGTAAACCGGCCTTTGACTGACTGAGAGTAGTAGATCTCGCTACTGCCATCGCTGATGGTTGCAACCCACTCCAGTCCTTTTCCAGCAGCCTGTCTGATCCAAGCATTCCAGTAATTGCTACTAAACCCTGAATATGTGCAGGTCAGTCTGTGGGATTCTCCAGGCCTTTTAACCACTGGTTCAGACTCAGTCAGTGTTTGACCCTCAGTACCTACAGACAGTTAAACAGCTCATTAGTTACTGTAATACAGCCAGATCGTGTTTGTACCAGGACGTTTGTCAGAAAAACAATTATTGTTCTTACCTGCACAGTTAATAGACAGGATGAGAAAAACAACCAAATAATCAGGTCTGATCATTGTAAAAGCCAGTTGTCTCTGTCCAGTCTGCAGTGTGTATGTCAGTGATTTAGTCTCTGTCCTTCACCCTGCAACACATATGAAGAGATGGAAGAGATCAGAGTTTTGCATTGACTCCTCCTCCTCACAGAGAAACACACCACATCTCACATCTCTGGAATTTAATATGATTTAGATCATTCTCCACAGTAATTTAACTATAATCTTTATTGATACCAAATTTAGACTAGTATTTATTTATACAGCTCAGCGGCATTGGACAATAAATAGATAAGGAGCATAGCTCAAGTTGTGGGTTGAATTTATTTCATTAGCTGAAAGTTTTCATCTTTAAAAATGTACAATAGTGTAATTTGGCTTATCTGGTATTATATGTCCAAGTAAAGGGAAACAGTTGTTTTTGAATTAAATCATGTATATATGATATTTACATGATTTTACATATATGAAAGCTGAAGACTTCTCTCCTCAACAGTGAACTGGTGTTAAAATCATCAGTGGCATGAGCCTCCTATGGTCACATGTCATTGTTTTGTTGATACTGAACTTGTTTGTTAGAGAATCTTTGTAATATGTGGTGTATCCAACTCTGTTAACAGTCAGTCATTCCCTGAAGGCTGTCTGATCCAAGGTGTGAAGTAGCCGCTAACAGCATCAGAGACCTGACAGATCAGAGGTTGACCTGGCTTCATAGTCACAGAAGCTGGCTGTGTCAACTGTTCACATTTCACACCTGTGGAGGAAAACATGAAACTTTAATAGTGAATCAATGTAATAAAAGTGAACAGTTTGCATATGGTCAGTACCTCTGAACTGAACTGAAGTGAACTTGCTACTGCAATAAAGACTGTGAGGAAGTTCACTTTGCATAGAGAAGACACTGACAGACTATAAAAGAAAGATCAACTGTCATAGCAAGAGTACAAGACTTAGTACAAGTACAAGATGAATTATATTATAAAGTTATTGTATCCATGGATTACTTTAATAACTCAGTAATAGATTAATAAATAGTCATCATTTTATTACTCATTTTATTTGCAATTGGTGTACATATGCATACATATATGTGTCCTTTCAATCATTATTTTTCTTTTAATCTGTGAAATATAATGGAAAATGGTTCGTTCCGCCTTACATAATAACAGAATATCGGGAATATGGGAATATCATTAACTAGTATACCACTGAAGAAAAGCACATGTTGATAAAAAACTGTTTAAAAGAGGAAGTGACAAATCACAGCCCCAGCTGTTGATTTCACATTGTGTTTTTTGTCTGTATGTGTAGGTGGGATGTCATTCTGGTTTGTCTTAATATTTTAGATTTCAGATCTCCTGCTGCCCCCTGTTGACAATTGTAAAAGCATGTTACTTGAGTTTTTTGTAAAGTTTTTAAATGAATATGGCTCTTGCATTACACAGCCTTCATTACAGTGTTTTTCCTCCTTGTTGTTTTATCCAGTGCATAACATACTGACTGAAATCAAATCCAGTACCCCTGCAAGAAACACTGAGGGCTTCTTGAATGTTTTTCAACACTGAAGTGGAGGGAATGGACTCCAGAGCCTGGCCATTAAAGAATAATATATAAAAAATGACAAGTGAGAACAAGAGAGAAATAAATGCCAGAACATTCAATGACTCATGATGTCAGATATTGCTAAACCTGTTTATATGTGTATGTATAGACAAACTAAATTCACAATTTAAAATTAATTTTCACTGAATGTATTTTTTCCTGTGGTTAAATTGATCATGTACTTGTTTATTTAATTAATGGGCTTCTCATGCAATGCAGCACACAATTTAGCCTCTAATGTGATCACAGTGTGTAGATTAAGAATATCTTCTTAAGTTGAACAGAGCATGCATGTATGGTTATGTAATAGGCTGATGATGTAAATTATAATGTGAAAAAAAAATGTCACTAAGAAGTGCTGCAATGTTCCGATATCTTGCATTAATAAACATCATACTAAAAATAATTTAGATGTGTATTTAGATTCATATGGAATTTTTAAAAAATGTTATAAAATCTGATTACTTTTTCACACATTTAAAAAAAAAAAAAGGCTAATGCATACAGAGGTGCAGTGGGATATGATTCACAATCCTTCTAATGCTAGACCTTTTCCCTCTCCACTTTCCCATCTGTTGCATTCTGTTTGTGTTAAGTGATAACAGATAGAAAGCTTTATCCAGACATTTACTAGCTAGCTCCACGTGAAAGGATGGAATGATGCAGGAAATAAGCAACACAGATGTATTCTACACTGGTTTCTTTTCCCAAATAAAGGGTTGAAGTACAAAGATGATGAGGTGAGATGTTGAGATGAGTTGTTTTTATCATTGGTAGACAAATAACAATAAATCTTATTACAGTAATATGTTTTTAAGATGCATTTGTAATGCATTTATCCTTTATGAAAAAGCTGTAATGTTTGACGTGTATATGAAATTGTGTATATGCACAGCGCTAAGCCTATCTTTATTTTCTGGACCAAAGCTGCAGAGATAATCCATATGAGACCTCATCCCTCCTCACTGGCATACGCAGATCACTACTCATCACGGTTTACACAAACACATGCTCACACAGGAAAAAAGGAAACCAAATGATATAGCAATATATAACACAGTGAATTTCATTTTTCTAACAAAGATATTCACGATTACAAGTAACTGAGGATCTTGACTGAGACTGTCATCATGAGTCTTAAACAAGCCTGCATCTTTCTCAGAGGAGGAACCAGAAGACATGTAAGTCAAAATCGTTTTATGGTTTTACAGTACAGTTTATGGTTTTATGGTATTTTATTTTATTTATATATGATAGTTTTCTAAATTTCAAATAAATACATATTTATATATCTCCACTGTATGTCATTATTATAATTTTCTTTGGTTTTATCAGGAATGTAAATCATCATTATGGTCATTCTTATATAGTGTTATTTTAGTTAATAGTAAAAGAAACTTTGAGGATCACTCCTATTATGAACTAGAGGTGAAAGGGCAAACTTTTTATCTGGTGCATTAGATCGATAGCATTTAGTTAATTTCTGTGCTTTGTCCCTAAATTAAAAGAATATATTTACACAAAACCACAATATTTTATATGCAAATAATATAAAATATACAAAACATATGGTATTTAGTAGGTTGCATTTTGCTCCAATTAGTTATGTTCAGATTTTGGCAAGAAATTGAAATTTATTGGCAAACTACGCTGATGTCGTAATCCCAATATGAACAATCTGTATGTCTGATCTGGGATTAATTTGATAGAGTTAGATACTGTGCTATTAATAAATATATCAATAACCTGTGCAAAATAATATCAGGAGTTGCAGTAAAAGTAATTAAAGAACATAATAAGGAGGAGCTGTTCCATATTAGGGATGTTATTCAATGCACTGGGGTAAGAATGCGAAATATTGACCGAAAGTACAATAAAGGGCATCACTCTAGAACTAAAAAAAATCTAGCTCTGACATGTGTTATACAATATTGCATGATGGAAGTGTAGAATTTAATGAAACTGTTAAAAAAATAAATTAATAACACGAACATGTCCTAACATAAAATAGCCCGGAACAACACAGTACCATTGCATTTTGTCATTTGCCATGCCTGAGTAACATGTATTCCGTGTGAATTCCCCCATATAAATAATAATTTATTTCCTGTCTCAAAGACAATCTAGTTTTTGAATCAATGAAATGTGCAGTTCAAATGTATGTGCACACCTACATGTAAAAATGTGACCAAAGGGACACTTTTTCAACAAGCATGTGTAGCTTGTGCTAATTCCACAGAAATTTTTTTTTTTTTAATCTGCAGTACATACTATTTATATATTTATGTATGGAGCCTATGGAGCTTATATTAGGTCATGATCTTGCAGAAAGGCTCGTTGGAGACAACTGTGGATATAACAGTAAATTTTTTGTGAAACCACTGTATAAAATGTATTAACATTTTTATCCATCTATTATTATTTTGCAGACAAGAGCACTCACACAGGATGAGATTGAAGGTAAATGCTGTTTTTGATATGTACTTGGTAGAGTGCTGTATTTCTTTCTCTCTTTTTTTTTCCTTTTTCCTTTTTTAGTCTCATACTGTACCACCCTCAATTTTGTGTCTGCATGTTCTTTAGAGCTGCGTGAAGCTTTTGTAGAGTTTGATAAAGACAAGGATGGTTTCATAACCTGTAAAGACCTGGGGAACCTGATGAGGACCATGGGTTACATGCCAACTGAAATGGAGCTTATACAACTAAGCCAGAACATCAACATGAATTGTGAGTAGTGCATAATCACCTCAAATAAAAATCATTTTGTTTTTGTTACTTCTGAATGGGTCTTTAATATCTAGAAAAGCCATGGGGCGTCTTCCATGGAGTCTTTTATATTGCACTGCCATATTTAGAGTAGCCTAGAACAGACAAATTCATACATCCAACGTAGTTTTTCCTTTACGCTTGGAACAGGAGGCCAAGTGGATGGGGTTGCAATCAGCAACTACACTATACTAGATAGATGCCACTAGTCCTACACACTGATCCTTTAATGCTTTATTACTACCAATCATGTTGTGCTGATAAAGTGATAAAAAAAATTATCTGTTGTTACGCAAGGTATTCCTCCTTTTCATAACAGTGCATTAGTACTGGTAAGTATAGACAAATATATAAAGAACAGAAGTACAAAATATTTTTGAGGTGTCTTTTTTGTAGGTTTGTAGACTTCTAAAGAGGTCATGCATTGCTTATATTTTTTGCCAGAACATGTTTAAAACATGTATATGTATAAAGCAAAGCATCTTCAGGACTGATATATCATTTTGAAAGTTTCATAAAAATGTGTTTTTCAGTCATGTCTCAGGAGACACAGAGTATATTTGCATATTTCTATCTCGAAAGTTTAGTGTGAACCATCATAGAAACCTGACTGAACTCTGTGTGTTGTGAGCATTGCACTTCACTGAGATTTTAAATGAAGTAAAAAGCTGTGTGTTTTCATTTGTATTTTCACAGTGGGCGGACGGGTGGACTTTGAAGATTTTGTGGAACTAATGACCCCCAAGCTTTTAGCTGAAACTGCAGGGATGATTGGGTTGAAGGAACTTAAAGAAGCATTTAGAGAGGTGATTGCAAGATACCTATTCTCTTTTTTTGGTCTTTGGCACCACATAGTGGATATTAAATAAACACACTGTAAAAGCTGAAATCTGGCAAAGTATTCTGTTATGATTGCAATATGAATCCAAGATCTCCTAAAGCTTTGCAATGTTTTGGATTTTTTTTCCCTTTTCCTACAGTTCGATATAGATGGTGATGGTTCTATCACATCTGATGAGCTGAGACATGCCATGATAAAGTTATTAGGAGAACAAACCAGCAAACATGAAATTGAAGCAGTGGTCAGAGAAGCTGACAACAATGGAGATGGAACAGTTGACTTTGAGGGTGAGATACAAGGAAATACTCTTTTAGTCTTTTTTATAGCCTTCTATTAACTTCTGCTGTCTAAATTATCTGAGTTTCTCTGTGTGTCACAAATGCTTAAGTAACATGTAATAACACTATTCCAAAAAAAATGGTTGTTGTTGTTAAATAAGCTATTAAATGAATTGTTCCCTTGCTATATAGAAGTTAAAATAATCTTTTTCTTAATCTCTTTACAGAGTTTGTGAAAATGATGTCGCAGAAATGAGGACAACAGAATGAATGAATGTCAATGGAGCAGATGCATTTTTTTATTTCCTTTTATTTACCTGCTATTTTAGTGGCATTTGCCTCATACACAATTATGTGGAGTTCATTAATTTCAAGTGAAGAAGTTTGTTTGTTTGTTTTGTTTTTTTGTTAAAATTGACAGATCAAAATTGAAAATTGTTAACATTTGAATGGTAGTTAAAGACAGCCACACCCTTAGGTTTTTGGATATTGCAAGTCAGTAAATTTGAAAGGTTTGTTGTCATTTAGTTTGCCCCAGATCCCCAAGATCTGTCCCAAAGGGCAGTGACTGAACACATTATTGTTAGTTGTTCAAAGTGGATTAATAAATATGTTAAATTAGAGGTATTTGAAATGTAGCTAAGCTAAGCATGTCTTAAAGTAGAAGTTAAAGTAAAGAGGATAAGCCTGTCAACAAATTTGTGTCATAAAGATGATCTGGGTGTGCTGCACAAACTGAGTCACATCTTGCATGGGGTGTTAAGGTGCTAGTTCACCTCATGGGTGTTATGCAATTTTCTATCCTTAGTTTACACAAGGTCATGCGTGGGCCTTGAGGTCCTCGGCAGTATTACTTGTTCGGCTTTGGTTGAGAACAGTAAGTGCCAGTCTATCTCAACACTGTGGTGGCCAGGGTCGAAGAGACTGTTGCTGCCTTCCTAGACATAATAGATAGCTGGCCGCTGACATTCCAATCTGCGTAAACAGACATCTGTGTCTTCAGACTAGAATATGCTGACAATAACACCTGCATGGGAAAAAACATTCTCTTTGAACATTCTCTCTCTTTATTCTAATTCTGGGCGTATAGTATTTGTGGTGTTATCTTGGGGTTTAAAGTCTATCCACCAGGATGAGTTGGGCAGAATGTGAGACCAAATCAGGCACTTCTGATGTACTATGAGAGTGTCTCTAATTCTCCTTGGCCAAGTGTCAATAAATATTACAGCATAAGACATCAGAGGCTCCTGAACACTTTCTTCCCTCCTGACCTCACCATTGACCTTTGACTTCAGCAATTTCTCCACAACAATGGGCACTGCTGAGGTACCCTTGAGCAAGGTACCAAACTCTATGTGTCAGCCCGATCACTCTAGCATCTGTCCCTCCAGTTCTATGTCTCTGTGTGCATGTTTGTATTTCACATTTTGTATCATTTTGTGTGTAAACTGTAAAATGGAGTCAAAAATTAAATGTTTCTGTTGAGGATTAATAAATAAATTCTTATTCTTTTAAACATGCTATAGAGTTACATGTTGGAAATAGTGTGCGGTGTAGTCTGCTTCAATGGCACTGCTTCAATGGGTAGTCTGCTTCAATGGCACTAAAATACTAAATTATTGTACTTGTACATTTGCATTTCATTCTTGCATGCAAATAAGAAAAATACAACTTTATAATTAATACTTAATGTGAGTAGTGTTTGAGTACAGCTGATTATTATTATTAGAGTATTGATGTCTGAACTATTGATTGATGTATGGTAAAATTGTCAAGGCCATTCATCTTACTAAATAAATCCTAAATTAATAGAACAATGTTTATGCAAAGATTAATTCACATTTCAACAAGTATGACTGATGTCATTCCTGGATGCCAGATTGCCAACAATAATATAAATAACAGATTTATATTCCAACCACTTTGTTCATTTTGCATCTTTCACTGAAAATAATCCCTCTAAGGTCACTAATGCTGTTGCATAACAGGCCAACATGAAAATTTTTGAATGTGACAATAGCTATTTTTGTCTTTCAAATAAATGGGTTGTCACAGTCTTTTGAGGCTATGGTATAATGTCAAGACTGCCAGTAAAACAACATTTTTGTTTGTCATATAATCAATGTAATAATGACATACAATTGCCGGGAAACCAAAAAAATATAGCTTTTTTTGTGGTGACCAGTATTAATGCAAGATATGAAATAAAATCATTTAGAAATGCCATCTTGGAAACATCACAGTGACACAACAAGGTATATAGCCTTGCCTTGTGATGATGTGGTGGACAGTTGAGCAGCCCAACCCCACCCCCCCATGTCACTAACCTATGACAGTAATACTCAATATCTGAGTTGTTATATTATTTGCTAGTGAATTTGACAATGATGTTAAGCGTCCCATCCAATCCCACACAGCCCACAAAATAAATGTCTTGTGTTGAACAAATTATACATTATGAAACAACATACATACAACTACATATAAACGATCTCAGGAATAATCCGTCACTCTGGGGTGGATTATTCAATCTCTGTAATCCTCATCATGGGACCCTTAGATGAACAGATGGCAGATAAGACAAAATCACCACTCTAATTCTCATCGACTGAAAGAAAAAAGTAACCCCCAAAAAAGCTTAAAGGGAGCTTAATAAACAAATATGTGTTTTCAAAATGATGTTTTAGTGTGTTTAAGTCAAAGACATACTCATTAGTCATGTATGATATGTTATCCATATCCAAGCATATTGTATCAACAAAAGTGTACTTACACATGTATTATTCTATTACTCTATTGATTTAGACTCTGAGTCAAAAATTATTTATTTGTTATTTATTTGTTGTTTGGATTCCAAGAAAAACAAAAGTGACAAAAAACCTGTGTATACAATATGTAAACCACCAATTATATTAATAAACAAAGAAAAAATAGATTAATAGATTTATAGATAAAAAAAACATACAGGCATATACAGAGGATAGTAATACGAAGAGAAAAGATACCCACAGTATGCAAAAGTTTTGATCAGTTTGGCATTCATTTCAGAAAACAAAAATAAATAGAAATCTAAATTTATAGGATTTTCATGTCTTCACAGTTTTTTGGTTGACCCATAGGTAATCTATCTAAATTTCAAAATAAAGCATCCCAGGCTGACTTTAATGGCCTTCCCATCCTGGAGGCATATGTGTACATGCATCGGCATCTCAAAACAAAAGTCCAGTAATCAGGACAGATAGGTTTCACATGCAAGTAGCATTCACAAGCATAATATATGATGTCCAGATAAGATTTACAAGGTTAACACCTGATGTGCTCTTCTTCGGTTAGCTCTCATTGTGCTTTCAAGTGATGTCAATTTGCAGTCAAATTGTCTAGTATGTAGCTGTTATCTAACATCATCCATAGTAATGCGTTCATGTGTCACTTCCTAGTGCAGACCATAAATCAAACACCACTTGAAAGTGTGGCTAATGGCTTGTGTAATTCTTAGGGCAGATTCACACAGTGATTCATCGACTGGAATGAGATGCATGACCCCCAACAAGCAGGGCTAAGGTAAGGCATCCCTGCATGTTGTTTATTAGTAGTGCAGGAGCAAATTCAAAGGTCGGGGCTGAACATGAAATCCAATGCTTGCCTCTCTGCTGCAGCCACGTTTGGATGCCAGAGGTCCACACTCAAAATGACTCGAGGTCCAGCATCTGGAGGCCCTTTAGAAATAGAGACACATGCAATTTTAAGGTTAATATGTGACAGACAGAAGGGGGGTTGCAGTGTTATAGTCAAGACCACCTGAGACCAACAGAGATAAAGTCATGACCAAGACCAGAGTGTTACACAAGATCAAGACTTTGAGTGGTTGTGACTAAGTCAAGTCCAGGATCAGTATATACATAAATAGCTAATAGCATAACTAATATAGTAAAGTATGTTTGGATGTGGGGTGAAGAGATTTCTGCTGGTGTCACTTACACTTAACTTCCTTCATGCTTCCTTTCTAAATGCCAATAAAAGTTAAACGTCATTACAGTCATCTCAGTAAGCACTGCATTGCAGAATTTATATACTGCTGTGGATTTTTTTGGACAATGTTTTGCAGATGAAATCTTTGTGGTTTAGGTAGCCAAATATTATTACAGAAGATCTGGCTCTAATCTTCTCACAGACAGCCAGAGTTTCATCTCCTGTCTCCTATATTCACTTTCTTGGAGTACATGTTTAGGAAGGCAGGAAGGAGTGACAGCCATTAACAGTACAAAAATATCAAATTAGAAATGAGTCGAGTTATTGATTGAATTTAAAGTATGTTAATTATGTTAATGATGTTAACAAATAAATCAGACAATTACTACACGCAATTTAGTGATACCTCTGCAGTCTTGACCTTGAAATAAAATCCTCTTTGCCCGAGACCCATAAAAAAAACAAGCAAAAATGCATTTGATTCCGAGACAAGACTGACTTTCAAAAAGTGGTCTTGGGACCAAAACTGATCTGGAGTACTACAACACAATCAGCGACTACATGGGTAGACGTCATGAAATCCTACACACTGGTCCTTTAAGTAAAGTCACTTAAATAGAGATCATGCATTGCATTACACTTTTATTTTTTGTGCATAGTTTTAATGACAAGTAAACAATTAATAGTAATGAATGTTATATGTATTTGTTTCCCATGACAATTTATGTATAACCATTTGCCTTAACTGTAAGTCAATTTATTAAAATTAATAAATGCCATAATTTTACCCAGAAATACAATATATCCTCACAAATTACAATCAAACATTTTTTCAAAGTTTGTGTGATTCACCAACCCTTGTGGGAGACAGTGTGAAGGAACGAGTCATCAACCAGGAGGCAGTGTCCCTCTGACCAGCACTGAGGCTCCCCTCCCACCACCAGCTCACATGAGGGTGGAGTCTGCAGACCTACAAAAGTGATATCTGTTTTTAAACTAAACAAAATATTGTGTTATCCCTCAGCTAAGAAGGCTATGAACTCCATCCCTGTCTGTGTTTAAAACAGAGAGGATTATAGCCAGATGGATAACCACACAAAATGGGCTAAGGGGAAATGAATCTCTACTCTGACCCAAGTATCACATTATGCAGTGGTTTAGTATTTTATTAGGTCATTTTATTTTATTTATTTATTTTATTTATTTATTTTTTTTTTTTTGGTGCCTGACCACAATATTTTAGTTGCACCGTAACTGTTCCAAAGTGCACCATGGTATATTGAACCCTACAATATCTGTGTGTCCTTCCAATCACCTTTGCTAGTGCCTTTGTAACAATTTAGATTACTTTGAATATTTCCTTCTGTGTTTCTAGAAAAACCATGTTGTACCTTGATTTGTCTGAAATGTTTTGTCAAAGTGCCTGGCACAAGACATTGTATTCTAGGAGGTACTGGCATATGAATAAAGCAAACAAGGTGCCAAGGCACTGTGGAAAGTAATCACCTCAAGGACTACCTTCCATTTGCTAAGAGGTATCCTGCTAAAAGGAGGGGAAAATAAGTTCCATGCAAATGTACTGTATGTCATTAGATGCAGGTGGGTTTGGAAGGTAAATCTGTGTCTCTTATTGGGTGAGTTTTTGTCCATAATGTGATCATTTCTGGTTCATATTGCTGAGTTTTATAAGTTGGAGCAGATACAGCAGACTGCATTACAACAAATTCCAGTATAGTATTAGTATCAGTCAATTTTGATTGTAAGATCTGTGATGTGGATGAACCACTATGAACGCAATTCTTCTAATACTCACCAAGATGACAACGTAAGCGTGTATTGGTGGGTCCATATGAGCTCCCTAACGTAGCTCCAGGTCCCAATAACCAAAATCCAGCAGATCCCAATGAGTTGCTGCTTATAAATGTACGGAGAGAGAGAAGTGTCCGGTAGGTGCAGGGACAGGAGCGACAGTTTCCGGCCACACAGACACCTGCACTGTACAAAGGAAACACTGCCTGGCCCTGGAAGAGACAATGAAACACATGACTGAAATGTCAGAATATTTAATATACAGTATTTATAGAAATTGAATTTCATCCTTTGCATTAGCCAGCACAATGCAGCTGTATGTAAATTCTTTATATTTATATTTTTATGCAAAGCTTGGAAGTGATCATTGCTCTGCCCCTTTCTCATAGTGGGCCTGAAAGATTTTATTTTATTGTGTACCTTTGGTCCCATACAGGTCCAGCCTAATTTTGGGTCGATGCCCCGCTGGTAAACTGCCTTGAATTCCGCCAAGATTATAGAGTAGTTGGCTTCCAAGACCTCAATGTCATGTCGATGAGCATCACGGGGAAAGAAAGGAACACTTGGGACATCTGGCAGGAAGAAAAGATGAGGCTTCTGTATAGCAGAGTGATCATTCAGTCTGACCTACAGTGAGAGTAAACCAGTGGTTAATTCTTGACAATGTTTCCGCCCCACATTGTTTGTAGAAAATATTTCCTTGATTTAACTAATTTGAAACAAAGAGGTGCTGACTACTTATATACCAGATTATGCAGTTACCTGACAAACCAACCACAATGAAATTTAATGCATTACATTAATGAACAACACGATTTACTGCCAATAGAAAGTGCCATGTTACAGCTTGCATGGAACAAACTTGTACCTGCTCACGGAGACCCTTATGAATGCGTCCCATGCCCACCCAACTGTAACGTTTGGCATACTCTTGCAGTGCTGCGTACAGTTTCTTGGCTTCTGCAGATGCCTGGGCTGGGAACAAGGCATGACTCAGCACTGGGGTGAGGTAGCCCTGTCCCTGCTCCTCATCCTCCTCTGTTTCCATGGAAATAAAGGGAGTAATTTGATCACTCCTCGACAGCTTGGATCGGGCACTACACTTTGTTCCAGCACAGCTACCGCCACGGGATATAATGGACCGTCTTGAGCCTGACTTGAGCTTTACAGCATGTGCGTGGCCTGGGATTGGCAGGTCAGAGCCCATCCGATAACAGTGCCATAGAAAAAGTAATAGCAGTGTCCACAGAAGGCCACTCAGTGAATGGACACCCAGCTCAACATATGGAGGCAAAGGTAGTGTGTTCATTGACCAATGCATCCTTTAAATTTGTGAGACACAAGTACTGAAAAAGAAACAGATTAAGAGATTAGTTTAAGTATCATAAAAGAATCTCAAACAATGTGATTTACATTTTACTGGCCTAGAACTAATTCTGTAGGTGACTGTAGACATTCTACACCCCAAACTATTAGCCTTGATGATGGGGATCTTAATTTACACAATAAAAACAACAGGAGTAAGCATTCTCATACAGTCTTTCCCACTGTTAAAAAATACATTTTCTGGCTTGTCAAAGTGTTAGAGATCATGGTAAAGAACTGAAAGACTGTTTTCCAATACATACCACCTATCATAAGAAGCTGATGCCTATCCCACCATGCACTTGGAAGAAATTAGTGAAACATTTTGACAGGTTGTTGGTGTATCACAGAGGCTAAGGCACTTTGGTTTAGTTGCCTCTGAGGCTGACTTTTTGTGTTATGTAAGTTCTGAACTAGCAGTGGGTGTAGCTAAAGATTTCACAGCAGGCAATATTCTCAAATCATACCAAGGCTTTACATCTCCACTGTTACCTTGGCTGCCAATTCAGAGAATGTCTATTTCTTTCTTTTAATGAGCTGAAATCATTGTGTTCTTCTTTGCCCTTTTCTATTGGTTTAAAAATGTGTCCCTGTTCACGTAGCCTACTTTCAGCTGTTGTTGTTGCCAACATTAATAACATTTGTCAACAATGTGTGGTGACAGAAAATAGATGGATGGATGGATGGATGGATGATGGATGGATGGATGGATGGATGGATGGATGGATGGATGGATGGACAATGTGAAAATCAGTTAATATAGCAAATATTAGCATTACACGGCTACTAAACAATGCTATTGTGTATCTCTTCAAATGTAAAGTGTACTAAAAATTTGCACCAGTGCCAAAGTGGACTAAATGTTGCATTTGTGTTTAATCAGATTTCTGTCACATCTGTGATTTTATTACACGCAATAAAAAGTAGAAGATAACAGAGCAGGCCAAGCTCTGTCCTGTGAGCATTCAATCTGTAAAATTGATTTACACGTGATTTGATCAAAGATAGTGTGTGTGTGTGTGTGTGTGTGTGTGTGTGTGTGTGTGTGTGTGTGTTAGAGTTAGACATTTAGAATTTTCTTTTTTACTGTTACCAACAAGCAAAAAAACAGCTGTGTGCGCGCGTGCACGTATGTGTGCGTGCGCGCGGGTGTGTGTTTCAGGTGGGAGGGCTCTTTCCTAATAGGCTTATTCCAACAGATTCGTTTCGTAGTTGCATCAATTACATGCTAAGTGATGATACTGCCCACTGGAAACACCTAGCACGGTTACGCATCAAAGGTGTGCCATAAATTGTGCATTTGTGCCGTTTTTTGTTTGTTTTTTTGCAGTCGCTTCAGCATTCATTTTGTTTTTGCTCTGCACCAGCCCCCACAGCTCAGCTGGCTCATGTTTAATGCCCGCATTCCATGTTAGCGCAAACATCCACCCATTACAGGAAACCACGGCACAAAAATGTTCGCCATGCATACCCATGTGGCACATGCAGGCCTTCAAATGATCAAACATACACTGCGTGCCGCATCTCACATCTCCGTCTGATTACCTTGATATACTGTGCTGCGTTGTTTCGGATACACTTCAGAACCGTGCTGGTGGACAGCTCCTCCAGCGCCCACAGACAAAATGTGGATATCTCTCCCGCGCTGCTGCAGTTACCGCGCGCGGCCGCTAGGGCGCACCTGAAGCTTCAACACAAATGCCCTCACATCATAGCCGAATGCGTCAACCACACGGTAACCAGCTAGGGGCATCTCACCAGCACAAACCCCGCCGTGTTCTCGGGGCCTAAAGCAACAGGATACAGTCCAAGTAACAGAACACAGGACGCATTCTGGAAGATAAAGGTAAGCGGTAGGCACCTTTCAACGTTGCTGAGATGGTTGTCGGTCTCACGGTAGTGATGACTGATGCCAAAAAATCGTCCTCCGCACAAAGAGGGCCGGGGGAGGTGCGAGTGATGCTGCCTCGTATAGCCCCATCATTTTGTCACACATCAGGCTGGTAATTTCACCGAGGAAACGCCTTGAATAAGAGCGGAGGGGCTTTTTGACACATTACTATTAACAGCCTGATAATAGAATAAGGTTTAGAGTCTACCTGCGCTGAGGGCAGGCTCATTTGGTGAATTTTGGAATAGCGCATTTTCGGGCATGTTGTTGCAGATTTGGGTGAGAAAATGCAGAGGGAAGCCTGAATATTTAACCTTACACTGTGTGCGATGTGTACCTGTTCCCTTTTCTCAGACCTGTAAAAAACAGCTTTTACTGAATAGTCATTTACACCTTTGTATAGCATAAACAAAATTGATATTTTCCGGATTGACGGAGCTGAGCTTTTACAGTAGGCTATCAAATCGCAATCCTCTAATCCGAGTCATTGTGGCCTGTGTGATGTAAACATATTCTCAGTACCTGAATTACGTTAAAATTTTAAATTGAATGACAAATACATTGCTATGCATTACCACTCCAGCACACGTGGGTTATTTTTGTGCAACATGAACTAATTACACGCTACTAATAAACAATTACAATACAGTACAAGATACAGTAATTGTTCTATTTACATTATCACATGATAGTTGATGCTACTCAATCTGCCTGCTTTAACCTTCTCAGGTCATTCAGTTTCATCCAAAGCCATGGGGTTCACACGCCTTGCTGTGACGCTGTCTGTCACCATGATCCACCTAGTTTCAGGTAACTGTGTGTACATAAGTGTGTAAGTGTGTTCTGTATTGCATGTACAATTATGGACTCGAAGGCAGAGTGTTTTGTTCGTGTTAGTGAGTGTTATTTACAATGCAGTTTGCTTGCCATGTGCTGTTTTTTTACCTTTTGTTTTCAAATAACAAATAATAATTAGTCCTGGCTATTTCAGGTATGAGCTTTATGACCCCTGAGCCTGATACACCACCAACATCAACCCCAGACTCTTACCCTCTGGGTGACCTGATCCATGCTGCCCTGCAGAGTAAGGAATACTTAGGAGAGGCGCCTGCAGGCACAGGTACACTAACACAGGCCTTTATGGCTTTGGTAATGCAATGTAGGTAATTGCTCATTGGAAATTACAAACATTGAATTGAACCTTTGGACTCTGCAGGTACTACCACCAACCCAACACAGGCTGTGCCCGGGCTCGGGCAGACCGATTCAACAGCAACAGTCATATCACCAGGGCTGCTCACCACAGCTTTAAGTTCCTCTTCTGCCGCCAGCCAGACAGGATCAAGGAATACCATGTCCTCGCTGCCCATAGAGGAAGAGACAACTACTACTCTGATCACCACAACCACCATAACCACAATGCACATGCCAGGTACTTGCATGCCACCACCTGGTTTCCCTTCAGTCTCGGTTGTTTATTGATGCAAGTTAAATTTCTTATGAAGCAATGTGAACAAAAACAGTTTGAACAACTTGAACAAATAATTCAGAATTTCCCCCGTGGCATTAGAGGTGATCAGTTTTCAGTGCCGCCAGCAGTGACGACAAATTCCTACTGAATGACTGGTTCCCATCGCGACTTCAATAATTTTTCTTCTCTGCCTCTCAGAGTAACAAGGAGAACTTGAAACATGAAACATGTTGTCATAAAATATTCATGGTGAAACATCAACAGGTTACTGTACAATGTGAGTTACTTGTAAATAAAACAATCTACATGTTATTTATATTATTTAGAAAAGTTCAACACTGTTGCAGAACCAGTTTTTCAAGATTTAATACTATTTTTAAGCTAGCTATGGAGTCAGCCTAGCTTCATGCTATATTAATGCAGCAATTTACCTGCTAATAATATGAAGTGAGATTGTGTAACACATTCATTATCCAGTAATGATTTTAGATTTTTTAGCTCACAGCTAACATTTGGACATAGACATTTGGTAACAATATGTGTTAAGACCAAGCTTCTGGTCTTATTTCTGCAAGAATAACTTGCTTCTCGTATTTCTACATTTTAGGATTCATCCTTTAAGCTTTTGGAGGCACAATGCAAAGAGTTAATACACTGAAGATTGTTTTACCAGCCTGAACTGCTGAGACAAGGCTCCTGCTAGATATCCCAGTATTAAGTCTCATATGAACATGTGTATCTTTGACTTGGTTAGGACAGCTAACACTGAAAAGAGCACAGGGCAGTGAAGTGGTCTGTTATTAGGTGGCCAACTGAACCACAAACACATTTACTTTTTGTCCTATAGCTCTCTCTGTGATATCTAATGATGATTTTAACTAAAATCCTTTCTTATTATCTCATCAACAATCAGTCAGAAAGGACAAGATGTATTGCGAAAAAAAAATCAGATGACTTATATTTGATGCTTTGAAATCTGTTTGAGATTTGAAACATACAAGAGGGGCATGGACTCATACTAGAAGAAATGATGAAATGCAAATTTCTATATCCAGAAGAATCTTCACAATAAAAAAATATACTTTTTGTCTTTTAGTTAATATTACAAACATAAAACTTATTAAACAACTTATTAACTGAATCAACCGGGTGGAACCACAGATACTAATATCACCTCTGTTATTGTCTAAATATCATAACAAAAGAAGTTTTAATTTGATAAATCAGTCAGTCAACAATGCCATCATGGTGAAGAACAGAATAGCATCCCGTATGAATGATTGTCAGAAATGGAGTTAAGTGAGACAACATTACGGCATTTCCTTTGGCTGAGGTGCCTGTGCAGCCCTCATGTCGAGTGGATGAGAGCTCTTACTCATTCCGGTCATGAAATAAAAGACACCACAGCAACAGCATCATCTGCAAACGAGAGTTGAGGAAATGCGATTGAGTAGGTAGGAGGTGGGTCAGCTGATGTGTGTGCTGATGTGTAAACCAGATGTGAGGAGAGAAATGTCATGAGATGAATGATCAGTGAAATGTGTGTGTGTGTGTGTGTGTGTGTGTGTGTGTGTGTGTGTGTGTGTTTCAGAACCAGACTTATTTGCTTTCTTGCAGTGAGTGTGATGAGAAGACTGATATTATTATCTAAAGCTAGCACATAGCTTAATTCATTAAAAAGCTATTATCTCTGTGAGTTTTAGAGGTGTTGGTGGGCATATTTGGACAGGCAAGCTGTTTCCCATTGTTTGCAATCTTTACACTATGCTAAGCTAATGCTAACCAGCTGCTGGCTCCAGCTACAAGCAGTATTTACTGTACAGAACCTCTCTGCAAGAGAGCAAATAAGCTTATTTCCCTTATATCCTGTTGGTCTAGTGCATCCAAGTGGCCAGATTCTTCATTTAGTCACACCTGCCTACATGCTTAGTTAACACTGAATCACCTTATGTCACTTTTAAAAAACTTCCATATAAGTGAAAAGTGTTGGGTTGCTTTCCCTTTATTGATGCTTCTAACTGACACTTCTTGTTGCCGTGCATTGTTAGCCAAATGGACTGTAAAGCCCTTTCCTCTCCAGATGCCATTTATATTACAAGTGGTGGTCAATAATTTGATTCTACCGAAGCATAGCAGCAGTTTCAGACAGTCATGCGGTCAATAAAATAATTTAATGCAGCGAAATCCAACATATCACTGCTTCTCCCAAGGCAGCGCTTCAATTCAGCCAGTACTCGCTGGTAGGAATTACTTTTAATTTTTACCCAATTCAATTGGTGTACATTTACCGGCAACTGCATACTGCCAATTAATGACAATAGGCTCAGGCTGTTATGTGGATTTTTTTTTTTTTTACCAAATCACAATTTCAGTGTTTTCTCCAAATTAGCTGACAATCTTTCTGCACAGTAGAAAAAGTAGTACATTTACACCTTTTGATACATACACCCCAAATTGATCACTGGTTTAGAGTTTTCATCTTGTCTAAAGCATCCAGTATTAGGGATTATCTCCCATTACACAACAGTACCAGTGTAGAAACAGAAGGCAGAACCAGTCTACGGTGGGTGTGATTCAACCAACATATTGAAATAATTTTCCATCTAAACACCCCAGTATTAAAACATTTTTGCTGTTTCTCTATACAGGGAAATATAACAGGAAGCACTCACATTATAATAGGCTTTGCTGAGCATTCATCTTAAAACCAGTAAGCCCAGAAACATGTCTTACCAACAATGCACAGATGTATGCAGTTGCTAGTTTAAAGTACTGGCACCTTTTTATCTAAGCACGATACCAAACAAAAGTAAAGGATGCTATTACTATTTGTTACAAGTTACATAAAACTACATACAGTACGTAATTAACAACTTTCATGCTTACCACAAAGATTTGCACTGACAGATACGATTTACTTGGAGTTCAGTGTTTCCCTTTATTCATTCATTAGATATATTGATGATTTGCAGTCAAATTGTTTGTTTCTATCTTTCTATCTATCCAGCAGGGCACAGTTTTTTTGGTGTCATGGATGATTATGATTTGCATCTTTTTTAATTGACCTACTTGAAAGAGATTAACATCACAGTTGTGTGCTTTTTTGTCAATGAAATTGAAGGATGCACACCCAAGCATACCTTATTATTGTCTTTTTTATACATTCCTTGACCAGTAAATGCCTTTATGTGGACGCCAGAGTTTTACAGTTTTTATTTTATTATAGCAATAATGGCAGCCAAGCAGAGTCTGACCTCCTATGGTTATAATTCTTGTCAGTATCAGCCAGACATAATTGCTTGCGAGATCAAGGTCCTCCTTTCAGTTTACTAAATCACTACAGCATCGTGCTACATCTGACAACAGCAGAAGAAGTATGTGTGGCCCATCTGCATCCTCTAATTTGAGGGAAGCTTCCATGTAACCATTTAATTCCAGCACAAGTACACATGCCTCAATTAATACAATCAATGAATTGTGTGCAACCAGCACTAAGCATTGTGCTTTCTATATGCTTTAGAACTTGGTTCTATATGCTTTTATATGCTTGGTTTGTGCAGCGGAGATCATGAGGAGTGTAGGAGGCATCTTCATGAATCAGTGGATACACAGTTCACAGTTCAATAAAAGACATTGTAACTTCTCTCGCATCTTTACATCACTGAATGCTCTCAGCAACAATTCTTCCCCCAATCCTCATTTAAAAAACAGGTTCTTAGGATGGATTATGCAGAAGAAGAAATGTGTGCAAAAGACATAGTGTTTGTATTTTTCCTAGCCAAATGTAACTTAAATAATCACCTAAAAATACCTATGGCAACTAACAAAACAGATTATTATTAGCATCTGTAGCAGTAGTGGCAAGGGAAACACTTTAAGGGGATGAGAAGAGCTGATTTGATAGGCCATCATTAATGATAACTCTTAACATATTAAGTGGTCATGTATCTCCTAATCCCAATTCATTTCCCACTCTAACACGGGTGCACCTCGCTCCCTGATTGCCAAATTCCTTCAAATGGCTGTGAAAATATAATTAAGGAAAAATGCAAAATATGATCTCTCACCACTCAAAAAGAAACAGAGAGAGCGAGAGTACTATGTATATTTGCTGAAGCTTTCCTGTATGACGTGAATTTAAAATCCATTTGATGTATTTCTCAACACACATTTTTTACTTTTCCTTCTCTTGTCCTTTCCCTCTCATCACAGTACAATGCAATGCAACTTTGTCAGCAATGGAGGATGTTGTTGAGTCACCAGATCCTGCATCAACATCATCTTTTTCCCCTCTGGAATGCACCTACAGCATTACTGTGTATGCAGGTTATGGTGTGGAAATTCAGGTAATGTGCACTGCTATGAATCCATAAACATTCTTCTTTTCAATAACAACCTTTTTTTCAAATGCATTTTTCCAATGTATAATGATCAGTTGTATAAAGACACAGTACAAAAATAAGACTTAAAGCATAGATATGCTTTAACTAAGTATAGTTAAAGCATATCTATATATATATATATATATATATATATATATATATATATGATTGTTTTTTTCAGATTGAAAATGTACATAGAAAATCAATGTCTATGACATAGAAACCTAATTAGATCTTTTATTTTATGTGAACTCAGATACAAATTTTGAAACATACTCAGGCCTGTGTGTCACAATTTCAGTCTAATAAATAGTGGCAGGGTCGGTGGTGTATGTTGAGAAGGTAAACCTAAACCATTAGCTGCATTTTAAGAACAAAACAAAGCAGCAAACACAGGAGAGTACACTGTAATCCTAATAGTAACAATGTGGCAGCAGCAGTATGGTCAATAAGCTACACACTATTAACTTTTAGCTAATGAGGCACAAGTGGAATGTTAGTTAATTAAACAGAACATAGACCATTGAAAAGATGGCGATATAATGCCTTTCATTATTAAATCAAATTAAAATCATGCAGCCCACTCTCTATTTACGTTTTTAATTTGTTCATTTTAAAGGTGCAATATTAACACTGTACAGTATGTCATTAGTTAGACAAGTCTGTAGATCAGTGATTGTTCGTTCCACTTGTTACTGAATTGTTTGGCAAATTTATTTATTAAAGACAGCTGTCAGAGCAGGTTACATGTCATTATTTCCTCTTTTTTCCTCTAGGTGAGGAAGGTGAACCTTTCTAAGAAGGAGTCCCTGACGATTATGGGGTATGGAGGTTTGGGACCGGAGCTCTTAGCCAACGAGACCCTGATGAGAGAGGGTCAGGTGATTCGCAGCACAACCAACCAGGTGTACATACACTATCGCAGTCTCCGACAGAGCAACCATGGCATGTTCAGCCTGCACTATCAAGGTAAATTAACCGTTCATGTTTCAGAAAATAACTAGAAATTGTCTTTTCACTGATCTAATTTCTTGTCAAATGGTAAGATCATTTTGGTGATTTATGTTTTCCTCTCTGTGTGAAGCAGTGTTAATCAGAGTTGCTGTGGCTGGAATGAAAACCTGCATACATTCATATTTAAAAGCACACAAGCACGGTAGATGTGAAACCAAGGGACAAAGTCAGGAAACGGACCACAGTACTGTGCTGTACATTTGCCAACACTGGCAAATTTTGGAGTTTAAAGCGAGGAACATTTCTCAGCTGTTCACCATAACCATAGCCAAGCAACATTGAGCTCTGCACCGTGGATTGCATTCAATATGAAGAACTAGAATACAAATAAATAGCAACATTTATTAGAAATTTAGAAAGCAAAAGAAAAGTTTGGGTGATTCCTCAGTAGCAACTTCATAAAAAGAGGACCCATGATGATAGATGATGTTGGTAGAGGCAGCCAGTGGAAGATGGCACCTGATTGGCTGAGACACCTGGAACAGTCTGGCAATCATGGTGGTGATGTGGGAGATAAAGGGAAAGCCAGAATGACAACAACACAGAGAATCAACAAGATTAACATAAATCTGATTCTTTCATAAAATGTGAAGGGGAAAGCTGTGGGGTCAGAAATAAATGTAAACATGTGTAAAATTGTGAATTAGAAATGCCAAGTAAAACCTATATTAAATTGTGAGAGAAAAGATCCTTTTGAACTATAATGTGAACTCTATCTTCCATTTACAAAATAAATTTAATTCCCTTCCTGTTTCATCAAAATCAACAGCCTTTCTGCTGTCCTGCCCATTCCCCCTGTCTCCTGAGGGCGGCGGTGTGACCGTAACAGACATCCACCCTGGAGGTCTGGCACACTTCCACTGTGATCCTGGTTTCCAGGTTCGCGGCCATGAGGTGGCTACTTGTGTTAACACAACACAACCACACTGGAGCACCCCTGAGCCACAATGTGTCGGTCAGTAAACTGATTTGGATTTGAATCAACAGTTACAATATTAGCTAGTCTTTCGAAAATAATATGTGGGATGTTCGTTTTCCTTAGCTGTGTCTTGTGGAGGGTGGATTCGTAATGCAACAGTGGGCCGAATACTGTCTCCACCACCTCCATCTGTCAGCAACCACAGTAATGGAAATAATCTTAGCTGCCACTGGTTGATAGAAGCCAAAGAGGGACACAGACTCCACCTACACTTTGAGAGGATTGCTCTGGATGAGGATGATGATAAGTAAGTTTGTGTTTCCACTCGTTTATATATCACAGAATCATCCCATCATCAGGATTGTATTTTCTGTTCGGGTATCTTTCCACAAACCCTTAAAGACTTTTAAAAAAAGCTCTAAGTCAGTCAGATCAGAGCAGCCTTCTTTTTATTTTTCTGACCTTTATTTTATGTTCAGTTGAACTGAAATCCATTTTATTAAAGCATACTTAAAGCATACTAATTAAAATTAAAATTTCACATCCCTAAAGCTACAAGATTTATGTTAGACGTTAGACAATAGACTTTTTGCAGTGCTGTCCTATTTTTTATTCCCTTAATGCTTCTTTTTCTTCTACCCATAATGCAATGTTTCCCTCCCCAAGTAGGCTAGGTAGACTATTTGTTTCTATTTCTCACTACCCAGCATCATTCTTTAATGATATGCAAACATTGCAGGTAATTATCATAAATAATGCCAAAATAAAATTGTTTGTCTATATCTAAAGTTTCAGAACAAACCCTTACAGTTATCTAATCTAAACTGAAAACTTTCATTTAAGCATCACAAAAGAAGAAAAAATGTTCTTGATTTCACATTTTATATAGAAAAATAGCTAAAATATACACCAGTGTTGCATTTGTTAAAACTGACATGATGCTGGTAACCTTCAATCTGCTATAAATGCACATGCATGTATTCCTATTCAGACAGCGATCACAGCATCTCCCTCTTTTCTCAAGCTTACTATCTGGCATCTTTGTTCCTCACAGGTTAATTGTGCGCAGTGGAAACAGTTCCCTGTCTTCAGCGCTCTTTGACTCAGACATGGATGATGTCCCAGAGCGTGGGTTGCTGAGTGAGGGCTCCACACTGTACCTGGAGCTCACAGCTGATTCTTCCTCCATCCCTCTGCTTCTGGCTCTGCGATACGAGGGTGAGCCTTCAGATACTCAGCCTGCATGCGTTTCCCTACATGAGGTTTTTTCCACATTCAGCAAATAACAAAGGCAGCGGCAGAGCTGCATATCCTTCCAACCTCATTATTGTGTAATATTCAATACCTGGGTCAGCATTCTGCCTGAACGAGTTAGGGATGATTCATTTGAAAATTCAATTATAAGATTTTAAAAGCCTTGGAGGTGACTGGTCACTTGTTACAGATTATGTTATAAGTTCATTTTGATAGATAATTAACTTATTAATAGATAATTTTGTTAGATAGAATAGATTACAGCCCTGTAGAAAACTAAGGCTTTCTTCTCATCAGTTTGTTTTTTATACATACATAATGAGTGACAGAAGTGTTTACAGTCTGCCCATGCTTCAGTGGGATTTATTTAAGGCTTTGGAGATGCTCACTGCTTCAGCTTTTAGCATCTTACACCTGAGCTTTTTCTAGCCAAGACGGTTTGAGATTCTGCGTCATCCCAAGTGACAAGCTACACTCCCTTCTCAATTAAATGATCGCTTAATATCATCAAGCTGGAGAACGACTACTAGAATATGAAAACAAAACATAGGGAACACAGAAATGCTTTTGCTTCTGACCAATGTACACAGACACACACTATGTCTAATTTATTTTTTATCTGCTTTTTTTTAAGCTTTCGATGATGAACACTGCTGGGAGCCCTACATGCCTCATGGAAATTTCAGCAGCAGTGACATCACATATCAGTTGGGCACCACTGTTACCTTCACCTGTTCTCCAGGCTTTGTCATGGAACAAGGTTCAGGGACGATTGAGTGTGTCGACCCCAGCAGTCCCCACTGGAATGACAGCGAGCCTGTGTGCAAAGGTAAGTTTTCAGGGTTGACCTTTGGCTGTATTTGAAATAAGTGAATTTGTCAACCTTTATGCCAGCAGTTTAGAAAATGAAACTGAATCAGAAATCTTCTATGAATCCATATTTCCTGAACACATGGATTTTGTAAGTTTTTTCATGAAGCGCGAAAGTCATTTAATTCATTAGTATTCTAACTGAATTATGTTGAGATTAGATGCTTGAAGTCTCAAGATGTTGTAGCCTGAAGACTACAGACACACTGACTTAGTCATGTGCTGATCTGCTGGCATGCTGTGAAAACTGAGAGCAACAGAGAGACTGTGGCAGATATAAAACTGGCAGAGAAATTACTCTGGGTCAGGCACTGAATAAAAACACAGGTGTTATAGTTTCAACCAAGCGTTAAAGATCTGAAAGCCTATGCTGTGGGATATTTCCACTTGCAGGAAAGCACAAGTAGCAGTGATGTAGTGCTCTGTATGACAGGGAGGACAGAGTTTTCATGGTTTTCCTGAGCATGAATTTGTGGCAGAGGGCGGTCTCCTTTGAAACAGTTTAACTGTTTACAAGATGAATGATCAGCAGGAGGTTGGGAGCACTTGTATCTGTGTTTGGTCATATTTTATAGATCTCTTTGTTGCTTTCCAGTATTTAGTCCTGGTGGTGTTATACTGCTCATGTTCGCCCATTGTGCTCTCTCTGAAACATATTTGACAAATGCTGTGATTAAAATGTTCCCAAGGAAGTGTTTATAGTGTGTGTGTGTGTGTGTGTGTGTGTGTGTGTGTGTGTGTGTGGCTTCACAGTTTCATGCTTCATTTTGAATAGGAGGTGCTTTGTATGAGAGCAAGTATTTGCATTGTATGTGAAGTCAACAGCATCCCCCAAACAAAATCTAATTGAATGTGTTCTCACAGGCAAAATTGTGGGTTTGCATATAAATAGAAGTGCTACATTTGGCTCCTATCACTGCAGTTTGCACCCTGGAGTTGTCACCTCCTCACTGACACGCTTTGTGTTGTGTTTCTGCTAAGGCTACAAGTTGCTGTGGTTAATGTGAAACAATGAGACATTAGTGTCAAAGTGATCATTGTTCATATTCTTTACTTGATCATACTCTGAAATTGATCTGCAGGATAATAAACAAATAAGTTAATGATGCCATGGAAACAGCACGTATGTGTAACTAATGAAAGTTTAAAGTTCGCTACTATTCATCACATCTCTCTTCTTTATGTGCCCTCTTTATCATTTCTCCTTGATCGTTTCAGTGTCTTTATTTATTTCCTCTCCCTCCATTAATATTTAATTTTTATCCAGTTGATTTTCTCTTTCTAATTTATTTTCTAATTCATCATTCTCTCGGTCTCCCAGTCCACGTTCTCACCTCAGTTTCTTTCCTTTCTTTTGCTCTGTAAGCTCTGTGTGGAGGGGAGTTGACCGAGCCTTCAGGTACCATCCTCTCTCCTGATTGGCCCCAGAGCTACTCCAAGGGGCTAGACTGCGTATGGCAGATCCATGGTAACGAGGAGAAACGCATCGAACTGGATGTCCAGATGTGAGTATTGCTGATTCAAGTTAAAGTTTGAAGTGCTGAGTTTAAGTTATCACTGAGCTCAACAGGCAACATAACTAGAAGGATTGTTATTACATACAATACATGTACCATAATATTGGACAGAGCCAGTGATCCAACCTTGTATAGGCTGGCGCTCTGACAAATTAGAAGGAGGACATGTTTACAACATTTTGTATTATTTGTTATTCTATCCACAATCAGAAAAATTTTGCACCCCAAGTACTGCATAACCTTGTATTCAATATTTGATGGTTTCAGCAAAGTGTTTGTTGTTTGCAGAATCACTATCCTCTGAGCACAAAATGTAAAGATCAGCTATTTGATGTTTGATGTGTCAGATAATCTGATCCTGACAACATTTCTAGGGTTTGCCATCCAGTATATGACACAGAAATACTGTGCAGTAAATGTGCAAACAACAATTTGACCGGACAGCATCCTGGTGTCAAAATCAACTCATATGTGCACCATATGTACACAGTTTTAACTCATGTTATTCTGTTTTATTAAGTTTACACTGTGGTAAATGTGTATTTACAGATTGTACATAGATTACTGAACATCCATTGTAAATATGTAAACTGTACCACATTGAAAACAGTAAATCATATTGCAGCTTTAAATAATTTTCTGTCTTTTGCATGTCCTCTCTGTGCTTTAGGTGGTTAGATGTCTTGTTTTAAATCTCTCTCTGAAGGGAAACCTAATTTTTCTTTTTTCTTTCTCGTTTTTCCTTCTTAAAGTTTAAATATCCGCCACACCGATGTGCTGACCGTTTTTGACGGACGTGATCTCATGTCCCATGTGATCGGACAATACCTGGGGTCCAGAGAGCGATTCCAGGTTGTGTCTGGGGGGTCAGAGGTCACCATTCAGTTTCAAAGTGATCCAGATGATTCCAGTTTCATCCTGAGTCAGGGATTCCTCATTCATTATCATGGTAGGTACACACTTTGGTAACTGGCTTCATGCCTCAAAGTGTAAAAATCTTGATCCTGCACATTCTTACATTTAGAATAAAACAGCATCCTGATGTAGAAATCTATCTGTGAGCTCTGTCACTACTGTGGAACTAATCATGAACAACCGTTTCATTTTTTCATCGCTCTATGTCTGTATCGTGCAGAGGTTGAGCCAAATGACACCTGCCCTACCCTCCCCCAAATTGATTTTGGCTGGATCAGCTCGTCCCACTCCTCCCCTGTGAGAGGCAGTGTGCTGACCTATCAGTGCCAACCAGGATATGACATCAGTGGCTCTGATATCATCACCTGCCAGTGGGATCTCTCCTGGAGCAGCAGTCCACCTACATGTGTTAAAGGTGAGACAAGTAGTGGGACATAAACACTCCACACAGAAACCTTTGTTAAGGTTAAATAGAAGATAAGAAGTATGACCGTTATGTGTAAAGGTTAGATTATGGACTATCTAAACACCAGAAAGAAAGAATGTTTGTTAATGTATTAATTTTTAACTTTTGTCTTGATTCATGTTGCTATCACTCCTCTGTTCTTTGTATTGAAGTATCTTTAAAGACGTCCAATGGGAGGATCAAGTTAAATGTTGTCATGTGTGTCCCGCTTTGTTCCCTACAGTCCAGCAGTGTCCTGATCCAGGAGAGGTTGTAAACGGAGCGCGCTCAGTGCGTCCTGAAGCAGGTTTTGCAGTTGGAACAGTCGTCCGTTTCTCTTGTAACCAGGGTTATCAGCTAGAAGGTCCCAGCCAAATCTCCTGCCATGGACGAGACACTGGCACCCCAAAATGGAGTGACCGCAGCCCAAAGTGTGTCTGTAAGTCCCACTCCTGCACTCTTCTGTCTGTCTGTTTATGATGCGTATTGCTGCAAGTTTAGGAATTAACTGCAAATTCATGACTGTCCTCTGTGTATGTCTGTGTGCCCTGAACAGTAAAATATGACCCGTGCCCAAACCCTGGTGTCCCTGACAATGGATACCAAACTTTGTACAAGCACAGCTACCAGGCAGGAGAAACTCTGCGTTTCTTCTGTTATGAGGGCTATGAACTTATCGGTGAGGTCATTATCAGCTGTGTTCCCGGCCATCCCTCTCAGTGGAACAGCCCGCCGCCATTCTGCAAAGGTAGAGGTTTTCATTGTCTCACCATTCTCATATACTGCTCTGAACTTTCTAACCTTTTTAACATTAGCTGCCTTTAACAGTTTTTTTTTTTTTTATTACTTCTTATGTGGCATTATCTTAATAATAGAATCTAGATCAGCATAAATATATGTTGAGACCCTGAAGGTGCATTTAAGACTTCAAGGTGTTATTTATAATAATTCATTTTGTTTCTCTTTGTTATCTTCATCTCACACAGTTGCATATGAGGAGCTTTTGGATGATCACAAATTAGAAGGTGAATTCTTTTCTTTTCTCCTATTTGTGATATATTTGTGTACACATTTAAAAGGTTTCTTTCTTTAAAGCCACTACATGTATGACCTACTTTAGTACCATCTAGTGGTGGTAGTGGCAGCACAGCAGTGCAATGGTTAGCACTGTCACCTCAGGGTATACCCTGCCTCTTGCCTAATGTCAGCTGGGATTGGTTCCAGGATAGGTAGTTATGGAAAAGGAATAAAAGAATGAATGAATGAATGAATGAATAGTGGTGGTTTTACAAACAACACTGTGATAGACGCTACTACAATAGTAAACGTGTTTCTCCAGATTTAGCAGCTTATTTTTAATGTGACATTTTAGATTAATGACCAAGTCAAGAGTGCGTGGTGAACAGAAAAACATCACAGTTTTTATGAAAAGTTTTTCTTGTGATGACTTTTTAACTATTTCACAGTGTCCCAGTCATTCGAGCCGTCCCATCAGATCCTGAGTGAGAACATTGCTTTGGCAATAATTCTGCCAATCATCCTGGTCATCCTCCTGATTGGAGGAATTTACATGTACTATACAAAGTAAGTACCCGGGTAATCAAAGGGACATTACACACACATCAATCTGCTGTTGTAACACTGATTTTACTTCTCTTTAGTTAACAATAATGTGAATGCTGCAGCCTTTATTCATGGGGTTATATGTCATTTCACTCACTCACAGCATATGCAGACTAGAATGGAAACCGCTCTTCTGGAAATCTCTTTCTCACACACACTCCTACAGTCCAATTACAGTCGAGTCTGATTTCAACAACCCACTTTATGAGGCCGGGGTAAGTACAAGGCTAATACTTTCCTGCACGTGTATATTTTCCTACACAGTCTTTTGTCATTTCAGAGTCTTTTTACTGACTGATGTCTTACTTTGACCACAGGATACACGGGAGTATGAAGTATCCATTTAAAAGGAGAAATGCTGGTGAGAATTTAAAACCACAAAAAGATTTGATTCTTTTGGAAAACAAATTCATTAGTACTATAAGGCCTCGCCTCCCCTTTTATCATTCATTTTAAATTATCTTTCTGGTTGACCATCACTGTATTTTTCGGTTTATCAATTGCAGAAGTGCTTTATTTTGATTTGTCGCACTGATACAGAGGTTTGCCAAACGTGGGTCCTATTTCACGGTCCAGCTTTCTGTATAATTAGGACTGGTGCCTTATGACGGGTAAGAAATTGACAGCAAAGACAGAAATAACAGCGTGGGAGTCATAAGAACATGAGAGGGGAAAAAGAGTGAAGGGAAATTTTATTTATTTATTAAGGTGAATTATTATGAGGCCCAAACATTTGAGAACTTGGCAATACTTTATTTGTAACTATCAAAAGTTGCAGTCATGAGCATATAGTACACACCAAATGTTTTTCTTTCATTTTTAGAGTGGTCATGTTACATTTTTACAAAGTGAAACAGTAAACGAGAAGAATACTTTAATTTCTATCATGAGAAAAAGTTTGTGATCAGCACAGTCGTTTTCTCTCTTCCTCACTTTGTCTCTCTCTCTCTCTCTCTCTCTCTCTCTCTCTGTGTGTGTGTAACACACACACACACACACACAAATTGAATGTAAATATCTGACTTAATATTGATTGAGGTTGATATATATACTAAATTATATACATATATATATATATAAGCCTCATATATACACTTATACAAGGTGGTGGGAGGTTATATATTTTCATTATATATGTAATGAAAATTCAGTGCCAAAATATAATGTTAAATAATTTAATGTCCCTAAGTGTTTCATCTGTTGTTGCAATACTGTTTACAAAGACAGTGTTTATTTTATTCTTCGCTGTTTCTGGAGTGCGTCGTCACCCAGTGTCACATGACATATAAGAAAAGGTGAGGACATGAATGTCATTATGCTTAGAGCATGCACTGATTGTAAATTATATTGCTTCTGCTCAATCTTGCCATTATCATTATAGTTATTGACAGTTATCATTGTTATCAGATTTGATGTTGTATGCACTATGTTGATGAAAAATTACAAACTTGGCTGCTTGCTGTGATGCATTATGTATTTATTTACAACTGATTGTTTGAACAGTGAATGTAGTTTCATTCACTGTGCCAAATGAAGGATCTTGGAGACTGTTGCTTTGTAGACTTAATTCTTCTCTTATCATCAGTAGCATTTCTTTGCTTCATATATGAATACACTCTTTTGAAGGCAGTAAATTATTTGCTAAACTGGAAATAAAGTCTCTGTTGAATGGTGTAAAACTGTAGAAATGAGCTTTTGTTTTTTCAAAATAAGGGGCTGCGCTTACACTTGTACATACACAAAACATATAAATCACTGACGTATATAAATCATCCAGAATATCACAACAGGAAAATTATCTATGATATAAAACAGTTAAATAGTTAACATAGGGAACAGTAAACTGGAAGTAAAACAAATACATAGTAGGAACAGGACATGTAGTTTACCAATATTTCAGATTTCATCCACTCAGTCATCTGATTTTAAAATGTAAATGTACATTTAAGTAATGATGAGCACTTTTATATATAATTATATGATTATTTCTATTGAATTGCATTAGAAGTATTCACCAGAAGTGTGATTATGCCATTAACAAACATTAACAATCAATAATAATCACATTAGACAAATATCTGTAATATTCCCGCTGAAGGATGTGGGGTCCGTTCAGTTTGACGACTTTATTTTGAAAGTATTTACCGGAAGTGTTAAACACGGTCCAGTTTGTATTAACGCTAACTTGATTAATGTAATGTTGCAGTTCCTCGCGGTGGCCCCCAGGGGGCGGTAAAACGCCATGATTCTCAGGTCTGAAGCAACGGTTCGGTGATGAGTTGTACATATTGATATTTCTAAAGCGACACGTTAGCAGTCATTAAGGACTGTTTATTGGACTGTACTGTAAAGTGTAGATGTTAATAACTTATATAATAAATACAGATAAGAGTCAACAGTACTAACACAATCTGTAACGAATAACCAACCGTTAGCATTCGTGTCCGCATTCACGTTATCTGGACGAATTTGTAATTGCAGGTCTTCACTGTGGCCACTAGAGGGCAGCACGCTCTCGTAACGAAATATACGAAATATATAGCTGTCATCTGTCTTGATGCTAAATTAACATTAGAATGGTAGATTGGTCTCCATAATAGAGAGCTGTTGTTGAAAAATGTTACTGTTATTTCCAACAGTCACACAACTAACATTACTGTGCATCTAGCCGCAAATTTAATCGCAGTGTTGCAGTTCCCAGTTGTGACCACTGGAGGGCAGTGTATACTCTAAAACCCTGCGTCAGTCAAGGCAGACACAATAACACAGACAAACATTTCCGGTTAATCTTTTCAAAATAAAACAGTCAAAAAAAGACATTACTTTAGATTTGTCTACACAGCCGCTAAACGTGTACTGTAAATGTTTAGATACCAAAAACCTTACTGTTGCTGTTTAGTTGGAGCTATATAAACGAACTAACGTAAATATATAAGTGTACTTGTGTACTTGTATATAAATAAGTGTGTACTGAAGGTATCCGCGTTTTGATTCCTATGGGTGGCAGTACTCCACATCACAAGCTGCTGTTTCACACGACGTTTAAACGAAGAAGAAGAAACCAGCTTGGTGACTTTATTTTGAAAGTAATTACCGGAAGTGTTAAAAACGGTCCAGTGTTTGTATTAACGCTAACTTGATTAACGTAATGTTGCAGTTCCTCACGGTGGCCGCCAGAGGGCGGTAAAACGCCATGATTCTCAGGTCTGTCTGAAGCAACGGTTCGGTGATGAGTTGTACATATTGATATTTATAAAGCGACACATGTTAGCAGTCATTAAGGACTGTTTATTGGACTGCACTGTAAAATGTAGATGTTAATAAGTTACATAATAAATACAGATAAGTCAACAGTACTAACACAATCTGTAACGAATAATAGCATAGTTTCGTGTCCGCATTCACGTTACCCGGACGAATTTGTAATTGCAGGTCTTCACTGTGGCCACTAGAGGGCAGCACGCTCTCGTAACGAAATATACGGGTAGCGGTCAGCTGTCTTGATGCTAAATTAACATTTGAATGGTAGATTGGTCTCCATAATAGAGAGCTGTTGTTGAAAAATGTTACTGTTATTTCCAACAGTCACACAACTAACATTACTGTGCATAGCCGCAAATTTAATCGCAGTGTTGCAGTTCCCAGGTGTGACCACTGGAGGGCAGTGTATACTCTAAAACCCTGCGTCAGTCAAGGCAGACACAATAACACAGACAAACATTTCCGGTCAATCTTTTCAAAATAAAAATCAAAAAAAAAAAGACATTACTTTAGATTTGTCTACAGCCACTAAACACATGCCAAACACCTTACTGTTGCTGTTTAGTTGGAGCTATATAAATGCATTAACGTAAATATATAAGTGTACTTGTGTACTTGTATATAAATAAGTGTGTACTGAAGGTATCCGCGTTTCGCTTCCTGTGGGTGGCAGTACTCCACATCACGAGCTGCTGTTTCACACGACGTTTAAACGGAGAAGAAGAAACCAGCGGAAGCAGATGAGATAGTTTCGTTTCCGAGTGACCTACTTAGCTTCTCCTGTTAGCATCAGTTAATAATCTTTATGTCCGACAATGGAATTAGCCGCTCTTAATTTAGCGGTTTGTATTTTTTGATGTCCAGTTTCTGATCGTTAAACTCAAGAAGCGACACAGAAACAGAGGAGAGCGTCTCCAGCTTGAAGCGCAGGAAAACAGACTGCGAGCTTGTTGTTAGCCACTTTGATTTAGCTAGCGATTAAAATGAGTTATCAAACATCAGCTGCGCTATAAATTTAATCTGTGTTCATGTTAGCCGGCTGGCTGATACACATTTAGCTGTCTTGGCTCGGTTCACTCTCAAAGCTCCCTTGGATGTTCAGTGTGGTAAGTACAATTTAATATGTCATGTTATTAGCCTGATGAGTTAGCATTTATCATCTCAACAACTAACGCTAAACACCAGTCGGTGCTCTTTGTGGTTTGTAGCCAGCTAACATACTGCTAAACATTTAACACTGCGGAGGGACAGCAGACGTCAGGACATGTTAATGTAGCATGAATAAAGGCTGAGGATGCTGTGAGACAGGCCACACGATAGGTGTGATTGTAGACAGGTCTTTATTAATTAGTTTATAAACGTTAAAATCAGAGAGATTTGTGCTCCTGGACTTCATTTCTCATCGTTTTCTTTAAAGATAAACATAAGCATCGTCTTTCATTAAAACAAAGGAGATGTTGTGGTCTGTAGTTTGTGCTCCAGCATTGTTCTCAGCACAGTCTACAACAGCTGTTTCATGGTTATGTAGCTGGGATGGAGGATAGATAGATAGATAGATAGATAGATAGATAGATAGATAGATAGATAGATAGATAGATAGATAGATAGATAGATCTCCCCACCACCCATCATAATAACTTGCCTCATTTTCCAGTTTTACTTTGCTCCAGCTTCTAGCATCGTAAATATTTAATGCTGGAGGTGGTGCCACATCCGGTGTCTGTGCTGCTTCTATAAATACTACTAATAATAATGTTATAATTTTTATTACCACAAGACACTACTTCAAATTCAGAAATAACCTGCTTTAGTGGTGAAGACCGTTATGTGCTTTACCCACAAGTTATCTTTTATGAGACGACTGAAATAGCGACCGTCTGCATCTGCATTAATAAAGAATAATCCATCCCTCGCTCTGTTAACAGCCCATCTCCTCCTCCTTCTTCTGTATTACAGTCAGGAAGTGACTCCTCAGCCCCATGTCTGCTGAGGCTTCAGTTGGCAGTGATGCTGCTGACTCTGTCCAGTCTGCCGTTTCCCAGCCCGCCTTCCACAACACAGACGAGCTCAGAAATCGAGGTCTGCTGGGGAGCAAGTATGTCAAATTAAATGTGGGCGGCTCGCTGCATTATACAACCGTCCAGACGTTAAGCAAGGAAGACAGCCTGCTGCGGAGCATATGCAACGGAGGAACGGAGGTTAACATAGACTCAGAAGGTGAGTGGAGAGCGAGTCCTGGTACTATTCTTAATTAACCGTGCTGCGGTTAAATGACTTAAAATCATTTCCCCTGCTGTCCCAGGTTGGGTAGTGTTGGATAGGTGTGGCCGACACTTTGGACTTGTTTTGAACTTCCTCCGAGATGGCTCCGTACCGCTTCCAGAGGAACACAGGGAACTGGACGAGGTTCTGAAGGAGGCTCAGTACTATCGGGTCCAAGGACTCGTCCAGCACTGCCTCAGTGCCATGCAGGTAAATAGATAATTTGGTTTCATGTTGAATTTGTGCAAAGTTCATTGAGTTCATTGGTACCAAAGGACCAAACATGTCCATATAAATAAAATGAAAATGTTGGAGTCATAAAATGTTATTGGTGTGAAATTAACAACAACAAACAAAACTATGTCTGGCTTGTTGATCAGTATCTGTGTTACTGAAACAATAAGATGTTCATTTATTAATTGCTGTCTTAGTCATTTATTGTAACTGGTTACATCTTCACAAATTCAAAGAGTTGCTTATGTTTTATTTTATATCATAATAAATTCAACTCTTCCAGGTTTTAACTATTAGATAAACTAAACAAGAAACATCCTGACATCACTTTGGCTGTCTTTTGATTGGTGTCTGATATTATCTTCACTACGACACTATGTAGACTAAATTATGAATTGATTATTCTGATCCAGTTAGTTGATAAATTGATATTTACAAGGAAGTGTTAGTTGAGGATTGATGAACTTTCTTTGTTTACCGGCAGAAACAAAAGGATGTCTTTGAAACTGTGTGTCGTATCCCGATGATCACTTCAGCCAAAGAAGAACAGAAGATGATTGCTACTTGTAGAAAGGTAAATCATATTTTATTTCAAACAAAAGTGCGTAGCAGGTTAGCAGCTGAAATAAATGTTGGTTCTTCTTTTTGTGTGTACACACAGTTACCCAGATTTATTCCTGTTTTTTGTCTCTACAGCCGGTAGTAAAATTGCAGAACAACAGAGGAAACAACAAGTACTCTTACACCAGGTAAAAACTAAGGCTCATTGTGTCCTGGAGAGAGTATGAAAGACAAGTAACAGACTCTCAGTGTCTCACAGGTTGCTTCACTTTTTAGCTCAATTTATTTGGATTTTAAGTGCAAAGTGCTCATTGATCTTCTCAGTTGTTAACTCTTTGTGTCTCCCAGCAACTCTGATGACAACCTGCTGAAGAATATCGAACTGTTTGACAAACTTGTGCTACGATTCAACGGCCGCGTCCTGTTTGTCAAAGACGTGCTTGGGGATGAAATCTGCTGTTGGTCTTTCTATGGTGAAGGACGCAAGATTGCTGAAGTATGCTGCACCTCCATTGTCTATGCCACAGAGAAGAAGCAGACCAAAGTAAGCCTGACACAAAGTCTACACCGAATAGCCTGATATACAACAGACAAATATGATCAAATATGAGAGAGGTATCGATTTTCGCTTCTAACCTCCTGGCAGAAAGCAAATAAAGGTAAAATGTGGAACTTGTTCCTTTTAAGTTGTTGATGGCATTGCGTTCTGAGTTAATCTTTTATTGCAAATCAATTTCTTTGAAGTATTATATTGTAAAAGTATTTATGCCACCACTAGTTTGGAAACTGTATTATGCACACTTCACTGTACTCCAGTGAATGCAGTGTTGTGCAGTGACGTAGTGAGCAGTTTCCTCATATCTGAGCAGGACAAACTTTTTATATTTGAGCCCTCCATCAAAGTTTAGCCAGTTTCCTCCGTCATCATCATCGTGCTTGTCTTGCTGCTCTCAAATCAAATGCTCGATGTGACACAGTTGCTACACCAGTTACCTTGAACAACTTGAACATCTGTGCTTTTAGGTCGAGTTTCCTGAGGCTCGAATCTTTGAAGAAACCCTCAATATTCTCATTTATGAGAACGGCAGAGGATCTGGTCCAGGAGGCTTACACCTTTTAGATTCAAGAGGCTCAGGGTCATCACTGGGAGCTGGAGGATCGGAGGAAGAGGGCGCCGCGGGGGGCGACAGGCGAGTAAGACGGATCCATGTGAGGAGGCATATAATGCATGACGAAAGAGGGCACGGTCAGCAAACTGTGTATAAGGACTAATAATGTGAAAACGTAAGACATGGGAGAGTGACTTCACGTACGTTCATTTTCTGTTGGATGCTAGCAGAATGAAAGAGGTCCTTGATCATAGCAATAGCTTGGTAGCTAGTTAGTGATACAGTATGTCACTGCAGACATGTAGGGGTTGATGACTTATTTGTAACTGAAGTTAGAGTTGTCTGGAGATGAAAATTGCTTCTGTTTACAAGAAAACATTTTGTACATTATTTAAATAGGAAATGTGTAAAAAAAAAAAATACCTGGGACATAAAACTGGCATAAATATTACTTTGCATATGTTAAGGAAAAGTTACTGAATTACAGGTGGATTTCATTCCTAGAGCAGACAGCCTGCTGTGTATTTGGGTGATATACACTGGTACCCTCCTTCTGTTTGACTCGTAGGAAACACTGTGTCAGTCTGTTTATTCGGGTTGTGAAACATCTGTTGCCTTTTCATAAATTGGACTGATATATGCTGCCTGACAGTGATGAACAGAGGACGGTCAAGTTTAGCTTCGACCTGTTAACACTGGAATAAAACTGAGTCGTTTTTAGTGAGGTTGAATGAGATTGTTGATTGTTGAGCAGCTCCATTTTCTTTGTTTAAATTATTACTGCTGTTGCTTCAAGATGTTTTTTTTGTTTTTTTTTATTAATTTATGAACCTAATTTATTGTTTGGTATTTAACGTATGCAATCTTTGTGTTAACTAGTGCTCAAGTGAGTTTTAATTTTTGGAATGATACGATGCACTCAATGGCACACGTCAGATTTTGAATTTACTCCTGTAAATTACTCAATTGTGAAGTTACATTTCAGTTTAAATGTTTCAAAAGGAACCGTGACCATTTCTTTGATATTCTCTTTTATTCTGAGCCATGATCTTTCACTCTCGCTTTATGTCTTACACCAAACCACTGTCGTTTGCTTAAAGTAATTGGCCATACAGTGATGATAAAGGTAATTAATACTGGGTTGTATTTTTATTTCCCTCAGGGAGAGGATAGTATTTTCTGTCTAATATTCACCAGTGTCTTGTGTAAATCTAATCACTCTGAATACTGAAAAAGAAATATTGAATGAGAGCAATATGTATCTCAGACCCTTTATAAAATCATCTTGGAATACCTTTAAAATATGCACTAATAACTTCCGTCCAATAGTGGTCATGGGAATGTTCTGAATAAATTAATTTTGAAATCCAATTTTTGCTTCTTGGTCTCATTTTTCTGTTCTTTCCTGAAGTGTATATGGACTCAAATACATACATGTTGCAGATAACAAGTGAACAAGATATTTGGATGTTACTGTCCCCTATTATATGTGATATAAGTCAAGTTTTTTAATTATCACTGCCCTGTAACACATGCCATTAAAAGATGTAGTCTCAATTTTTTTTTTCCCCACTTCATCATAGGCAGAAGTGCAAACCATACAATAAAATATAATGGAGATTAAATTCTAAGTATTTAAAGAACAAATACATTTATATTTCATCATGCACATAATCTCTTATAGGCTAATATTCAGGTGTTACATGAGAATTAAGATAGAAATTACACAGAGCAATTAAACTCAAAATTATAGTAGCAATTAGGCAATAGCAGTACATATACAGTACATTCAAGTTCAGAGAGTAAAGAGTAACAGGTAATCTTTATGAAGAACTACATTTATGGATAAAACATTTTCCTATTAAAATCATTACATGTATTAAAAAATGACCTCTTTAACAAAGTTTATAATGGCGTTTATAACGTCGATAATTAAAACTTAAAAAACGACCAAAATCTGGCGATGTAATTAACATTAACAAGAGACTTCTACAGATTTCTACAAAAACTACAAGTTTTTTTATTCTGGAGGGGCGTGGCGCTGGCCTGACGTCACGTCCGGCTACGTCCGGGGGAGTCTGTCGCCGCCAAAAAGAAACGTCCACATATTTAAAAAATGATGCTGTCAGAGAAGGAGACGAAAAGTATCCGCAAGTTTGTGTGCGGTGAACTCCGCGATGAGCCAGACATCAGGTACAGTTGAAACATCTGAGATTAGTTCGAGTAAATGTTGTTTTTTATCGAGAATAAGATCACAGGTCAGTGCGCGTGAGTTCAGTTTACGTTAACAGTTGCCAACTTTGGTCTACACGCGCGCAGTAAACAGGAACACCCACTAGCATACATGCATATAAACACTGCTTCTCCAATGTAATTTAACTACTCAAAGCAGCATTTGTGATTTAGCTCCCACAGTTTCAGAGTGCAATCCCACTGTGGTAAATATGGACAGCTGTACATGTGGATTCGTTATGATGGACAACTGTACTCTAACAGCCGAACAAGACACAACGGCCAGCTAATGTTACTCACTAGTCCAACATCAAGAAGCCCAGCTCGGTGTCATGAAGCTCTCGACAACGATTAAAGTCTCAGTCACAGATTTGCTCTTGTCCGACGGCCTCCTGCTCGCTCACTTCTCTTCCTAACGTCGTCCTCCTCGGTCCAGTTTGAAACAACACCTGCTGGTTGTCAGTGGTGTCTTTCAGTGGAGTTGATGGTGTGCAAGATCTTAGTTTTATGCTGAAGGTTTATACCCAAGTTTCTCTCTCTCAAACATTCTCCAACAATGGGCATTGTAATGTTGGCAGTTGTCTTTGACAATTAACTGATCAAACAAAGAGTTGACTTGTTGGAGAGTAAATTGGATATCTATTGTCATTTAGGGGCTGTACTAATGTGTTTAAAATTGGCAATATCTCTTTAAACATGCAAGAAATATAAGAAGAAAATCAGTGGTTATTAAGTCTGCCTGGGTAATGGCAAACTGTCCAAACTTCATCAAACCAAACATCTCCAAACAAGAACAGAGAGCCATGGCACACAAAACAAGATGTTTCTTATAAATAAAAACTGTTCACTTTGATGGTAGTTTTTTATCAACTGTAGAAATACTGTACTAAAAGTAGTGCCCAAAAATAAGGTTTTTCCCATTTTGATTTCAGAGTATTTATCTGTTTTAAATCACACAGTATAATGTGGGTGTGTTACATGTTGTTGTTCGCAGCTGTATTTCGATGTCTGTGTTCACACATCTTGATATAATCCTTCTAATATCTTATTCCAGCACTCTGACCTTACGAATTTTAAAAGAGCGATATCTGGCACGGGTGCAATGTGATTCATTAAGTCCTGAGGCCAAAAATTACATGAAACAGGTGGTTGAAGAGGAACTGGTGAAAAGCAGTAGGATGCAGGTATCAAAATTCTTCCTATACAGTTTATGTATGTTTGCTAGAGTTTTGGATTTTTGTAGGGGGCTATCATCTTCAGGTTTTTTTTGTTTGTTTGTATGTTTTTTTTGTCTTTTCCCTGCTAGGACAATGACAAAAGTGGAACCGAGGTGGAGACCAAGAAGCCCCAAAACAAAAGGAAGAGAGAAAAGGACAATGACGAGGTGATAAGTGGGGAAGAAGATGAATCGACAGCAAAGAAATCACGCTGTCAGTCAGGCTCCTCATCAGGTAGGTCAGAACTTTTCTGTTTTTTTATTCATTTAGTATGTGCTAGTTTTCAATTATTCAATGTAAAATGTCCTGGATGATCAATAACAGCAGGACTAGAGCTTTAAGCAATAACTATTTTCATTACTGGCTAATCTGCAGATGAATTAATTAATTGTTTTTTCTCTGACAAAGTGCTCAAGTTCTTGGTGATATCATCAATTTTTTTTTTTCTTTTTGTCTGCCCATCAGTTCAAAACCTCAGATATTCCATTTACAATGATATAAAATACAGAAAATCCTCATAATTTAGAAAATGGAACCAACAGAAGCACTTTATACACTGATGGCATTGGCTGCCATGCAACAACTACTCATCAGTTTTAGGGGCTAACCATTCATACGCATTCACACACAAATGGCGCGGCATTTGGGAGCAATTTGGGCTTCAGTATTTTGCCCAAGGACACTTCGACATGCAGACTGGAGGATCCAGGGATTGAACTGCTGATCATCTGATTAGTGGACGACCCGCTCTACCTCCTGAGCCACAGCTAAAGTAATCAAAATAGTTGCCAATTAATCATTATTATTTTTATATATATATATAAATATTATTAATTCAATTTCTGTCTAATTACTATTGCATTGGAAGTTCTTATTAATAATAAATAAACATGCAGTAGTACTCTTGTCATTTTTTGTCCCAGTCCTTGATCAAGTAGCATTTCAAGGTGGTTTATGGTGCAGACAGGTCAGCTTTTTCACTTAAAACTAAACTTTGGCATACCAGTCATTGAAAGCAAGTTCTGTTTCAGATAAGCTCACTCAGTCAGCAGTGAAATTTGTTAATCTTTTCTTAATTTTGTTGCACTGTTTAAATCATGAAATGTTGTCTTCTCTTTTGTGGTTACTGTCAGAATCGGAGGATAAAGAGGACTGCAAAACAGGAAGTGAGGAGAGTGAAGAGGACGAGAAAATTAAATCTGAGGATGAAGAGCAAGAGGTGAAAAAATCTCAGCCAAAGAAAAATGGAGGTCGTAAACCACAGACAAACAGTGAAAACTCTACAGATGAGGAAAAAAGTGAATCAGAAAAAGAAGAGAGTGACTGTGGTGACAGTCCAAAAAAAGTGGTGAAAAAGCAAGCAGCAAAAGCAAGTACTACAAAGAATGAAGAGACAGGAAAGAAAACACCACAGAGTGATGAAGAGAATGATACTGACACAGATAACAAGTCAGAAAAGAGCGACAAAATCACTGCCAATGGCTCCTCAGACAACAGTGAAAAAGGTGAATATGAAAACTATATATTCATATCTTGTATGTAAATGTTTATTTATTTATGCTGTCACATTTTTTTTGTATGACTTGATATGACTTTCTGTTTTATTATGCAGAAGATAAAGTCTCAGTAGAAAAGAAAAATAGCGGCTCCGACTCAGATTCATCATCACTTCCCTCCCTGGACGATGAAAAAGATAGTGAGACAGAAAAGGCAGAAAAGACACGAGATGATGAAAAGAAGAAGAAGAAGAAGAAAACTGTGAAAAAAGAGGAGAGTGCCAAAGATCAAAAGGTGAGCCCACAAGTGGAGTTATGGATCAGAATCGCAATAATGAATCTTTGTAAAATGCAAATGTTGATGGTTGTTTGTTTTGTTTGTTTTTATGTTTGAATTTTTATAATTTTTACTTTTCAGGTAAAGTTAAATGATTTTTAATTTAAATATGGTCAGACAGATAAACACCATTTATGCACCATTGGGCTTTATGCTGAACACTACCAATGCATGGTATCATGTACCGTGCAGCATCATGAAGCACTGAAAAAAGCAAAATTGAATGTGTTCAGTTAACAGGTTGTAAGAGTCCAACCCTTTGTCCTGTCTCTTCATGTTAAGTAAAGGTACATCTAAATTCCTTCGATTGCTCTCAGTTGGTCAAGAGACAAAGTGCAAGATGAATAGTAGAAAAGCTAAGATGAAGTTTTGAAAAATAGATCACGTAAATACAAGTGTATATTGGGTAGTTGTAGAGTCAACATTGCATCTTCTCTTCACAATCTGTCTGTTCTCGTATTCTTCCTGCAGAACGACCACAAAGCAGTCACAAGGCTCAAACGCTACATCAGTCTCTGTGGAGTCAGGCGGAATTACAAGAAGCTCCTTGAAGGCTGTCGCTCTGTTCGCTCCCAGGTGGCTGCTCTGAAGAAGGAGCTTGAAGATCTCGGTGTCCATGGTAAGTGGGAATACATTCAGCTTTTAAATTGCAAATTTTTGCCTGTTTTAAGGTAACTTGAAAGCACATTTCCTCTTCATTCTATGTTGTCAAAGAGTAATGGGGATATTTGTGGCCCTCAGAGGAGAAATCATAATGTTTTTGATCTCCCTTAAACTGTTCAGGCCAAATGCAAAAACTGCCAAGCACTTACCAGTATATCTGTAGTTTCTTCTTGTTTCCTTGTTTTCTACATTTATTGAAATACTACACCGTGAGATGATTTTGGTTTGTTGTACTTATAAAAGAACAAAAACTGTCAGTGGACTGTATGACATAAAACTCCAGGATGACACTTGTCATTTATAAACAGTATAAAAAGTAAACAGTTATCCTTTTATTGACACAATTTGATTGGTTAAAGTAATAATGTGTATGTGTTTCACAGGCCAGCCATCTATTGAGAAATGCAAAAAAGTCAGAAAGAAGAGAGAGGAAGCTCAGGAAATCGCTGAGCTTGATGTCAGCAACATCATTGCAACACAAGGTAACTTTTTTCTTTGGTGTTTACGTCTCTTACTATAAGCTTTACCAGTTTTCTGGTGGAAAGCAGTCATTATTACATATTTTTCAAGTAGTCCAGCAGAGTTTCTTGTTTACATACGAAAGAAAGAAAAAACAAACACAATCATGAAAGTATTTATTAATGAGACCCGCTGTGGATACCTCTCTTAGGTCGACCTAAGCGCAGAGCATCAGCATGGCAAGAACAACACGACCCTCCCCCTCCTTCCTCTCCATATCTGTGCACTCTGGGCTCCGGCTCTGATAGTGATGCAGATGTACAGAGAGGGCGCAGAAGAACAACAGACTGGTCCAACCTGCAGGGAATAATCAGCGATGATGCAGATAGTGACTGACCAGGACAATTCCTCTTGGCCACTTAGATATTATTCTTTGTATATGTTGTGCTATAGTCTTTACTAATTACTTTGATAGTAAGAATTTTGATATTAAATATTTCTTAAACATGAGTTTGATATATAAGGTGCAGAGTGATGATAAATTATTATTTCATGTACATGTTATTTTTCCAAATAAAAGTATTTTGCTCTCATTGAACAACAAATTATTTTAAGTGTTGTATAAAACCATGAAGAGTGTTAATTTACTACTGCTTTATCTAACTGAATTCAACATTGTACATTATTATATATATTATATAATATATTAATGTTCGCCCGGACGGACACCGGAACTACTGTGGGTAAACTCTCGGGTTAGACGGAATATTTCGCAGACGGACTCCCACGGGCTCCTGCAGGTCAATGAGATTTATTTTGTTTATTACTCAGTGATAGCCGCACGTGCTACGTTATATATATATATATATATGTACTGCTGCATTATGTCAGATCAAACAGATGTTTGCTAATGAAGAGAACGTCAGAGAACGTCTTGATCTTAATTAACTGCATGCATGTTATTGTCATTGCCCTCAACCCGTCTGTGACACGTATGTCAGTGCATGACACTTCATGTCGAGGCTCGATTGAAATAGCTTAAACTAAATGTTAATAAGTAAGATGTGTCTGAACAGAGACCCATCCACTAACTAGTACACTCAGTCTATGAAGTAGTATCATAGATAGATAGATAGATAGATAGATAGATAGATAGATAGATAGATAGATAGATAGATAGATAGATAGATAGATAGATAGATAGATAGGTAGGTAGGTAGGTAGGTAGGTAGGTAGGTAGGTAGGTGACTTTATTAATCCCCAAAGGGAAATTAGGTCGTCATAGCAGTCCGGTATATTTGAATACAATAAAAATACAATAGAATAAAATACTGAGGTAGAAAAAAATAAAAATAAAACACAGAATGGGACAAGGACACTTAAAAAACACAAGATAAATAGGTAGATAAGGTGCAGTGGCAAGATGATGGTAATAGTACTGATGATATGATGGTACAAGCCTATTTCTTATTAAAATGACACTCATAGAATACACTGTGTGTATCTACGTGGCTGTCTTGAGGGCAGAAGGAAAACAAGGATTGTAAACAAAGAAGAAACAACCCAATGAAGAAGAAATTAACAAGAGACATACAATATGTAATAACACAAGAATGGTTAATCTGTAATCACTGAACCAAGCCACCAAAACTGTGTATATACTGTGTATGTACAGAGAGCCCTCCTGTCATAAAGGGCACACAGTAAAAGCAAGTATCTTATAATCCATTCCTGTGTGTTTTAGTATACTAAATTAGATCTGCTTATACCTTTCACTATACATTTCATGCAGGAATGGATGATGATGCACCAGAAGAGGCCTTTGCTGCCCTCAAGACAGAACATCTCGGAGTATGGGGCGTTGCTCAGATAGCTGCTGGCACTGGGCTTGCTGTTTATGCCATGTGGGCGGGAATCCTCCAGCCTGGCTTCCGAAAAGTCCCCTTGAAGCTGCAGGTATAGTCTTAATCTTCAACACTCCAACAACCATTCTTCTTGTACCTCTAAAAAGTTTGAGGAATGATATTCTTTGTATCAGAAGCTCTTTAAAATATCTTCCAGGTCCCGTACATTCCTGCCAGCAAAGCCCAAGTAGATAATGTGATGACGCTGCTCAGAGGTCGAAAAGGAGGCCTTGTTGATTTGGGATCTGGTGATGGCCGCATTGTAAGTATAGTCAAGATATTAAGGGCCTTTTTTTTTCTTGCTGGTAAGCAATGGGTTTTGACTGTGGTATTTTTTACCCCTTAAGGTCTTGGAAGCCCATAGGAAGGGTTTCACTCCTGCTGTTGGTTATGAGCTCAACCCCTGGCTTGTTCGCCTGGCCCGCTTTCATGCATGGAGAGCAGGCCATCATGAAAAAGTGTCGTACCGACGAGAAGATCTCTGGAAGGTCTGACATTTGTCACTTGTTTGTTATGGATTTAGTAACACTCCTATTCTACATCAGCCACCATTAAATGACAACATTTCACAGTATTATTGTAATTGGTCTTACAACAAAATACGATTGCAACAACATGATACTTTAATTGCTAAATTGCTGACAAGAGTTTCATATAAACAGACACAGATGTGACTTGTAAATCATTAAGTAACCACCAACATCGACTATGCCATTTGAATTTTTTACGTGATCATTGTATATATGCTATTTAAAGTTTAATTTTTAATAATGTTACTGGCCTATTTACCACCTGCCTTGTATCTCATCACAGGTCGACTTAACAGAATGCAAGAATATCACAGTGTTTTTGGCTCCTAGTGTGGTGAGTAATATTGTAATAATAGTAATGAAGTTAGCTTATTAAAAAGGTGAAATGAGGCGTGGTTGGTCACCTACAGGTATTACAGAAACTCTTGCATTAAAGATGCAAGATACAAAAAATATAAGAAGAACCTGTCAGCACATGGTTGAGGTTCTGAGATGTATGATTGTGGGTCAATTTCAGTAAATGTCTGTTAAAAGAATTGCAGTAATTTTTATTCCGCTCTTGTGTTCACAGCTTTCATTGTTGCAGCAGAAGTTGCAGGCTGAGCTGCCTGATGATGCCTTAGTGGTAGCTGGTCGTTTTCCCTTCCCTGACTGGAAACCCTGCAGGATTGAGGGACATGGTGTGGACAGAGCCTGGGCATATAACATGCAAACACAAAGACAGCACATCTTTAAGAAAAATGACACGCTCAAGGATAGCACCACTGAATTAACCAGGGAGAAAGGATCCACTTGAAGCTACATGGATGTTTCTAGTCTTAAAATGAAATTATACTGTGTATCATGAACTTAAATATCCTTCGATGGAATATCGAAAACGTTAACGCCAACTTGACTGCCTGAATACTTTTTGACTACATCTACAACCGGATGTGTCTGACAAACTATTGTTGCTTTCTGCTCCACTTGACACTGACCTGACAGAGTACTGAAAATAGCAAACAGAAATTCTCTGTTGTACCGTTTTGATGGATGGATTCTTTCATTTGCAATGTTTGAAACACGTTTGAACCAGAAATTTCAAAGGAAAAGCACACCTTTGCCACTTGGAACAGTGTAGATGTTTTGGAAATTACCCGCCTGGGGGTAGCAATCTTTTAAATGTTTTATCATTTGTCGTTTTGTTCTGTGTGTGTGGCATATATGAGTATATGTCACACAACTGAAGATTATTTTATGTTTTTATTGATTATTGCTCACTACTATTATTAATTATTATTATTATTATTTTACTTTATTACTTTGTATATTCTTATACAGGCTGGTGCTGTAAATGTCTTTGCATTAGCAAGCATGGATTGTGACTCTTCAGGGTCTGGATGTGGGTTTTTCCCAATCTCATAAAGTGATTGTAACACTTAATGTATTATGAAGTATAAACTTCATAATACATCCCTGGACAGTATGAAGTTACCTCTCTATACATTTTAGCACATGTACAGTGTTGTTTTTGGCTGTTGCCTTTTCTCTTGAATGTTTGTTTTTAACGTGCTGTGATAGTTTCTGCTATAAAAGAAAAGTTAATGCTCTAATCTATGCGAGGACTAAATGTGTGCATACTATTTGGGTGAAACAAAATGCTGCATTAACTACAAGATCCAGGATAGTTCTGAAGCTAAACCGAATGAACACAAGTAGCAGCATATATACTGTATTGACTGGCCACATACACTTGTACAATTCAGTATGATCCAATAAAACAACTCTGCCATAAATTTTACTTCTTCGAAGCTCATAACTTAACAGTTTTTGTTGACACTGTCAGAGAGGTAATGATTCTACTTTGAGTTCATTATTGAGGTCTTAGTGGGTGCATTATATTGAGAGGTGTTTCTAATATTATGGCTATCATGTATCTAAATGGGGTGGCCAAAGTATTAGAAACACCTCTCAATATAATGCAGTCCAAATTAACACTACTGCAAACTACAACCTCAATAGTAAACATAATGGTTAAAGAAATACCTTTCTGACAGCGTCAGCAAAAACTCATAAATAAGCTTCCTAAAAGTTGAATTTATGGCAGAGTTGTTGTATTGGATCACACTGGATTGTATAAGTGTATTTAATGAAGTGGCCGATCGGTGTAGTTATTATGAAAAAAGGCCAGTGAGGAGTGGAGAGAAATCTAAATATCCCTACGTGTGTAGACTCCAAATTGTATAATGTTGCTTGGAAAGCTTCTGCAGATAATAAATTAGTTTTGAGGTAAAGTACTGCAGATACATGACTCTGAGGAGGGCAAACTGATTTATTTTTTAAAGGTAGTGTATGTGTGGCCTTATGCTATGTATCTTGTTTTTTACTTTTTCAATTTATGTAACGTTATTTCCTTGTATGTTAACCTTATTTCTGTATTGGAGGTTAACTCTATTCTAGCCAAAGACAATATTATATGAGCATTTTGGATGTGATTTTAGGGCTTATATAATATGGAAATTACTTTTTTAATACACAATTTTATGTCACTTTTTAATACATTTGCACACTCTTACTGAGTGTTATTCAAAAACGTTGTCTTTACTTTTTGTCAGAGTGCTGTAGTTTGAAAGACATAACCGGAGATCGTGCTTTTATTATTGTGACTGACTTCACACAGGCTCATTGGGTTGGTTGATTTCTGCAGCTAAAGAGGAAGTTGCGAAGTCCCTAGCAGCAGGCTAGCTATATTCTTGAGCCGCCCTAAGCATTGAACAGGGGAATAACAGGAACAACCGCGTATAGTATTACATTTAGTGTTATTAACGTTGCAAATTTGTCAGATATATAACGTAGGTGTGCATATTCACCCGCTTTTAAATAACAAATGGTAAATGCAAGTTGTCGTGACCAACAGTCCTGGAAACATGTCAACGTTTGACAGCTAACACAGCTAACCTCCATCCTTCTAGAGAAGCTAACGGCTTAGCCATCCGCTGCTGCAGCGTTAGCATCGGGGTAACTTAGCTGCGAAACGCGTGACATAGAAAGCTAATTAACGTTGCATATTTGCCCCGGTGCTGGAGCCAATGTTTGGCTGTGCCACAAAAAATAAGATTTCTATATTTAACATTACTGTAAATGGGAATTACCAGACACGACAATGCAGCTAACCTCCCAGTCCGAGATAGCTGATCCAATGTTAAGCCTACATGCTCGTTAATCAAAAACGCGTTTTATTCAAGCAAGGTAGGGGGAAAAAAATCAACTTAGTGTTTAACGTGTTTATTGCAAAGCAAAGTGAACGACGCCAACCTTTGCTAGCTAGTTGTGTTTGTGAAGTGTCGACCTAAGCAGCCGAGCCGAGCCGAGCATGATGAGCCCCCTCTGCGGCTACGTTAGCCAGCAACACCTCAGCTAACGTTTGCTACAGAATTGGCTAGTTAGGTTAGCTAATGTTGGCTTATTACTGCAATTAATCCGAGACTAAGTGAACCGAAGAACGCATCTGAGCCGGCTAAACATGGTGAGTATCATTTAACGTGGATTATTTTAGCCGACGTTAGCTATTCACGTTGTCTTCCTGTTTTATATTGCTAGTAGCTAATGTGGGGCAAACCCTTTTGATCCGTATATATTTGACCAGGAAGACGTAAAGTCATGTTAATAATGTGTTTAAATGTTTTACATGAAGCTAGTCGTGTGTGCTTTTATGCACCACGGTGCTGTGTGTCTGTTAAGCCACATAACGGTTTGGAGAGGTATTTCAACGGGATGTGACAGCTTGTTAAGCCATTTCACGGTAAAGACGCCCATCTTACAAAAGCGAATATTTGCTTTGAGTTGTGTTAAGCCTCGGCAAGTTGTGGCTTATTTGAGGAATTCAGACCCGCCTGCCACAGGATCTGCTCTTTAAAATCTCAATTTGCTATCTCAGTTTTGTTGGCAGGGCCCAACTTCCTCCACCTGACAAAGCATAACAAATTTGTCTTAAATACAGCTTGAGTTAGATTGTGTGACCAAGATAAAAGCCACAGTGGTAAAATATGTGTGCACGTCAGATTTCAGTTGTCTTAATATTTCCATGACACTGTGGCAAAACGTACACAACAATCAGTGATGTGCACTGACCAACTACTGTGTAAGCATGGACATATAAAGATACATTTTACGCTCATCCTCAGCAGGATGATTTATAGGCCTGCAAGCAATAATTTACAAGTGGTGTTCTTTTTTAAAATCAGTCAACAACTGCACATACATGTAGGTGTTCTTTGTTAACAAAACGATGAACGGATAAGAACTCGGCATAATGAATGTTTAAATATGTACACAAGAAACCTAAATAGCAATATGCATTGTTCTCTTCACTGTGAGGATGGTTTTCTTGCTCATGAAGGTCTGCAGTTGAGTATCTACATCTGCATGATCTTAATTTTATCTGACAAATGGACAGACACTTGCCAAGTGTGGTTTTCATCATGGTAATGGGTAGATGGTTATGGTGAAAGCATTCAGTGGACTGGTTTATTAATATTGTCAAACAGCTGGTCTAAATGTGCATTTTGTGCTTAACTTTTAACTCAACCTTTTATTATCCACTAGGCATCAGAGGAGTCATCACTGCGTGCACTGGAGGGCCTCATGACAGAGTTCTTTCACAGCTGCACAACCAATGAGCGAAAGAGAGAAATAGGTCAGTTTTGTCTTGTAAAATCTACCACTACACATGTAGTATCGGGTATTTTTGCACTAGCTGGTTTGTAACAGATTGGTTAAACGGTAAATATTTTTCCAGGCACGATACTTCCTCCCATATTCTTTTAACAGTTGCCAAATATCAAGTCTGGATCTCTGACTACAATGCACTGTATTATGAAATATACTGTAGTGCACCTCTAGTTGTGACATAATGTGACAAAGTATTTGATTTCTATGAAAAGTATTTTTTGAGTTGCCGTTTTATGCACTTCCTGTGTGGCTACGCATTACTTTCAGTCTGTCAGTGAAGCTACATTGTCTTGTGCTGCTGTCAAAGATCATGCTACTTCCTTTTTTTTCTGCAGAAGAGCTGCTGAATAACTTTGCACAGCAGACTGGAGCGTGGCGCCACTGCTTGTTCTTCCTCTCCAATACTCGAAATGAGTATGTAATGATGTACAGCCTCACAGTATTTGAAGTAAGTCCTAGAGGTGGGAGATAAATATTTTCAGTGGTATTGGCTGGTAATGGCTTTCCTTACCTATTTTATGCTCTAAAAATAAGACACAGATAAAAGTTTGTTTTATAGATACTGAGAAGAGAATTTGATTCAGGCGTCTTTCCTCATTTCTTTAATTTTGCAAAACACGTTAGGTCAATGTGCAATACATTATGCATGGTGTAAAATGCTGAACATCCTGTGATCCAATATGACACACTTTCACAGTCTTTAATACACACTGCTTAAATTTAGATGTGTCGTTTTTATCTCAAGGTCTGTTAGTAAAATATTTTCAGTGAGCACTATATTGTAAAAAAACATTTTCTTTACTACATGAATGAACATTCAGAGGAATTACTCATTACACCATTAAACAGATTATTGAGAACTATTACAAAACATGTCTGTAGAAATGTGTAGGCTACGTCTGTCCCAGCTTTGACAGCCAATTGCTTCCTTGTACTTTTAGAACTTGGTGAACAAGATGTGGATCGGTGTTGCTTCACAAGACAAGATGGATATTCGCAGCTGTCTGCCCAAACTCCTCCTTGCTCAGCATAAAGCCGTGCCCTATTTCATCCGTAACAAACTCTGCAAAGTCATTGTGGACATCGGCCGCCAGGACTGGCCAATGTTCTACCATGATTTCTTTACAAACACCCTTCAGGTAAGCCCTGCTGATTTTTGTGTCTGTTACATTTGTTCTTTGATCATGTGATGTTTCTCTAAAAACTCCCTTTACTCTAGAACATCTGTCAAATTAATTCAAATGGCATTTCAGACATGGCATTGCTCTCTTTAATGTAACTCTTTGCATTTGAAGCAGCCTATTGTAGTTATTTGGTCTTTGTAGTCTACAGAAAAGAGTGGATAGTATGAGGATGTGGCTGGACGTGTTACAAGGGCTGTATTATAACCCACAAGAAAATTGCTAAATGTCTGTTTCATTTTTGTTTTTCAGTCTTATAACTTTGTGCTGTTGTTTGAAAAAGAGCTTTGATTCAAAGAGGGACTGGATCGGTTTCTTTTTGTCGCAAAATTAAAATGCAGTGGATTACATTTATCAAATTTACAAGTCTACATTGGATGTCGCTCTGCCTTCAGAGCAAGGGGCTGACTTAAGAGTAAAATGGACACATTTATATAGATATACAATGTGATCAGAATCTTTGGCCTTTAAAAGATCTGCTATATTATGAACAGAAAATTAATCGATTAAATTAACTCCAGGGTCTCCACACAGGAAATTGTTTAGCCATGGTGATGAGCCACATACAGTAGATCCTGATGCATCTTGTCTCATGATGAATTTAGTGAGCAGACGATGACCTGCACAGCCACATGTATTATGTATATGACCTTTGTTGTGTGAAGCGTAATGTTTTATATCATAAAAGTATTTTTATTAATTGTATAGTTGAGGAAATCGTGTTTGTTTTAGATTAAATGGCTCACCTCTGCTGTAAAACACTGAAAATCTCCAGTGTTCATAAAGCCTAATAGTAGGTTCATTCAGTCATTTTCATCGTTATCGTCACTCTCTTGATCCAGTTGATCCAGTCCCCGGCTCTGGCTTCATTGGGATTGGTGATGTTGAAAACCACATCAGAGGAACTTGCGTGTCCTCGAGAAGACCTGAGTGTCGCCAGAAAAGATGAGCTTCGTAAACTGCTGCTGGAGCAAGTACCGACAGTGCTTGGACTGTTGACGGGTGAGAACAACCTTAAATACTTTGTGCAAAGTTATTGCCTTATGTATAAGAGAGAGACTTTGTTTCACTATAAATGCACGTGGGTGTAATGTGTCAATGATTTTGCTTAACTTAACAGTGCTCTCTATATGTGACAGTATTACGTACCATATTACAAGGGATGCAATCCAATTTTCAAACTGAGACACAACTACAGGAATGCCAAATGAATTGTAAACCGAATTGGAAATAAAATCACCAAATGTACAACCTGCTAGTGAGGTTTAAATATCATAATAATTCTGTTTTTATGTGTTTTTATGATGTCTAAATTTGACTAAAGGTAAAATATGCCAAAATTTGACTTGTTGTCTTAGTCAAAAACCTTTGGCATGTGTTGATGATTGAGTTCTTGTCACTTCTTGTTTTTTAGGTATCCTGGAGACTTATGGGGACAAGCACAGTGTCATAGCTTCCACCCCACCTCCCTCTCCCACCTCAGGGGAAAGTGGTGAGTGAATTGTTTTTAAGTTACCTGAAAACTTCGAAGACTTGCTAGTAATGTGATTACATTGACTGATGCAAGCATTTTATCGAGCAGTTTGTTGTGTGTTAACCTGACCATTTATTTTTGTTTCTTAAATCTGCCAGTGGAATTGCTTGGCAGTTTGTTTCAGGGCAGTCAGTACTCAAAGCTGCTTTGCCAGCCCATGGCAACATTGGACAATGAGAGTCAGCAGCTGTGTTGTCTCGTTTTGGAGTGTTTGGCTCACCTGTTCAGCTGGATCCCTCTGTCCACAAGCATCACACCCACCCTGCTGGCATCCATTTTCCATTTTGCACGTTTTGGCTGTGATCTTCGGACAAAGACGAAGACAGGATCCTTCATCTCCTCAAACTCCTCGTCTTCTAATGGGCAGCTCAATGCTGGGACATTGCCACCAACATCGAATGGAGGCGGACGAAATGGACAGCAGAGTGAGGGCAACAAGGTGGATCGTGCCCGGCTTGGGGTACTCGCCATGACATGTGTCAATGAGCTTGTGTCAAAGAACTGTGTGCCAATGGATTTTGAGGAATACCTGCTGCGTATGTTCCAGCAGACCTTCTTTCTCCTGCAGAGGCTGACACGGGAGAATAACGCTCATACAGTCAAGAGCCGCCTACAGGAACTTGATGAGAGGTATGGGTCAGCCCCATTAGTTGACATTAATGTTTGTGCATACATAATTGTTTGCAGACTAGAGGGTGTATTGTACCTGGACAATTTCAGCATGTCGTCTGCAGCTAGTCATATTTACTTTTGTTAGACACAAACCTAATTTGCAGTCCACTCATATTTCTTCGTAGCCCATCTTTTGTTTGTTATCAGACATTTAATGATATTGTCCATTTTAGACTAAATGAAGTAACTTCTGACTTTAAGATCTTTGTGTTGACTTTAATGTTTTCTCTTTCATCTTCCAGTTACTTGGAAAAGTTCACAGATTTTCTGCGCCTGTTTGTCAGTGTTCACTTGAGACGGATAGAGTCCAGTCCTCAGTTTCCAATTGTAGAGTTTCTTGCCCTGCTTTTCAAGTACACCTTCAACCAGGTAATGATCATTTTGTCAGTCATTTGTTGATGCAGGACACCAAAGATTGTTGTTTTCACCAGGTTTTCTGCAAGATTACAAAGTTTGCTTTTCATTGGTTTTTCAGCCTACCCATGAAGGTTACTTTGCCTGTTTGGATATTTGGAGTGTCTTCTTGGATTTTTTAACAACCAAAATCAAAAGCAGACTTGCTGACAGAGAAAGTGTTCTAAATAGGTAAGTCGAAAACTTATTTATTCCCTTCCCAGGGTTTCCTAGTAGCACATGAATCCAAGTAGGCTAACAGACATCAGGTTAAGACAGACCCCAGGAGAGCTTTCATAAGGTAAATGCAATTACTGTCTGTGTACAGTGATACTTGGTAGGCAATTTGTACAGTAGGTAGGTATGTGTAGGTCTGTGTTGCAGAAGTCTAGTGTATGAAATGGCTATATCTTCACTACACTGTGCCTGCATTTTTAGAACCTATGATAATTTGGTCCTGGGCCTGGCCTTATTTGCTCATGTCCAGGCGTCATCACTGCCTCTTCCTCTCCGTGGGGGAGAGAACAGGGGTTGGGCCTCACAGGTAGAATAATAAACACCTGCTATAACAGTTGAGGGAGTAATCGGGAAAAGTTTTTTTTTTTTTTTTATCTTGCTTTTTTTTTGCTGCCCTTCCCACTTCAGTAGTTTTCTGAAGCACCCAGTGAATAAAAATCATCAATGATCATGAATGCAGTGAATGCAATCAAACAAATAAAATGTCTTATGTTTTGTTATTCTTTTTTTGTTTCCTTTGTTTTGAAATGTAATATATTCATGTATGGTTGGACAGGTACAAAGATGCCTTAGTTCTTCTGCTAAGGGAAGTTCTGAACCGCATACAGTTCAGATATAATCAGGCCCAGTTGGAAGAGCTGGATGATGAGACTCTGGACGATGATGTAAGAACACTTTACTTATTTCACAGTCTGTCAGTTGCACCTTTTTATTTAACACTGTATGTACTGTGTATATCTCACAGCCACATGAAGTCACTTATCAAAGTTTATTTTAATAATACCATATTAACCCCTTAAGACATGCACACATTACAAAGGTGTATAACTTTCACTTCAAAGTCTAAATGTCCTCCTTCATTTGGTAACTATAGCAACAGACCGAGTGGCAAAGGTATCTGCGTCAGAGTCTGGAGGTGGTTGCCAAGGTGATGGAGCTGCTCCCATCCCATGCATTCTCTACCCTGGTAAGAGATCGTTGTTGATGTCACCTTGACATTTTGTAGTTTAAAGTGGACTTCACTGGGGTATTGCCATTTTAGAATTCCGCCTGGGGCAAATTAGCTGTAGATTTTCTTCAACACTGAAAAGTGTTTGCTAGGAGCATGAATACCTACAAAATTAAATCACCAAGCATTTGCTTGTATGTATTTCATTATTACATTAGAATATTTAAAGTGATATGTTCCAGTCAGTGGCAGCCCCTCCTTATTCCTCTTTTCTCTTTGAAGTTTCCAGTCCTGCAAGAAAATTTGGACGTATACATGGGTTTGCAGCAGTTTATTGTCACCACTGGCACAAGTAAGCAGCCCTATCTTTGTCTTTGAATTTTTCTGGCTTCACTTTGAGTCTTTTGTATGGAAGTACAGTCACATTTAGATGATACTGATTCACTATTAAGATATTAGGATGACATGTCATGATGTTCTTCTATCAGGTCGGAGGCTGAATATATCTGCAGAGAATGACTGCCGGCGACTTCACTGTTCTCTCAGGGATCTCAGCTCCCTACTTCAAGCTGTTGGACGCTTGGCTGAACATTTCATCGGGGAAATCTTTGCTGCACGTTTCAGTGACGCCCTGGCAGTGGTGGAGAGGTCAGTGCTCTGGTACACTTTTGAAACCCTCAAAAGTGATTGTTGTGCGTACATCATGAGGTTATATTTTTGTTTCAACATGCTTCAACAAAACTGACATGACACATTAGACAGTCATTATTACTGGATCTCAAGTAACTCTTAAGGTGGTTAATGCTCTGTTTTATTTAAATTAGTGTTAAAATGTATTCATTGTCATAGTAGTAGTGTGCATTCATTAGTAATAAGAGGTGGTATTTCTGTTGGCTGTTCAATTTGCTCCATTAAAAGAGCAAAATATCATAATGATTCATGTGTTTCTATTTCAAGGTTGGTTGAAGTGACTTGCTACGGCTCTCAGACCAGCCTTTATGACCTGGAGACCGCTGTGCCTTCTGTCCTCAAGCCAGACCTCACTGACGTGTGAGTATCACATGTTAAACAGAAACCTCAACCCTAACATGTGATGTGTTGCACTAATTTTTGTTTCAGTTACAAATAACAAGACTGAACTGTTGCATTATGAAATGCTCTTTGCAGCATCACTGACAAAATAAAAGGGAACTGTTAGCGCATTTAGAGACTTAACAGCCATATTTCACACCTTAAGAAAAGCCACTGAGAAGCAACCCTGGCTGTAAGCAGAGTGTGAAATAGCTGCCTGTTCATAGCTATCAGAGCTACTGTTCTATATAATGAAGTTAGATTTTTTTATTTTTCTGGGACTGACTTAGTAATCCAGACCAATCTTTAATGAATTCAAATGTTATGTCAATGTAAAATTGTAAATGCAAATTTAGAGCAAATCTGACTGTATATGTACTGAAGCTGTATAAACAAGTATGTTTTATTCATCGTTTTAACTGTGTGTTGTTTTGTTTGTTACAGACATGCACAGGCCCTTGCCGCTTTGCAAGCCTACTCTCATTGGCTTGCACAGTTCTACAGTGAGGTCCACAGTCAAAACCAGAGCCAGTTCATCAACCTCATCACATCTGCAATAGATGCCAGTAGCCCACTCATCACTGCTAAGGTAGCTTGACTCATACTTATCTTTTTTTCAAATAAGTCATTCAAATCAAATACCAACCAAAAGAATGTTGGTTTTGTAATTGAAAAAATGTTTCATTAAGGAGGAAGTATGATTTGGAAAATATTAACTAATATCTAAAACCTTTAGCCCACATTCATAGGAACTTTCTGCTTTATTTATCTGGTCCTCTTTAGTTAATATTTACCTCATCTGAGTGTCAATCATGACAAAATTCATTCAGACTTTTTTGGGGCTGATCACTTGAAGCAGTATTGGCTGATAATGATTACGAGCTCTATATTTATTTCACTATTCCTAACAAAATATTAAGTATTAAAATCAAGAAAAGATGAAGTATCTTGAATTGACAAATGTTTACTTATTTGCAGGCAACATATTTCTCGCTCTCTCACTCAGTTAAGCAGTTAACAAATATACAGTGTTTCACACAGAATTACAATGTAACTGGGGAGGGGGATATTTTTCTATAATATGTATCTGCGTGGCTCGTCCAACTGTGTGTGTGAGGAAACACTGATATAACTTTCCAGTGGAATAATATAAGTATGTCACCTGTTCGGGCTTTATAAAGACAACTGATCAAACACAGTCAATATTGGCTGATAACAAAATCAATAATTTTGCACCCAATTTTAGAGCTCCTTTCCAATTACTGGGTGACATTAATGAATGCAAGTACATAGTTTTAGAAACTACAGGGGGGGATATGTTTAGGGTTGGGCTTGGATGTCGAAAAGAGTTGTTGTTCTTCTTTCAACACTTACATTCTGTCTTTTCTCCAGGTACCAGAAAAGTTGCTGCTCTCGGCATGCCATCTGATGGTTTCCATAACCTCTACAGTGCGGCCTGTCTTCTTGGTCACATTGCCAGCTGTTCAGAACATTTTCAACCTCATTACTACAGAGAATCAGAGCCACAGACTACCACAAGAGGTACATATTTGTTATGTTTATTTTGCATGTGATATGTGACATATATGATATGTGATGATATGTTGTGGCTCAATTATTTAATGCAAAATAAATAATAGATTTATACAGTTTTGAGAAGTAGCAAAGTACTTACATAGTTTTAAAGATTAGTCAAAAATGTATCTTTAAATAAAACACTACACAGGCATAACGATTTAAAAGTATGAAGTTCTTGAAATGTCAATATATGAAGGAATTGTGCTTATTGTATGTTTGTGTGTGTGCACATTTGCTCCTACAGGCTCACATGTTGGTATGTAGGGCTTTGTCCAACATGCTGCTGCTCCCATGGCCAAATTTACCAGAGAATGAGCAGCAGTGGCAAACGCGCTCCAGCAACCATGCCAGCCTGCTGGCAGCACTCACTCGAGAATATCGTGTTTTAAGAGGGACAGTGAACATAACTCCTCGGCAACCCGATCTGAATAACAGTCAGTATTTCTTTCTTTCTTTTGTTTTGTTACTTTTATTACACTGACACTCTGTCATTCTTTGTCCTGCTTGAATTATGTTTTCTGACCATCTGTTTTCCACTCCAGTGAAAGCTGTGATACAGCAGACCCTACCTGTGCTCAGAGACATAGTGGACAGTATCTCTGGGGAATCCACCAAATCCCGTCAGATCTGTTATCAGAGTCTTCAGGAGTCTGTCCAAGTGTCCCTCAGCCTTTTCCCAGTGTTTATTCAGCAGCCAGGTCAGTGTCTCTCATCTAGTTGGCTATCCATCTAACGTTTGTTATAACAGTTTTTAAAGGAATGAAGATGTTCTTATCAAACTTGTCACAGGGGACTGAGGCCTATCCATTTATTATACTCGGAATGCGTGTATCCTACTAGTGCATGATAACACTGCATGTAAGAAAAGACCAGATCCACATCAATGTGCGATCTGAAGACTTCTGGTTCAACTTTACCAGAATTTCTAAATGCAGCTACTTTGTGTTAAATAGCATTACAAAGTAATGTTTGTATATCTGTTTTAAGTAAATGCTTTTATTAATAATTAATACAAATAATAAGAAATAAATTCCTGAAGACTTGAACAAATTTGGATCCAAAAGGTTGTCTGACTGGCCAGCTTTGTTAATTTTGTCACTTTTCTTTCCCAGATGTGACAGATGAGATGTTGGCCTTCTTCTTGACGCTGTTTCAGGCTTTACGAGTCCAGATGGGCGTCGCCTTCACAGGACAGATCATCCACACTTTCCTCAGCATGTTCACCAGGTGAAAAAGAAACTACATTAGTTTTTCATCTTATCTAGATGGATAAAGGTTTAAATGGCATGGAGCAAATAATTAAAATGTTGCCATCACACTAATTCATGCAATGTCACTTGTATGTGCTCCAGGGAACAGCTGGCCGCCAGTATTTTACAAGAGGGCAGTGCAGGGTGTAGAGTGGTACAGAAGTTCCTGAAAATCCTGCAGGTGGTGGTTCAAGAGCCTGGTCAAGCTTTCAAGCCTTTCCTGCCCAGCATCCTCTCTCTGTGCATGGAGCAGGTTTACCCGGTTGTGGCAGAGGTCAGTTGGTGCTCACCTGTCATGAGTTAACATTCATTCTGATTTACCTGCTGTCACCTAAAATTAGCATGTGGTATCTCCCTTTATTTATTCTGAAAATTAAAATCATCAGTTGCTTAACAGTGATATAATTTCTGATCTTTTTGTGTTTGACATTCATGAAAATTTCCTGGATAACAGTTGCTAATTGAGTCTCTTGTCTTTCGTAGCGGTCTTCCCCAGATGTCAAGGCAGAAATGTTTGAGTTGCTATACCAAATACTTCACCAAAACTGGAGATACTTCTTTAAAACTTCAGTCTTAACAAGTGTCCAAAGAGGAGTTGAAGATACAATGGAAAACGAGGCCCAGTTCACAGCTGCCATGCAGGTGTGTGTATGCATGTGGCTAAAGTTATCAACATGCACCTTCTGGATGGATGAATACTTAAATCTAAATCTATTGCTACTTGTTTTCCTGACTTGTGCTGAAATATCTTTTCCAGGCTTTCGGACAGTCTTTCCTGCAGCCTGATATCCACATCTTCAAGCAGAATCTGTCCTATTTGGAGTTACTCAACACCAAGCACAAGTTGTATCACAGAGTAAGTGAAGCTTTTATGTCTGTGTCTTTGCTTTTAGAGGTGCAGCATCAGTAGGACAGAAAACACATGGCAGCACTGAGATGAGTGTGACCTTTGCACCCTTCCCAGTGATTAGTAGAAAGTATATTATGATAAGATCTGATGTAAGATAAGAACACACACTGTGATTAAGTGAGAACTACAGCATCCATTGTCTTTTCTTTTTTTTCCATTGTGCTTTAGAAGCTTTTCCGGACCTCGATGCTCTTTCACTTCATCAACGTGCTGCTACAGGTCCTTCTTCACAAAAGTCACGACCTTCTTCAGGAGGAAATCACTGTTGCAATTTACAACATGGCCTCTGTTGACTTCGATGCCTTCTACTCGGCTTTCATGCCTGAGTTCCTCAATGGCTGCCAGGGTGTGGACACCAGCCAACGAGCTGTTCTTGCACGCAACTTCAAGCTTGAACGGGTAAGAGTGAAAAAAAAAAATTGCCAACATTGTTTTATTCTCTCACTTAACTGAAATATACTGACATCACAGTTTAAACTAACATGCAATGACCACTGGGTTGTGAGTTATTCTCTATTTAATGAGTTACCATGGCAATGTATTTTGCAGGTTGTTCACACATATTTGCATTAGACACAGTCACAGTCCAGCCTTTGTCACTTGAAAAATATTTCCATTGTTGCTCACTGAGGGTTAATCTGTTTCCCTGTTAACAAACTGAGAATTTTTACAGTACATTTACCTACCTTGTGTACTGTGAGCTGCTGTAACAAGTACATTTCCCTGTGTTGAATGAATAAAGTCTATCTTACCTTAATTATACAATAATCTGAAATACTTATACAACTACAATTGTAAAAACTCTACAATAAAAAATGCAACTTGATTTCAAGAAATGTCATTGCAGTCTAAAAGCATTACAAATTGTTTCTAATAAAATAATATGTTCAACTTTTATCTTCTTTCTTAAGGACTTGCCTTCGTTCACTCAAAGTGTGCAGCGGCTGGTGAATGATCTTCGCTACTACAGATTGTGTAATAGTAGCCTGCCCACTGGTACCATCAAGCTATAGCACAATGACTGATTGAACCACTCCATACATCAACTATGATCAAGGACTGCCTGTGCTGACCACTTTGCTCAACACTCCTTCTCCAATTCAGCTTTGCTCCACCTGTTCAAAGTAATAGGAAGGAACAACACACATTGTTTTGTTGAGTAATTGGAGGTTGAGGATGCTGCTGATTTTTCTCTTTGATTTCTACTGTAGAAGGTTGGCGTGTAATTATATATTTTTTAAAAGCAGCGCCCTCCTTATGTGTTGCCAATGATAATTTGGCAAGAAATGTAAACCTGGTCTGCAGTTGGCTTTCGCCCAGACCTGGAGCAGTCTGAGCCAGGCCTTCTTTCCCATGCCTTCGCAACAGAGCTGGGCTGGGACTGAGCACTTTCAACTCATTTTGAGTTTTTAAAATGTCTGCTTTTATTCATTTTGCCTTTGATTTTTTTTTTTTTTCTCCAAAGGAGATGGACTCTCAACTTAAGATCTTTCATATCATTCCATTATGAAAAAGAGAAAACCTGCTTGATTAATAAAGTGCTTTTTTAGTAAAACTCTGGTATTTGTTATTTCATGATTTTATTGGTCTCCGTGCTTTACTGGATCTGTAAATCTGTGTTTACACTTGTCAATGGCAAGCTTTTAACTTAAATTCATCTACTTCAACTGTTGATTTTTTTTAGAACACATGCACAAATAATTGAATAGTTGGTCTGGCTCTTGATAGAAACCTTGGATAAGGCAGATCCAAATTCAATTCTGAGGATTGCTAAAAGACATGAAGCATCAACAGACACGTTTTATGTGTGGCACGTGACAACACAGCATGCGCGAGATGGGAAGCATCAGCACAGGAAGAATAATTAAACAACTTCACGTTCAAGTTCACAGAGAGCATTGCAGCTTCAATGTTTGTGGTTGTTGCTTAGGTAGTACAATGTTTAAGCATGGCTGGGGTTTTTCTCTGGAAGCGGCTGCTGTGTAAATACTGAAGGCAAGGTCTTATTCAGTCATACTGTTAACTTTGGTCATGTATGTTCAGTTGTGTGTGATCGCAGTGTATGAAACAGAGGCAGGCTGGAGGTTCAAGCGAATCAGCACAACCCTCACAGCCACAAATGGGAACAAAATTCTGGATGGATTTCACTGCTCAGTTTAATAATATCTTGATGTTAAATGTATATTTTAGTTACATCTTGAACCGAATATGTATTTATTGTGTTACAGACTTTCAATACATTGAAAATGAACCTAAAATCATATTTTTGTTTTTATTTAAATGGAATCCACAAATTTTACACATCAAGATCACTTTATTGTAATTGGAGAATACTTTAAGGCTCTGAAACCACTTGTGCCGTATGTCTTCTGTGGATGTCAAGTGGTGACAATAACCCTGCAATAGCCTGCTTGCCAAACTGTGGAGCTCTGGGCAATTACATGGCATGGAGCGTTTAATTAAGACAGCTGCCTTGCATTATGGGAAGTGTAGTGTCCAGTGGTTTAGATTGCTGCAGAGGGACAACATGCTGAAGACTTTACGCATAGAACTTTTATTCATAAATCCAATGGTTAAATCAGACGGGCGTACAAATATTTCTGAATTCAAGGTTGACGTTTGAGTACGTTTTTGCATACACACAGCAGACACGTCTGGCATCAGTGGAGTTAACTACGGTTCAGTTTGAGTGACAACTGAGGACAGACAGGGGGATGACTCGTGAGTTTTGATTGAGGAGGGTTGACTTCTCTCGACAGAGGCTGACTGAACACGAGTCAAAACATGGTCATGTTTCCGAGGTGCATTTTTAAGAGAGTCCTTCAACAGTTTTATTCAGGGAATCAAGAGACCACTAAAAGTCTTGTATCTGGGTTTCCCACTGCGCTGCTTCATGGACACAGAGCTGCTGGACACAGGAGCTCATCAAGTAAGTATTTATATCAACTGGTCAGAAAAGAAATGTCTTATTCTCGCATTGTACGATTTATTTCCTTTTCATTAAATAATCTATCACGTGACATGGCTAAATGGCACTGTTAAATGTTAAACTGAACATTTTTAAATCTAAATAAATACATTTTTATTTATTTAGATTTAGATAATCGATTAGACTTTACCTCCCGTGCGCAACTTTTGTTTGCTCCAAACTTAACGCGGTGTTTGGCGAAAACAAATTCGCTTGCCAAATGCATGGGGTCATGAACTGGAACTAGGTTAGAGGCACAGAAGATAGTGATGATGGTGTAGGTAACAGACACAGTGACGTGTGGTGTGCGTAATTGGGCCAAAACGTGTGCGTATTGTGCGTAATGAGCAAGGCACTGTTCGACACCAGAACCTTTTTACCCAGAACCTAACTCCTATCCAGCCCGTACGTCGTTGTACTTTACTAGCACAGAGAGTCCTAAAATTAAATGCCAGTAGATTGAGTTCTTCTCCTGATGGATCACGTGTGTGTGTAATTGATTGCATGCAGTCACTCATTAGGTCCTAAGTGGTGTTTTGCCATCTAAATACATACAACTTCTGATTTCCCAGAGGGTAGTTCATCTGTATTTGATTTGCAAACCTGTGTGTGTTTGCAGTGGTTGTTGTTTTCCCTGCATATGGGTGACTTTGGGTTAATATTGTCCTCTTTCCTGTAAGTTCCTGACAGTATGTGAGGGTTAGATCTATAGAAGTTCTGTTTTGCTCCTCCAGGTCTCCCAAGTGTAAGTGAACGGACTCTAATAGCTATAAAGCCAGATGGAGTTCAACGTCGTCTTGTTGGACAGATCATTCAGAGGTTTGAGCAGCGGGGCTTCAAGCTGGTTGGCCTGAAAATGTTGCAGGTATAGAAGTCTGAAATAAATTTATTTGTGTGATGTGCAAGTTCTCTGTGTATTTTTTTTACTGTCTGTCTCTGTTGTGAAGGTGTCTGAGGATCTCCTGTCTCAGCACTACAGTCAACTGAGGACTAAGCCTTTTTATCCCAGCCTTGTGCATTACATGACTTCAGGACCTGTGGTTGTCATGGTGAGGGCTCCTCTGCATCCTTGTGAGATATGCCTGGATTTTCCATTATTTCATCTTATTCCTTAAATTAGTTCTACCTTTGCTTTAGGTTGACAGACATGAAAAATGTCTGTTAGAAAGAAATGTAAAGCTAGTACACAGTATTTCAAGTCTAAACCCACTACAAATCTCAGCAAATCTTGAATATCTTGTTTTTGTGTGTGCATATGTGTTGTTTTATTTTTTGTTCAGGTGTGGGAGGGTCACAAAGTAGTCCAGACGACACGTACGATGGTGGGTCATACTAACCCAGCTGAAGCCCAGGCAGGCACAGTCAGAGGAGATTTCAGCTTTCATGTCAGCAGGTAACTGGAGGTTATTTGATATTATTATATGTACTGTGAGTTTCAGGACTAAATAACAACCTTATGATACTGCCACTTTCCAAGTATGGCACATTGTGAAATTATTGCACATGATTTTTCTTGTCTTCATAAAATAATCATGTGTGTTGGTCATTTAAAGAAACGTGGTTCATGCCAGTGATTCAGTGGATGGGGCACAGAGGGAGATCCAGCTGTGGTTTCAGGGAAAGGACCTTCTGAACTGGGACTGCTGTGACCAGACCATCACCTGCGAGCTGTGAAGACACTGAGAGTTGAACGCAGTGAGAATCAGTCATACTACCTCTTCTCCTGTTGCTCAGAGGTCTGGTTTGTGACAGTGTGACCACAGTGACTGAAAAAGATGAGTTATATTCAGTGTTCCTACTAAATAATTTACCTCAGTAAGTGCACTTACAATCACAAAGAGTTTTTTAATACTTCAGGCTACAGTAGCAACTACACACATAGATTTTTAGCTGTTACATCCTTAATTGAACTACCATAGTAGGAGTTTGTCTTTGGTCTCATTATAAGATGTGTGTAGTAATCAATACTCATTCTGGCATTGCAGCTGATAGATACAGTATTTTAACAGTTAGTGTGAAACAATGGACTGCACTCTGGAGCCATTGTGGATTAAATTAATTAGACTTGAATGACAGATGCAGACATTGTTAGTGGCTCAGTATTTGATTTCCAGCTGAAATATTATTTCATATTTTGGCACAAAGCAAGTACAACATAAGAGTGTATCCCACAATCACCCAATATGCCAAATCTTTCTGACTAATGGATAAAACTTGATGTGCTTGTGTATTTTAGACACCCTGTCTTTTATCCCCAAATCATAGTGAACAGTAATCTAAAAAACTATCAATCAATCAAATTTATCAATCAAATTTTATTTGTATAGCCCAAAGTCGCAAAATACATTTTGCCTCGGAGGGCTTCACAATCTGTACAGGGAGTGACACCCTCTGTCCTTAGACCCTCGGTTCGAGTGAGGAAAAATTTGCCCACAAAAAACCCTTTTAACAGGGAAAAAAGTGGAAGAAACCTCAGGAAGAGCCACAGAGGAGGGATCCCTCTCCCAGGACGGACAGACGTGCAATAGATGTCACGTGTACAGTCAACAAGTCAACAGAAACATTTTGTGTAATTACAATGAAAAATGACAATGGATTACAATGAATGATAAAATGATTACAGTAGCAGTGGAACCTGTGAAACTAGCAGTCCAGATAGTCCAAACAGCTATTAAGCTATAACTTACTTTATGTCAAAACCAAATTACATTTTACCAAACAATTAAGACAAAGTAGGATCTAATTTAATTTGTCCATACTGTAAAAATGTTAGAAATGACCTTCACCCCTGGAAGCAGCTCTGCTGTGTGATGATCATGCACAGCTCCCACAGGTTAACAAATTCACAAAACATTGCATAAAGTTTGTCATCACAGAAAGTGAGATTGAAATCCCCTTTTTGGCAACATAAAACATTATATAACATATTCCCACAAGGCCTCACTGTGAAGGAATAATAAGTAAAATACTGTATAGATATATATATATTTAAAATGTAGCAAATTATATGTATTAGTGCTGTTTTTTGCTGAATTCTTTACTTGAACAATGTCCTCAAATACTTTATGTAATGATTCTACTTGACTGAAAATTTAATTGAGGTAAATTTGTATACTGAGATTGTTTATTAATTGTCTTATCTCTGTTTAAAACCACTGTGAGGCTGAAGAAATTAAATATGAGAGCGAACCGTTTCAAGGCATGCACAAAACTGTCTGAAATGGGAATAGTTGTTTGTAGTTGAGCCTAAATTAATGATCACCTGTTGAGCATTTGATCTCTGCTAAATGTAATTTGTAAAATGTGTTGGTGCTGTCAGTGTGAAAATGTACTGAAGTAACATGTCTTGTACTTCAAAGCTCTGTATGATGATGATTTACCTCCACCTGATATTACTGAGCTCTAGAATGATTCAGATTTTATGTAGGATAACATCTTCAGTGTCACTTGCTTTTTTAATTCTTCATACAGTTCAAAAGTCTTATCTTACACTCAATTATTAAATGTAATGTAAAACCTTCACATGATTTTTTAAAATTGTTTGTCTTGACCTATAATAAGTAAACTCATGATACAATGATTTGATACAAAAATAACACATAATGTTTTATTCGAGCCAGTATATTGACAGCAATGTATCTCTTATGTTTCTGTATTGTACATTACGTCATGATATGCTGTACAATCACAATGAAAAACACTGAATCAGAAAGCATTTCAGTCTCTACAGAACATCATAGAAGGAGTCATGACTGAAATTGTATATTTAGGACATCAGTTTGTGTGTATTTGGTCTAAAACAGCATCTGACTGTAGCAATCGACATTGTTTTAATACAGCCTGATGTGCAAGCAATAAAAACTCTGAATCAATCAAACATCTGACTGTTCTGTGGAGTCATAAACATTTATAACAGAATGCACTTTTTATAGCTCTAAAAAGCAGATTCAGTCCATTGTTGTTAAAACATCAAACTACTAATCAGTATATTATATTATGTTTATTTTACTGCATTTATGTTTATTGTCATGTTTCAGATATTGACTCAACGAAAGATAACATAAAAATAGAAATATTTAAATTGTAAAACATATTAATGAACACCAAACGGTAAGAATAACTTTAGTAAACTCTGAAGTATAAAGCCCCTCTGTCTTACAATGTAAAATCTAAAATAGTCCCAATGTCAACTAGTATTAATGAGTGAGCTTTACCCTTAACACAGCTTGCTTTTGTTGATGAATCTGGAGCACATAAGAGATAAAACAGCATTTAAATCAATCTGCAACATCACTCTGTGAATCCAGCTGCAATATTATATTTATCTCCATTGATTCTTGATACCACATCTCCAGTTAGATCCGTCACACAAGATCATGCTCTGATTCCTCGTCAATCCTCAGCTTTTGCCTCTCCATCACTTTCTCTAGTTCTGTGGCTTTGTGTACGTCCTGTGGAGGACAAAAGACAAAACTTGAAAAGAAGCATACATAATCTTGTCAATGTAGGTCAATAACATTGTGGTAAAAATGACACTCTGTCCATAAGCCAAGGCTGAGCAAACAACTAGCTTAGAACACATTGACCTAAGCATAACCCCACAAACAAACATAGAAACACGTACATTCATAAAAAAAATATAAAAAAAACTGTGAACAAACCTCGAGAAGGGCCTTCTGCACCATAATTTGGCTGTAAACTCTTGCACCTTCGTCTGGGGACACTGTGCGGAGCTCCTCCTTATTCAGGGAAAAAAGCTGCGCTCCTGTTAAAATGCCCAGACTCTGAACTGTCCTGAACAGAGGAAGAAAGCAAGAAAATCAGTGTTGGTATCCGTTCACCTTCAGAGAGCTTTCATTGTCAAATGTTCACCTATCGCCGGGACAGGCTATAAGTATGTCTGAAGAATCCAGTTTCTCAACCTGGAATAATCTGAAGCAAATCTAAGCTTCTCTTCCTAAGATTCACTTTCATTTTTTGTTGCACTTAACAGTGCCCTTAAATGTCCTCTAGTTCACTGTTTTAGTTCAACTCAGGTTACAGCAATTCATAAACATTATCAGGGAGGAGATTTTGACAGGGTGCTATTGTACACTAAACAAAACCTCAGAGCGTACCTCTGAAAGCTACATGTGCTACATGTATAAAGCAATAAACCGTGGAGATGACTTTGATTTTTATTCACTGTTAATCAAGTCCACATAATTCATGAAGTTTTTAGAAACAGTGTGAGCTGAAGTTTACTTCAACGGTGCACACTCACTGCTGACTGAAGCCTTTGGTGGTGAGCCAGGCCTCCACCTCAGCAGCCGGTGAGTGGTAGTTCAGGGGAGTAGAAGTGTCAGCTGTGCGGGGAACCACCAGAGGACGGATTGAGCCTCTTTTCTCAGCCAGCCGCTGAAGAAGCTCATCATTCATTATCAGCACTGCAAGTCCAATACACACAAAACCAAATAATGTGAGTCAAAGTGTTACATTTCTCATTTTTAAAGATTCATGCTCAACACGCTAGGTTGTTCTGAATTTACTGCGATGTGATAAATGTTCATGGAAGATTTCAACAAAATGTCTAATGATTTTTACACCACACAGTCAGCGAGGTCTGCTTATGGCCTGTTATCTCTGTACTTACTGTCAACATTATCCCAGTGTTTTGTAGGACTATAAAGACATCTGACTGCACCTGTCCTCAGGTATGTGTTTGTAATCCTTTTCTACAAATGCTACATTTCATTCATATTTTCCTCGTCTCACATGAGGTTATTAATTCATATGATAAACGGATGAACGTATTTGTTACCTCGGTCACCGTCTTCTCCCTGCATTGTTGTAGATGGTAAAACCATGCTCTGTGGTCGCAATGGGCTTGTAGCTATAGGACTGGTTGCATCTGGGCTTGGTGGAGCATATGAGAAGTACTTTGCCCGAGGGGAAAGGGCCATCTTCTGTTATGAACAAGCAAGAGTAAATAAAAACTGGAAGATGGCATGAAACAGTAAACTGTATGTGAGTGTGTCTTGTGTCTGTACTGTACCTTTGACTCTCTGCGTACCACTGGGCTGTCTCTCCCGGTGTTATTCAAAGCAGACAGAGGCTCCAGGATATTATGGGGAACAAATCCTATCTGGTCAAAGCGGTTCCGACACTTCCACCATCGCTTTGATGACTCAATTACCTAAGGAAAGATGACTCACACATCAATCAAGTTTTGTGACATATTCCAAGAATATGTCTATATTTAATAGGTGGAGACCACCTCTAAGTCTAATTATGGGAGTTTACCTCTAGTGTTTCTCCTTGTAGCACAGAGAGCTCACTGCTGTTTCGAGCCACAAAGTCATAACTGCAGCAGTAAAGTCTCTCACCCTCTGGTGGAAGCCAATTTCCTTCACTGAAATAGAAATGTCATTTAAACATATGTAACATGTAAATTAGTATTAGTGTTATTATCTTTCTGCTATAAAACATGTCTTTTTTTCTGCAGACTTACACTTCATCAGTGCCTTCACCATGGCCCTCTGCTGTCTGTCGAGCTTGGTCCTGTGGAGTTTGTGCTGCCCTACTTTCCCTGAAAGCATCTTGTTTGTGCTGTGACTCGATGGGATCTTCTGTAGGTTGGCCATTTGAGTCATAGGCCTGAGGCTGCCACCCATCCAGGAAGACAGGTGAGTACGGAGGAACAGACACACTAAGTTGCGAACTAAGAAAGAGAAAAAAAGGATCTTATTAGAGCAACATGACACACTCTCAAAGAATTACACACACATATATATAAACACACTGACCAGGCTGAAGTCCAGTTGGGCCCTAATGATGTCCACAGCCCCTTTTCCTCTTCGGTCAGATGTTTGCTGAGTAGTGAAACAGCACCACTGGTCATTGCAGGACTGACTACAGACGCACCTAACGCTGGCCCTCCAGTGGTTTTCACAATCTGAAAAAGGGACCATCGCCACAGTCAGTATCACAGAGAGGGAAAGAGAGACAGAGAAACTACCAAATAAAAGATTATAATGACCCACCAGTCCTAGAGGCACAAAGACGGGATGCAGCAGCTCTGGTGCGTCAGGCTGTGTGATGACTGACTTGAGCCGGTCCTGAATAAACCAGCATATAGGGTCATTTACATTTTTTATTTTCATTCGGCTTAAAATTTACTTATAACAAGTCTAATCTCACCAGCAGACTGAGGCAGTACTTGATTTTCTGAAAGATGTCCACAAACTCTTCCACTGATGGAGGGCAAGCTTTCAAGGTCAACAAGTTGTCTGCACAGAGAAGAGCACAATCACAGCTACAACAAAAACAATGTAACAGAATACATATGAAACAGACACATAACCATAATATGATCACTGTTGTTATTATAGATGCATTGATTTTTCAAATTTGATATACATTGATGCCACTGTCAGTAACATTTGATAATTGTTTTAATTGTTATAAAACAACAAAGTTTTTAACACTTTATGTTAAAATAAAAGAATTGTAGAAAACTGAAATGAAAGAAAAGAGTAGCAGACACTCTACAGTAAAATAAAGACTCCATGTAAAGGTGTGGAGTGCTTGTTCTGGCTTGTTACACAATGTAGTCCTACAAAACTACTAGTGACTAATAAAAATCTTGTCTTCTGTTTCATTAGTAATACATTCATTGCCTTTAGTCTTATCTAGGGTCACACCTATGCCAACACACACTGGCCAGACTCCTGGGAAACACCCTGGTCATGTTGCCAGGACAACACAGAGCAAAGACAGATAACACAACAATTCAAACTCCCATTCGCACTTATTTGCAATTTATAGTGTCCAACAATGAGGAAACAGCAGTCCACAACAAAAAGATCAAGGTTTGGAACCAAACCTTTTTGTTCTTTCAACGAATCGTCAAGTCACATCTCATTTATTCTCAAAAAGGATACAAACTGGTTACTGACAGTCTGATATGAATATTTTTACCATGTTCATACCACTAGATGGCCACTTATTGTCACAAAATGAACTGGTAAATCATTGAAATAAGCTGAAACTGTGAAAATATGACCCCAGCTTCAGTATTTTCTAGTAGTTAGTTAGTTCTTAGGATGGAAGATGAACTCTCACCATTTTGGTTGTCCTTCTTGCTCTTTGTGCTTCTCTTCTTCTTCTTTCTTTGGTTGAGAACACTCTGGGCCTCAGCTGTCTGCTGTAAGCGTGCCATGAATCGCTCCACATCGTCAAAGCAGTGGTTCAGAATTTCCTGATGAAGACATGAATTTTATATTTTAGCCATTTAGCATGCTAAAGAATGCATGCAATCCAGTGCAAAAGCACTGCATGTAAATTGAGTACATTTATATACAAAAATGTATGACTATATGAAATAACTACAGCCTTAAATAATATCATGGAGTCAACTTAACACCTCTCATTGTCTCAACAAACAAACAAACTGAACATTATAACCTTCACTGGGTAGTATTTACTGTAGGGCTGTTGTAACTACTGGTCACACTGATTAGCTCAAACTTTAAGACATAACCCCTGCCATAAACTCAGGACTTGAGAATGGAGAATGGAATTGGAGAATGCAAATATATTTAATTTTGATCAACATCACAGTCTTCACCTCACCATCACTGCTTTTATATCTTCTCTCATGTTTAGACAGTGGTTTAGGTCTTGATTGTGCAGATGTACAGCATGTGGTTAACTTAACTAAAGTTACTTACACTTACACACTGTATATTATTTATGTAAGTACATACCACTTCTCTCTCTGCATCTAATAGAGATGTATGATTTGTCTTTCCACTGGTCCCATTCTCTGAGTGGAGGAAGAACAAAGACATTGAAGCAAACATAAAAACATTAGGTCGGTTGGGAGTACCAGAATAACATACAGAGAATAAAAGTAAGTCTTTGTGGCAACAATGCATTCATATCATGCATATATATGTCAAGCAGATGAGTATACCTTTGCCAGAGCCTGTGTAGATGGGCAGACCACCAGGAGGAAGCTGCTCTCCTGGAGTTATCATGACTCGGACACCTGAATGCTTTCTAGGGACCACCGGAGGTGGTGAAGACATCTGTTGTGTGTAAATGCAGACAAAGTAAAATTAAGTATGCATACATTAAGGGATAATGCTTAGTTAATATAACAAATATTTATATTTAAGTATATATTTACCAGTATATCACCTTTTGTGTCACGTTTCCAGTGAAATGTTGCATTAGCCTTCTATAAATACATTTATTTTTACTTAATGTGAATCAGACTTGCATCTTAAATCATACTATTTTTATGATATGTTATATTCTACAGCAGATCTGTAATGTAACAGATTTTGATATATTTTACCCAACAAGCTCATCATGACTTTATCTGAATGTTGTATAATATGATGAATGGGAGCTTGATTCACACTCACATTCCACAAACTGATTGTAAGAATGCCGAGTATTCTGTCTGCACACTTGTACGTAAGTGACAGATGCACACGACAGGAAAAACCACTGCTTGGTATGCAGTTGTCAACACCACCAAAACTTGATAAAGAAAATGTACCAAATGAATACAAAAGTCAGTTCATCACAAGTTTGCACTATCCAAACACAAAGCAGCTTTTTACTTCATCTCTTTCCTCGTCTCCCTGCCTTTCTTCTGTGTTTGTTCCTCTTCCAACATATTGGTGAAGCAGTGAATACTGTAAAATATTTCAAGCTTCAACAGTTTTCAGACAAAGCCCTTCATGCAGTTATAAATTCTGAAATATTCTATCAGGAGTGAGTGAAGTGAAGCTGCTTCAAAAGTCTCCTCTGAGGAACATATTACTGACGCAGAGCAGCTGTCTGTCATATGACAGGTGCCTCCCTGATTAGGTGCCTGCCTTTCTAACCTACTCTTAAACACATTTGTACATACACTGTTGGCACAAAGTTAACACATACAATCTAGATACATCACTGTACCTTTTAGTTTGGTTTGAGCGTTTAAATCCAAGGCACAGAAACCAATCCTCGTGCTGAGTTGTATGTGCACTGAGCTTAGCTGTGTACACGAGGACGTCCCACCTTCTTGAGATATGCACAAACTAGAAAAACGAGTCTGGCTTCCCTTTCGGAGTTAATGTGTTGCTTTCACTCGCCTGTGATTCTCTGATACACACACACACACACACACACACACGCACACACACACTCACACACACACTCTTACCTCCTCCCTCCCATTCTTCTCTCTGCATCTTTGTGAGCCTCTCCTTTCTTATGACAGGAATTCCTATCAACAAACTGCCTGTAGCCTGTGCCAAGGGGCTAATGTGATCTGTAGCACATGCCATTCGAGCAATGTAATGCAGTCTTCCTCAAACTCACCACCTCCACAAATTCAGACATCAAGTTTCGTTTGAGATTACAATAACAAAGCCGAGGCCAAGATAAGGCTCAGAGATGAAAAGGGGTCATTAAATGTTCAAATTAAGAATTATGAATTAATAGAAATAATTTTTTTTTGGGGGGGGGGGAATTCCTCAATGAGAAATTGTATTAGTTAAGTCGGCTTGATTTGATTTAATTATTCTTTCAGGCCATACAACCATCTACCTATAATTTAGCAAATAGCCCATTTTCTTATAGTTTTTTGTACTGTAATTATCTGTTCTTTGAATGTTCTCACTGGCTAACATTTAACCAATTTAGAGTCTGTCAAATAAAATGTTGTGAATAAAAGAAAGGCATTGGCAGAAATTAAAAAACTGAATAACTGATAACAGAGAAAAAAGTCTAAAGGCTCTAATACCTGTTTAAGCACTTTAGGAATATGCACATGTTGACTGTGCATGAACAATATGTTGACAATGACAGGAAGACAAATCTGTGATATGTGAGAAGATGTGGAAAAGGATTTTAGCAAAACACTGAATATCTTGTTTCTGATATGGAATAGCTTTCTTCAGAACACTGCTGACAGTTTGACGGATGTTGATTAAATCAGCAAATATACCGTAGATTATAGAAATAATAGTGGATGTGAGCTTTCTTTCAGAGTCTGTCAGAGTCTGTCAGTACTGTAATGATGATGACCCCTCAGGCATTCCTTGGTGTAGGGTAGGGACAAGGCATTGGTGGAAACTGAACTCTTGGTGAACAATGACACCAACTGGTTGTTACAGGTCAGACTCCATCTGTACCAGCAGCTCTCTTCATGTTTGTATTTCAATCTGGAATATTTCTTAGTTATTCTCTTTCTCTCGCTTTAGATCTTCTCTTGACTTTGTTACATTTTTGACAGCAGAAAATAATAAACTGGTTGGTTAGGGTTGGGCTCCGCTGCTTCCAGTGTTGACCTCAGAAAAGAAGTTTACATGAACAGACAATTTTATCTGCGGCTGCCTTCACCTGGCTTGAATTAAAACTAGACTACTTATGTTCTTGGCCAAATGGTTCAAGTAGTCTGCTGGAATTACATTTTTCCTGTGTGTAAATTCATATGAATCGCATATATATTACTGTTGATTTTTAAAAAAAAACTTTATTAATCACATTGAACGTAAAATTACTTATATATATATGTATATATGATATGATACACGTAACTTTGAGCAACAACAGGTCTTATCTCAGCCTAAGAGCTTTTCTGTTGATCTCCACAATTAGCCTAGGGTTTACTGTACTACTGTAAACCTTGCATTCATTCCAAGCTTTGACTTGTTGAAGGACACTTGTGATCTGCATCTCAGCAGTGAGGTACAAGGCTGTTCTAGTGACATACAAATGCCCTTACTGTGGAAATATTGCCTGTTTGAAATGGCATTTTCTTCCTGGCATCACAAGCAGCCTGTTTCATTTTGTTATACCTGTCTGTCCCATTTAATAGCAATCATAAACTTTAATTCATACAAATAGTGGATTCCTGAATTCATTCATTTGTACCAGTAGGTATTTAAGGTCATTTAGGCACATTTTTTCCACAAGGGGGAGTAGGCCTAAGCCTTTTAACTTGTAGTCAGCCAACAGGTGGCTGAGAATTTACTACTAACTTATTTTAGCTCAACTGTGCAACCACAGAGGCTTGTTATTATTATTATTATTATGTTGCTCTTCACTTTGCACAGTGTTAAGTTGACTGACTAGCTCAGGGGCTGCCAACTTACACGCAGTGACCGTGAGACTCCCGCAGTTAACCCTTTCCTCATGCTCACACACCACTTGTCCGTCAGTTATCAATTAGTTTTTGACTGACTGGCTCATTTTCAGACGCAGGTTTTGTGAGAACACGTCTGACAAAACGGCTTCATTCTGCAGCTCTTCTGGCAGCAGCACAGCATCTCTCCCTCTCCTCTGGCACCGTGAGTTACTATGGTTACAGGAACACCCTGAAACTTTATAATGATTCTCAATAAAATCATGAATGTAGCCTGAGTGTTCCTCAATGCTGAAATCTTGGATTATAACATAAGTGTACGTGACAGATCTGAAGCCAAATAAAAAGGGAAGCCTCAAAGCTCTTCCTTCATGAAAATATTATGTATGTTACATTATCCTGTGTGCAAATCATCATCATGTTTTCTCTCATTGATCAGACAGGACCTCTGGTTAATATCGCTGCAAACGTGTCAGAAGATGAAGTGTCTTTGTAGTCTTCAGTAAATATTCAGTTAACATGTGTGACCACAGCACCTCTGACATGATGAGAAAATTCTGACAAATCCAAACAGTTCAGCTAAGAACCCTTTCCCTCTCTTCTATTTCTAAGCTGATTTTCTTTGGTTTCCTTGTTTTCTGGACAAAATGATCCTGCAGGATTCACAGTTTTTGAACAATTTGTTTTTATCCTTCATTTACTTTTCACATAAAGTTTCTGTTTGTAACTACTTGCCAAGAAAGTAAATGAAAGTGTGCTCATTCATTTATTAGTGGTGTGTGCGATTTGTTGACTACACTGGGGGTTTGCAGTTTGCACCCAATTTTTTTTAACAGAAATCTTGTTTAGGGCCACTAAAAGTCTAGGGCCGGCCCTGCGTCAGTGGGTGTTTCTGTGAAAGCTGCAGGACACACACACACACACACACACACACACTCACACACACACACATTCACACACAAACACACACACACACACATAGTGTGTACCCTTATGTTGCCCAGCCCCGCTGAACGTTTTGGGGAAGGGCCGTTCAGCCCCCTCGGTCCTCTCATTGGCTCCCCCTGAAGTAGCTTCTCCTTCATGTCTTCTTGGGCTGTCGACGACAGAGTTTGTTCCAACACAGAAACGTGGCCACAAGTTGTTAAAACTACCTGGTGGAGACTTTTCTCCCTTATCAAATTATATTTGTTAGCCTGACTGTTATCAAAAGGAAGAGTTTTAAAGTTGTCTTGTGAGAAAGAGACGAAAAAGGAACGTGCAGAGAAACCAGCACCAGGACTACTGGAAACTTTACTCCTCTGCTGGACCGTGCTGTCAGCATGGTATGTCCACGCCACATGATTGATCTACACTTTATTCAAGTGACTTTATAAGCGCTAATGACTAATTGCTCTTGTTGTTCACTTCTTGCCTTTGCATATGCCTAATTGTCTTTTTTTCTTTTTTTTTCTTGTGCGTTGTATAATATACCGCTAACGATTAGACTTCTTTGTCCGTTACTTAAGCAGTCATGAAAGGGCTTTAAGGCTGTGGTTTGCCTCACTTTGGATAATCTCGCTTGTGCAGCTGATTTTCTGTTCATTTGTTTACAGGAATATCTGTGCTGCTCAGTGTTCTCAGTGACAGATATAGTTTAAAACAATCAACAACTGTCACTGTATCTGTACAGGAAGACTATGTACTATAAAATATGTATATACTATACAATACTATATAGTCCATTAGTTGTTAAAAATGAATAAAAGTCCTAAACAATGATCTGATGTATATGGAAACACCCTCCAAGTAAAGCTTAAAGGCAGAACTCTGACCTGTTTCATTTTAAATCACATATGATGAAGTACAGAGCCAACACATCTGTAATTTGCAACTGTCTGCAAACCTGCAGACTGCACTGTAGCCAACATGTTTTTTTGCAAATGTATAGGAAAATATACTGTAAAGAAATGTATACTGTTGGTGTATTTTTCCATGGTGTCCCATAGGCAAAAAGCTATACAGAGGGGGAAAAATTAGTGTGTGTGTTCATGATTGACAGCTACTCGGGTTATGCAATACCATGGGTTGTGTGTTGTGTGTGTGTGTTGGGAGAAGCGTATCCTATGTGGATTTGTTAGTGTATACCTGTGCAGGGTGTTGGCATTTTTCCTTTCATTAAATGTGTGATAACATTCCAGACCTAAAACATGACAAGGCAGGTAGAGAAAGTGACTGATTAAATACCTAAATAAACTTTGTCGTGATGAACATGAAAGCGCTGGTGGATTATAGCTGATATATGCTCCCATTCTGCAAGCTTCTTGGTACAACAGCTGTGATTTCTTTCATACAAGGATGTATATATATATCCACATTTCTGTGTATGTACACAGAAATATATATATATATATATATATATATATATACACACACACACACACACACACACACACACACACACACACACAAGGCGGTTGCTGCCTTGTGCAAGCAACTTTGTGTGGTTGTGCACCAACACTGCAATACTGCATTAAGCTACTCATTTTAAGAACCGACAGAACATTATAAAGGTTGACAAGACATTGTAGTTAGGTTTTGGCTCTTGTTTCATTCGTGTTTTGCTGTTTGAGCTTGTTGCAGCTGGCTTGGATGAAAGTTGAACATGTTTGGCAAGTTACCTGATGTCTTGATTCGTGTGATTGTATCATTTCGAGCCAATATGGTGCGTTACAGAAGTGTTACTAGATCCTGAGTAGGCTTATTTCCAAAGAGACTTTTATAGAAAAAAAAAAGGCTCTGGCTCCTTTTTAAACATGATGTTGACATGTAAAATTCTGTGTGTGAAAGGAGCTTTATTCCCTCTGTTTGTGGAGATTTGGGATGTTGTAAACTGAGGAACAGGTGTGTGTCACAGTGTTTCAGGCATTCATCTAATCGTTCAAATAAAATACAAATACAAAAGTAATAGAAGTGCAAACTTTATGGTTTCATATGCACACTGAACTATCTTCTTCTGTTTCTGCTCAATACACTTTTTCTGTGTGTGCAATTTGGAATGAATTATTTACTTTTCATCCTCTTTTTAGTGGATACCTGTTATGGTCTAAATACCTTATCATTAAATAATGAAAAACAACTTGACAGCAGTGATATTCTGCACTCTTGGAGGTGTGATCCAGACTAACTATGTTTGTACAAATGCATTTATAATTCACTTCTAAAACATTCAAGTTGTTTTAAGTAGGTTGGACCACTGACTGCAAGCTTTTGCACATTTACTGTTACTGTTCACTGAGTACAGAAGGGTTGCCTGTTTCTTAACCACACCCAGAGATAGACACTGACTGACCAATAGGCAAAACTTCACCTCTGTGTGTGTGTGTGTGCTTTGTATCTACTGCGTGCCTGCGTGCGTGCTGGGGGAAGGGGGCTGTGGTGCAAGAAGATAATTTAAGGTTAGCCATGTATAGAAAAACAGGAGCAAAGAGAATATTCCGTAGTTCTTTGCAAAAGGCTGTAGCAAGGCCCAGAACTAAAGAATAAGCATGCAGAATTTTCATGGTCACCATAGTTTCTCCTTCACTTGCGGGTGAGGTGTGACAAACTACAAAAAGAACTAATATGGTGTTGAGGAACGTGAGGAAGAACTGAAATATCCAAACTTGTAAATCTGAGTTGAACTGTATATAACTTTATATACAGACCTGTTTAAAGACAAACTTTATATTTTATGATTTGTAGGTTCTCTTGTTTTGAAGGGCATTTTTTTTGCTTTGAAAGGAAACACTGCGTCACCAAGGTTACTCACAGATCTGATAGCTTTCTGATAGCAGACTTTATCAGTTCACAATATTTCAGGTTCTGGTAACCTTGGTGAATCAACATCCAAGGTCAACTGAATATGGATGTAACTAAGGCTGCAACCAATTACTTACTTATCAGTTATTCAACTAATTGTTGGATGGTGTTTGACACACGTGACACACATCTTTCTCCTGCCTTGTTACAAACTATGTCCACTATATGGTCCACCCATGCACCTCAGCACCACCCACAGCGTGAACCAATGTGAACCTAACACCTCCTATTGGGTTCTCCCACCCACTCCCACCCTCATGTCACCCAAGACTCTACTTACTTCACCCAGAGTTCTGCTGAGTGGCCACTGCTCTTCTCACTTTCCCTCCTCTCTATTTGTGTGCACATGCATATTTTTGTCACACTCTCTCCTACACACACACTCACACACACGTGTGGATAAATATTTCTGAAATCACCTGACTTATCTGGCCATGTGTCTTGACAACTACGCACTTTCCCGGGTCATACACCTTGTGTAACTTTCCATTCTCACCAGCTGGTACCAGCAGTAACTCATGCAAATCCTCCAGTTAGGTCATCTCCTAAAATTTGTTTGACTCATGTTGAACCATTTTGGATGCTGCCCCCTTATCTGTGTTAACTTAGTTGGCGAGAGTGTGTAGTTCAAATGTTGTCTGATGATCTGATGTTCTTTTGCGAGTTTCAATATTCTTTCTGAACAGTGCAACCTAACATTGGTGTTGTCTGGCAGATAATTCAGATAAAAATCTTTTTAATTTGAAGGAATTTTCACGTAAATTGACACAAAGACAAACACAAAGAATGATCTATTCCTTGGATTTGATGACTAATGAGGCACTCCTTAAGCAAACTCCAGAAAACGCAAAAGTTGAATGGTTTTAAAGGGAAAGAGTAGCAACAGTAGAAAAATTTGCTTTTGTGTCAGCAGTGCTTTAACACAGTTCTTGTGAGGGGATAAAAATAAAATAAAACCTTGATATACTCAGTCGTCTTAACTCCACCTAGAGAGTGCACACATTGCATATTGTTATAGACTGTTGTGGTCTCTAATAAATAAGTTGAACTTAAACAGACATATTGAAGGCACTCAGACACATTCAGTGTTGACACATGACACATGGACACAGGACACATGCAGAATGTCTGATTATTGCTAACCTGAGATTGGATTCTTACTTTACACACATTGCTTTGGTTTGCAGCTGTGGGTGAAATATTTTGTATTACTACATATACATATATTCATATATAGCATATATTCCATGAGTAAAAAAGTTTATTGGTATCAGACATTAGATTTAATTTTTTCGGTTGTTTCTTCTTCTTCTTCTTCTTCTTCTTCTTCTTCTTCTTCTTCTTCTTCTTCTTCTTCTTCTTCTTCTTCTTCTCCTTTGTTTATGACAAGATGGAGAAACCTCCACTGGACAGCAACGGGGAGGAGGAAGGACCCTGGCTCGGTGAGGGTCAGTCTGAAACTCAGCTTACAACTGTGCACAATCCAGATGGAGTTGAGACACCTGATGAAGATCGGCCAGCGTGGGACTCCAAGATCCAGTACGTGTTAGCCCAGGTGGGATTCAGTGTGGGCTTAGGAAATGTGTGGAGGTTCCCATACCTTTGCCACCAAAATGGAGGAGGTGAGTGTCTTTAAAGAAAGAATTTTATATTTCAAGTCCAAACCGCGAAACTATCAGCTACCAACTTTTACTTTTTATATGGGTGTTTTTATGCTGGAAAACACAGGAAATAAATAAAAGACTAGCAGCTGAACAAACATATAGAGGTCACTATCAAGCGATGTACAAAGTGAAATAAGTTAGGCAAGTATGTACATGCCTTCCTGTTTTTAAATCTTCCCTCCGTCCTTCCAGGGGCCTTCATGCTGCTGTATGTTTTTCTTTTACTGATTGTGGGAGTTCCACTGTTTTTTATGGAGCTGGCAGCTGGCCAGAGCATTCGCCAGGGCAGCATTGGTGTTTGGAAGCACATCTCCCCAAAGCTGGCAGGAATCGGCTACTCCAGCTGCATGGTGAGAATTAAAATTTTCTGTATTTATTTACTTTTTTCTGGGCTTGGGATTGAACCTTCCATGTACTATAAACGTTGGGTCAAATAAAAGTCAAAATGGAGAAGCATTAAAATTCATTCACCATTCTGTATTCTGCAACATACCTAAACTATGAATACTGTTCTGTAAAAAAGAAAGGGGTTGATGTTTACACACGTCAGCAAAACGATTACTCATAGCTCGTATATCTCGGGCCAGGCTGCTATATTTTGGAAGCTGGCTGACTTTTTTCATGTTTGGGTTTCAAGGATAGGTCCATATTTATAGGAGCCCCAGAATGAAAAGATACATAATGACTCCCTCTACTCGTGTCATTAAAAAGCCATAACATGTACTACGTCTTTTATCACCTTTCTGTAAACACCTTTCTTTTTATTTCTGGTTACACTGTGTGTATATTTAAGAAAGGACAATGATGACATCATTGCAATGCTGTAATGTGAGAGAGGCAGTGTACTGTAGTGCTGGCAGTTTGTTACGCAACACTTTTCTCTAGAGACATGACAAGGCAAACACAGAGTAGACAAGAACTTTCTGTGCACATGCAGCACACAGACGTATACTTGTATGCCTAGACGCCCATGCTTTTTTCTTTTTTTTTTTAAACTTGTTTCTTTTCCAAAAAGCTGCACTGATCTGTTAGACACGGTCAGTGTCACAATTCAGTATGGCTACACCTTAGTGTCAACAGCTTAATAATAACTTTTGGGTTACACATGGATTAAAATAGAAAAAAGATCTTACACCATTTGAGGACATTTGACTTTGACTTTTCACAGTACAGTATACATACTGTATCCTATATCTGAAGGACTTGCTATGTAAATATTGATAATTTTTCAAGTAAATCATTCATGAACTCTTTCTTCTCCTCTAGGTCTGTTTTTACGTGGCTCTGTACTACAATGTTATCATTGCATGGAGCCTGTTCTACCTGGGTAATTCTTTTCAGTATCCTCTGCCGTGGGAGCATTGTCCAATTGATGTAGCCACCAATGACACAGGTACTGACATATCTGAGGAGTAAATCAAATTAAGATGTCACATAGATGCCTATAGGTCTTGAGTGTTGTCTGTTCTCAATCAACAGTAAAAGAATGTGCGAATTCTTCTCCAACATCGTATTTCTGGTTTCGGAAAGCACTTAACATCACAAATTCAATCAAAGAGTCCGGGGAGTTTAACCCAATCATGACGGGCTGTTTATTGGCTGCTTGGGCAATTGTCTCTCTGGCTATGATCAAGGGCATCAAGTCTTCTGCAAAGGTATGTTAATCTCTCTTTTCTTTGCCACCCCAGCCCCAGAGATCCCTTTAAACATTCATACAGGCATTTATGCTTTATTGTTAAAGGAATAAGGCAAGATTTTGGGAAATACACTGATTCGCTTGTTGGTGGAGAGAAGAGCTGGTTAGTTTAGCATAGCACAAAGACTGGAAACAAGGGTAAAACAATAGCCTGTTTCTGTGCAGAGACAAACAATATCTTTCTACTGCCACTTCTAAAGATCAGCCAAGAAATGTTTTAGATCATAGCCCCCATAAAATGGTGTTAATTAGTGAACTCAAGAGGTGCTGCCAGGCAGATTTTGTTCCCTTTAGATAGAGCCAGGCTTGCTAAATCCCTTCCCCTGTTTTTAGTCTTTATATTAAGCTAAGCTAACAAGCTGTCCATTACATCAGATGTGATGGACAGACATCAAAGTGGTATCAATCTCTTCAACTAACTCTCTGTCAGAAAGCAAATAAGCATATTTCCCTAAATATCAAACCATTCCTTAAAAAAATCTGGCACAGAAGTCATACTGTGTTTCCATGTCCAAATCTTAGGTGATGTACTTTTCCTCAGTCTTTCCCTACGTGGTGCTCTTTATTTTCCTCATCAGAGGGTTGATGTTGGATGGTGCGATGGACGGAATCACCTATATGTTTTATCCTAAAGTAAGCACAGATTTCATCTTATGTTGGATCATTTTTTGTTGCCTTTTTAAAAGATTTCTTTCCTTATATTTTTATTAAAACCGTAAGAGGTTGTGTTCCAAGCCCTTACAATAATTCAGTCTTAATGAGACTTTATTTTGTTGTATTTTTCAGCTGGAAATCTGGGGTAATGTGCAGGTGTGGCGACAGGCTGCGACACAGGTGTTTTTTGCCCTCGGACTGGGCTATGGCTCTGTTATTGCATATTCCTCCTACAATCCGGTCAACAACAACTGTCACAGGGATGCGCTGATGGTCTCTTGCATCAACTTCATGACGTCCGTGCTGGCCTCGCTCGTGGTTTTTGTTGTGCTGGGTTTCCGTGCCAAGAACATAGCACTACGCTGTGTGGCTAAGTATGGATGTGTGCTTATGTTTGTACTGATAATATCAGCCCATTATTAACCACATACTTTTGCTACTTTCACATAAGCCAATAAGATTATATAGCTGCAACATACTAAGACAGATTCTCAAAGATCATACCCTTTATGTAAGTAAAAATTTAAAATATCTATCCAATTCAGGTACTTCTGCAATGGATTGTTAAATGTAAGAAATCAGTTATTCAGCAGGTTGAAAAAAGTATTGAAAACACTTTCATGCTTTAGCTATCAAAGATTGATGAAGTACAATAGTGTGAGCAGACCCAAGGGTGGAATGTTATGCAAAAATCTTAATAATTAACCAATGCAATTATTGTTTTTTTTCTAACTTCTTCCAGAAATCTTGGTCTTCTAAACCTTATGACGTCCGATGACTTGCTTCATCCTGGTTTTCCTTGGATCAACACGACAAATCCGAACTCTGTGTCTCTAACTGAATACAGAGAGTGGTACAGTCACTACAGCTCCATGGTGGGCCCTAACATCACTGACTGCAGCCTGGAGGAGGAGATGAATAAGGTAACCTTGAGATATAATTTTAATTAACTTACTTTATATAAGGGTTATTGAAAGACAAAAGTCATAGCATAGAAAGTACTTTCAGGAGAATTATTTAACAGTGAAAGGGATTAAAAAGAAGCCCAAAAATAATAATACAAGCGATTCAAAGCTTATTGTTTAAAAGATAATCATTTTTAACTTTTCAAAGAAGGTTTAGTAATTTGAAAAATACTAAATTAAGAAATTCTATTATGAAAGAGACCTGACAAATAGGCGCAGGTGATTACATAGATAGTTTAAGAATGGATAGTTCTTGGATAGATGGAAAAATCATGGAGGTTAACATTTCAATAACAATAATAAGTAGGTGGAGTGTGGTTCCCAGGAACCCTGAGGAATCTGTGAGGTACTGTAAAGTATCCAGCTGGCAAAAGGAATAAAACATATAGGGGAACTGTATCTAGTAGGTGTCTAGGAGAGAGAGGAGGCAAGCTGTGATAGAGGAGTGAAAGGAGAAACTAAAGAAACAGAGGAAGAGGTACTAAAGGTAATATGTTATCTAACAAATGCTTATTTTGTTTAAAAAAATGTCATACTACAAAAATAGTAGTATAGTATATTTTTCAGGAATGTACCACCACCCATACATATTAGGCCTAATTTGTTGTTTTTGACCTCCCATAAATGTGCAAAGCACCTTCAGATGAGATAAGTCCAGCATGAAATGAAATAGCACACTGGTTATGAGGCCCTGGTGGCACAAGGAAAAAATTCCTCACCCCCTACTGCAGAGCGGTCCTTCTGGTATGGTGCACGGAGCCACCAAATACTTACTTACAATCTCCAATCTTCAAAACATTTCTTAATTTCTCATTCAGACTTATTCCCTCTACCTTTTCTGTCTTCCCTTTGCATGAGCGCAGGGTGTTGAAGGGACAGGTCTGGCATTCATAGCATTCACTGAGGTGATGGCCCTTTTCCCTGCCAGCCCGTTCTGGTCCACATTGTTTTTCCTAATGCTGCTCAACCTGGGCCTCAGCACCATGTTCGGGACGATGCAGGGAATCCTCACACCTCTCATGGACAATTTTAGCCTCCTTGGGCGCCACCGGACACTACTCACAGGTAACGCACACACATCAACATGAGTTCAAATGATGCTCTGTAATACAGGCACTTCATGTTTGCTGAGGAAACTGCTATTTTCTAACACTATTTGCCTTTTTGTTTGTTTTTCAGTTTGCAGCTGTGCTTTGGGGTTTTTGTTGGGACTGTTGTTCACCCAGCGCTCAGGAAACTATTTTGTGGCTATGTTTGATGACTACTCTGCAACTCTACCATTAGTCATTGTAGTTATCTTTGAAACCATTAGTGTGGCGTGGGTTTATGGAACAGATCGGTAAGAAACTAATATTTCTGACAGCTTTTCACTACAAAATTATTTTTTTTACTCATTATATTTTTCCACTACTGCAGCTTCCTGGATGACATTGAAGTCATGCTCAAATGGCGCCCTCCAGTGATTTACAAATATCTTTGGAAATATGTTTGTCTACTGGCAATGGTTGGCCTCCTGCTTGCCAGTTTGTTGCGCATGGTCTTAAAAGGGCCCACATACACAGCCTGGGATCAAAACACAGTAAGATACTGGACCACTGTTTTGTGTCCTACAGAGACTCTTACATTCCCCTTATTATATTTTATATATGTGACATATACATCAAGATACCTATTTGTTCTGATTGTTCTTCTGACTGCACCCAATAACTACTTTAACTGTTGATTAGTTTCAAGCTGTTGAAGCCTATGTTGCAGTGTGATCAACTCAGTATATATTTATTGTACTTTTTTGATTATTTTCTTCTGTCAAGTCTTGATTTCCAACTTTGCTTAACCTTTTTCATATTCTTATCTATGGATCTCCTTATATAAGCTGCTATAAAGATGCTATTTCATTTAATATAAACTTAGCAATGTTTGGTGTAGTCAGTATTGAGCCTGCCCATGTTTCTCTGTCTCACATGCTCTGTTTCTTCCTCTCTTCAGGCCTCTGAAATGACTCTCGAGTACCCAGGCTGGGCCCTTGCTATGATTGTCATGCTCATAGTCTTTGCCAGCTTGCCCGTGCCTATTGGCTACATCCATTCCATGTTGAAAAACCGCAGGGTCCTTAACACTCACTCTGAGGAAGTACGCTGCCAGGAGTTGCACCGTGAGTTGTACACCAAGTGCAGCTCCAATGAGCAGCTGGATTCCAGCTCCCACCACCACGTGCCTTCTGAGGAAGACGAGGCTCGTCCCAGGACTGCCTTCCTGCCGTTGGGCAATGAACACTACCGGCTCCTGCCCCAGCAGGAGGAAGAAGATGAGGAACAAGATACGGGAGTGTGAACATGGCGGTGCATGGGGTAGTTTATGAAACAATGAAATGTTTAAACATTGAACCTTAAGACCTGCAAGAGAGATTGCTAAATGAATAGAATTATCCATGGACGAGTCTTTGGGTTGAACCCATTTATCATATTCAGCTAGTCCTACATTGTCAACAAGCTATTTTAACTATTTATATTATTGAAGGTGCATGACCAGTCAGATCAAAAGGTTTTTAGATTCTATTGTTATGCAACTTCAACTCCTCTTGGAGGTATACTCCCTCCATTAATTTTTCTGAACCGCTCAAACTGTTCAGGAAATAAAAACACTCGCACATACACGAAAAAGCAATAAGCTGCTATATTTGGTGAAACAAAGAATTTATGCAAGGTTTTAGAGTAAGGACCAGCCACCACCATGTCTAACCAGGTTTGTCTTTTGTTTCTGACGGCCTTATTTCATGTGAGTTGGTCTGTGGCTGGTGAACTCTCAGTGAGGCAGCAACAAAATAATAAGCTTTATTTTGTATTTTTTAGCTAAATGTATAAAGTATGGATTTGTAGGAAAACATTCTACCTTGAGGAACTGTGTTTGTGGGTGTGTGCGTGTGTGTGAACATTTGTTTATTCAGTTATGCGTGAAATGACAGATGTTAATATGTCAGTTAAATGTCTTTATTTTACATTATATTTGTATCATTTTACCTCATTTTTACCTCACAAGACCACAGCAATGTTTTTACATGTGTTCAGTGTAGTAAAATTGTATAGATGAGGACTTAAATAAACCTCTAGATGGCAGCAACCTGACTGCATTTGGCTTTTTATGATTTACACGTCACCACTCAAACCTGAGGCTCTTAACACTCTCAAAAGATCACAGATATTCACAGGGTATTTACATGTACATGTGATTTTTTTTTTTTATGTTAACGTGGGTTAAGAAAGAGTTAAATAAATGTTCATGGGGCTTTTCTAATTTTTTATAAGGCTTAAGGTCCTTGCAGAAGTAAAGTTTTTAAATGTTGACACCCACCTAAACCAATGTGACATTATAATTTATGGCATTTGAACAGTACTGATTAAATTTGTCAATAAATCACATATGTTTGCTTTTTACAGTCTGGGGCTTTGGTAGGATTAGACTCACTGATAGGTTGAGTCTCATCTCTCTGATAGGTTGGTCTCTCTAATCAGCGCTGAAGAGACCAAAGACAATGTTCAACATAGAAGGATACAGTTTTAATATACTCTTGGCACACTTCACATCTTGAAATCCTTTACATTTCTCTGGACCTCCTCTATTGTCACTCTAAACAGCATTTAGGGTCTCCTTCTGACCCTGATCCTTTACTTATCCAAGGGTTACAGGAACAACAACAACATATCTGTCTTGTTTATTTGTACCAGACGTATGAACATATATATACATAGGACATAAAACTTTTGTCACATCCATCTTAACATAAATGCATCCTAACACTCATAAATAAATATATTTTGGATACATCACCATTGCAGGTTGAATTCTTTAAACACTGATGTTGTTACATTTCATATACACGTTTTGCTCCTTACACATTATTCAAATGGCTTTTATATGTTTTATTCTTTAAAAAAGGTGATTTATTAATATATTCTAAATTACAGTCAAGGTGTTATCTGTAGGCTTATGACAAATCTCTTCATTACATGCCTGGCAGATAAAAAAAGACCAACTTTATGCACTATCACACACTCACAAAGAAATGCCTTAATTTTAACACATACACCAAAACAGAAGAAATCATAATACAAGCCATATGAGAGAAATGCATATTGTTTGTGTCACAGAACTGAATTTTATTTACAGTTTACTATATATTTTCAACTTCTACCTATAAAATAGGCAAAATTACAACTTTCTCAAAGTGATGGTAATTATTAGTCATAAGTTAGGACTTTTAGTTAGGATTAACTGTTCTGTTATATTATGTTAATTCTTATAGTTCACATATGAACTAATAAAGTCGAATAAAGTCATTTCTTACAGGCCTGCACCTTTTTACTGGGCCATCTGACAGCGGGAGCTGGTGTGTGTAGGGAGGGATGAGAGAGGGCGCGCGAGAGAGAGAGAGACAGAGAGAGGACTGTGCGCGTTCAGGCAGGACAGGAGGGCGCGCGGGACATCAGCACACCGGCCGGGTCAAGAAGCTGCAAGGATGGAGATCCGACCAGACAGGTTTAAGGCGGTCGCGGGCAAAACTCTGGGGAAAATTCACAGGTACACACCTATTTCAAGTATTCCTGACTCGACCTCTTACTTTTTCCCCATTTTTACGCGTTTGCTGAGGATAGTTTTGTTGTACGGACACAACAGTTCATCATGCTGCGGGTTCCCATCCCCTCTCCTCCAAACAGTAACTCTCTAGTGGAGAAGTAGAGAAAGTGGAAAAGTTTGCTCGTGATTTATTTTAACTGGGACTGGCGTGTAAAAAAAGTCCAGTTTTGCGAAGCGCATAGTGTGCGTGCTTTGACAGAAGTGGGTGAAAAATGCTGATAGTGATGGAGAAAATGTTTGGATGTCATTTCATGGAGAGTTAATTTTTATTTGGCATCTTACGGGGGGAAAAAACAAACAAATTATGGCAGATACAATCAGAGAATTGAATTGTGGGGATGTTATCGGGACAGTGGAAGTGCAGTGAACTCGTAATAGATATTCAGGGAGATTTTGTCGTTGTGGTTTGATCCTTTATTCTGTACTTTTCCTCTAAAAATCATGAATGATGCCGTTATTCTTATCAGATTTGCCCCAGCTCAAATTGGATTGAGTATATTGGTGTTTCAGGCGAGAGGAAAGTGTGGTTACATAATGTTTCCGTGCGTTATTGGCACGACCTGGCTGAATGAGAGCGTTGATCTTGGAACCAAAGTCATCTATCTATCTATCTATCTATCTATCTATCTATCTATCTATCTATTACATTATTCATTAAAGTTAGCCAGGAAACTAACTTCATGAAACTTAATTTTATATTGCCTGACAAAACCAATGTTGTAACCAGATGGTTGATTAAAAGAGAGACAAAGAAACCATAATTATTATTAGAAAGCTGAAGCAATTAGTCGATTAATTGATTAGTCATAGAAAGGAACTTAATTGGAAACTATTTTGATAATTGATTAAAATGCTGAGATAATTTTCTTTTAAAGAGGCCAATCATTACAGATCATACACATACTTCAGTGTCATTTGTCTTATATGATAGAAAATTGAATATCTTTGGTTTGTTGGACAAAAAAATCAGTTTGAATATTTTTTACCGTGGACTGTAGGATTTTATTTTTATAATAATGATATTTTATTAAATAATTGCAGCCCTGTAGTTATAAAAGAAAACCTGTACACCTGTCTCACCTCTACAACCACACAGTGGCTTGAGATAGTTCATGAAAAAGCAGGTTGTGACTAGTTCACATTATGAGTCAGTGTCATTTTTGAAGAAAATATATATCACTGCAGTCTCATAAATGGGTTAAAGTGCTGGATGTAGGGAAATAAACTGGATATCAATACAAAAGTTGCAATACAGATTGGCGTGCTGACTATTTCAGTAAAAAAAGAGAGATTAAAGATACTGATAGAACCTCATGCAATAACCATTGCTTTAAGCTTACGCTCTCCTAGGATTTGAGGTAGCAACCAAACGTATAAATCCCGTCCTGAAATAGCCTGTTTTTCAGTCCAGCTGTCGAGCCACGCAAATCCCTAAACTCTGCCCTCCCACACACTCCATCCCAGCCCATGTCACTTCCTCCAGCCGCTCCCTCCTCCTCTATCCTTCATCCATCCATCCATCCATTGAGCCATTGACACACCAGCACAGACAAGTTTCAGCCTATCGGGGTGTCCCAGATTAACAGACATGCAAATCTCAGGCTTTTTCTCTCTTACTGGTCATGAGCCATGCATGTGCACGGCCACAGCTGATGCTATGAGAGATGTGATGTATCAGATTGGATCCAGATTGGTTTTAGTGGGCGTTTCTTCAGCTTAGCCAGTGAACTCTGGTTTTATGTGGCCACAATGTTAGGTACAGGCAATGGCTTCAATAAGAAAAGTGAATATTTTATTCAAATCTATGTGGAAAATGTATGTTTTGAGACATGCATCTGTGTATACATGTATAAAAGTGTGCATGTGTGAATATATTGCATCTTGCAAACAGGATATCCCCACCCTGTGTGAATAGATGAGTGGGTCTGTGTGCAATCTCACCAACTCTCAGACAAAATCCCTCCTGATGAAAGCAGCCAGGAGTTCATCTATTATTTAAACATTTTCTCCATCAGAATGCATCTCCTGTTTCTATATTAAACTCCACTAGGTAAGCATAAACTTCAGCACTGTAAGGTCAAGTGCACTCCATATCTTTACTTTCACCATTCCCTTTCTTAACATCTCCAAATTAATGCTTAAATATCATCTCTTCATCTCCTCATACCAAGGAACTGCTCTACAGCGCTACATGAAACCTGATCATACTACAGCCATCCTCTCATCACTATTATGACCGTATGTAAAGGTTTCTGATTGTACGTCTCATAAAAATGCTACATATAAGTTTATTAAAGTCTGTTTAAATAAATCAGTTGCTGCAGAATTGCATGGCCACACAAGAAGAGCTTGTGTTTCACTATGCACAAGGCAATACAGTATAACAGGTCATCCATTTTTAATCCATTTCACTTGCGGTGGAGTGCTACATTTTCAGTTACCTCACACAGTGGTCTGAAAAGTAAATGAAATATTTAATATAGTAATGTGATGAACCTATACTTCATTTTTTAACATTTATGCTTTGGATAACTGCAAGAACTGCAAATTTAATGGCTTCATTTTAATGATAGTCCTCTTATCAATTAAAAAATTATTGTGAATTGTTGTATTTTATATTATACCATGTTCTTGACGTTAATTCCTAACTAAGCTTCACTTCTCTGTGCATGTGCACAATCAGGGGTTTCCTGATGAATAAGGCGTTTGTATCACATTTTTGGAAACCTGTGAAATGTGATATTGCAGTAACCTTACCTTTGTCACTTTTGCACAATACACTGAGTGGTCTAAATATTTTCGTAATGAAGGAGAAAAACAGATGCAGTGCTGTGAAAAAAAGGAAAAATACACATATGGCTACCTCACATCAGTCCAGGGATTGTGCTGATTACAGTATTTTATATAGTATATTATACAGTTATTATGACAATGGCAGTGGTAATGTTAAAGCTATTGGACTGGTTGTCAAGCGTAAAGATAACAACTCTGTTGGCAGTCATTGAGGCAGAAAAAACATCTCTCAGTGAATCCTGGGAGCTGACAGGGTGCTTCAGGAGACACCAAAATGCCACATTTGAGACACTTTTGTTCAGCTATTGTCTTTCTGTCTGTCTATGTCAGTATATAACTCTCTTTACCTGTATTGTTGTGTCTTGAGGTGGCTACATGTACGCAGGTTTATTGAAAGGTCTACTCAGATGATGGATCAGTCAGAGCTCAGCAGTTTGGAAAGTCAGCTGCAACCGCTCAGCATGCCTAGTTATTGGCAGTGATGCTGTTTTTATCCATGATGTCAGTAATGCCTCAGTATTTTATATTTATATTTTATTTACGCCGCCTCTGTGCGTTGTTGGGTCGAACACTGTGACACACAACAGGAAAGCAAAGAACCAGGAGGCGAAAAATGTTTTTTTATAGCTCATGACCAAGCTCAGTTCATTGTTAGCTGCCTGATAAAGGTAGTGAGAAGCAGAGTGTTTGTCTGTGTGTGAATGTGCAGTCAGCACTCACACAGTGATTGAGTTATACTATGTGATATTTAGATAATAAGTCCATGAAGGTCACACGTGTGGGTGTTTGAACATTGTGTGTTTGCGTGTGTGTGTGTGTCCACAGGAGAGAGAGAAAAAAAAGTGGTGTGACAGGATGGGGAGGAGGGTGTCTCCCTGGGTGACACAGTCCCACCGAGACCCAATCTGTTCACTTCAGGGAGAGCGAGAGGCTCGTGGAGATACAGGGAGACACCACTATGGAAATGACAAAATAACTGCAGAAATTTCAATTTGAAAATTAAAAGAAATTCCTTAAGATACCACCAATATTTCCATCCTACAAACAGAGGGTGAATAAGGGGAAAAGATTTTTAGACAAGAGGACTAGTGTGGGAGGGCTGATGTGAGGAAAGTAAAGCATGGTTTACATACCGCACAATGCAGGATCAATTCAGCACACAGATGCAGACAAATAAAGACCAGGGCGTCTGGCATTATATAATATTTTACTGTCAACCTCCCTTGCTTGTCTCTCTCTCCCTCTCTCTCATCCTCTTATGAAAGGATTACGCAGAACGCTCTGTGAATTGGTGAATTTAATATACACAGTAACAAAGGTCCCAGGTCACCAACCACTATGTGAGAGTCACGGTGTTATTGTGCTGGTGTATTACTGCACTCACAAATTAGGCAAAATTATATTTTCTCACTATTTAACAAGAAATGTAAAAATATAAATAGTATTTAAGGAGTTTAACACTATGTATGATTAAATCAAATTGACAGAAAATTAATCAGCAACTATTTTGATCGTAAAATAATAGTTTTATTGTATGTTTACAAACAAAATTGCTTGTTACACATTATTAAATGTGTTTTCTTTGTCATCTTTGGGTTTTTGGACTGTTTAAATAACCTTGGGTCTTTCCTGGGTATTTCTTTCATTTATTTTCTGATGTTTTACAAACAAAATTACTGTTAAATCAATAAAATATCATCAGTTTAATGAAAATAATCGTTAGTGTTAGCCTCTCTTACCTAATAATATTTAAGGTGGAAACATTATTTTATAGAGATCTACTTTAATTTCTTAACTTCTCACAAATTATATTTAATTGAATCAAAGACTTCAAATCCAGTGTGTTTCTTAAACTAAACCACATTGACTTTGTCAGGTTGACATTTTGTGTCAGCTTTTTATTCAGGTTTTATGTTGTAGGTTGAACTTTGTGCACAAACTGAAAGCACAAATATGAGCTCAGTTGGAGGTGTGAGTAGTCTCCACTGAGCCTGTTACTATTGTAATTATGATATTTCAGAGAGCCTGGGGTCACGGGACTCCTGCCTGCTCATGCTCTCTCGCTCATTAATTGTTGCCAGCTGAGACCAATCAGGTCCTCGCTATGCTAACCAGAGAAAGCTACATCAGCTGAGCGGCTGTGAGCGTCACACTAAGGCAAATGTCCAGGGAGGAAGCTTCTCATTCCTCTACTAAATATCTAACTATGAATTCCTCCCAACCAGTACAAAAGTACCAGTAAACTTTCTTTATTAGCACATTAAAAAAAAAACATATTAGAAGAGGGAGACCCACAGCTAGTCTGCTATTTTGAGACACTTACACACGCATTATGGTGAGATTGCCCTTTAGTATGTAATTAACAGTAATTTTTGCTGTGGGCTAGCCTCGTTAGCTGGTAGCGTATGTGTAGGTGTCAGGCTGCAATCTGTCGTGAGGTTTAATGAGGATCCTCACCCTTCGCTAACTCTGAAGTTGGATGCTGAGCTCCACTCAGGGGGCAAGTCAGCACATTTGTTTAGTACAGAGAGGACAGCAGTGTGTGCATGGCCAACTGATTTGACGGAGAAAAAAAAAAAGTACACATCTTTCTTTGCGTCACATCAGCTTTTTGATCAATTTATTGCTTTCATTCACAGAATTAGTAACACTGTCATCTCTCTGTTTTTTGTGTTTAATGCACTGCAGGGCACATGTCCGGAGGCCAGTGCACCTTCTATCAAATATATATCATGTGCCTGCATGTGCTGTAGCACGCAATCCTTTTGTGCACACCATTTAGTCAGTAAAACAGATAATCTCTCAAACAAATTTAAAATATAGAATATTTACTCAGCTCTTCACTTACACAGAAATATATAATGTGTAGCTGTGAAGCTGCAAAAGATTGGACATTTTCTAAATCCTTAAATGTTTGACTTGTCAGTGAAAGCAATCTGAAAACACTGAATCAAAGGCCGGCATAAAACAATGTGTGTCGTGATAGAGCATGCTGAACCATGTCCAGCACCAGTCTGTCCCTGCATATTCATTTCCGGAAGTAAATCATTTTTGTAATCCTAATCTGAATGTTGTCACAGATTAAGAGAGACAGAGAGAGAGAGAGAGAGAGAGAGAGAGAGAGAGAGAGAGGATGCAGCCTCTTTAATCTCTTAGAAAATTCCAAAACGTTGCCAATAGTTATTTTTTGACAAATATATCATGGATGGACCCTGGTTTAATTAAAGCATTCTTTATAATGGCACATCTTTTTTGTTTATTGGCTGAGTGCATGGATGTATACAGAGATTTTGCAGTCTGGTCTGTGTAAAAGGGGGAGGGATTGAAATCCACATGCATAACTAAGAAACATAATGACTGAATGGATGCAGAAAGCAGACATACAGGCTCACAGATAGATAGATAGTGACAGATTCTGGTGTAAAAGATAGAGTGAATTATTTATCTCACCCAAAAACACATCAATAATTAACAAGTGTCAGAGTCTGACTTGTCTTGTGTTGATGAGCGTGAATAAGTTATCTTGGAGGTTCAGTGTGCTGAGACCCCGAGAGAGATGAATTGTCTTGAATGTTTACTTGGAAAACACAGTAGCGTTCAATAAAGCAAACACTTGTTTGGGGAACTTATTGAATCTCAAATTTGAAACAGCTTATTAAAAATGCAACCATCCTTCCATCACATGAAGCAAATCCTTGTGGTGTGTTTCTGTGCATAATTCTCCAGCTCACTGACTAACTGGTTCAGCCAATGGAAAGTGGACGGCTGACACACGACTGCATTTCACTGTGAACTCCCACATACCCTAAAACACACACACACACACACACACACACACTGTACATATATGTACACTGGCAAGTCTGGCACTATGTTGGATTTAATCTGAGAAAAATTGATCTGCAGAAAGCGTGTACTTAAGTCTGCCGTATGCACGCGTGTGAGTGTTTTAATACTGGGACTGAGTTGTTGAGAGTATGGAGGTTATAATACACAGATGGCCACTCTCCTGACTTCTCTGTTTGACTCCTGTGGAAAAAAGTGGCTCTCGCCATTTGACAAAAACAGTCTTGTACAAATTAGAGAAACAGCCCGAAATAACCTAAAATTTTGGTCTTTTCTAAGACGTACTGATTCGATTATAAAAAGGTAAAATTGCAAAGGTATGCACAGGAGTTCCTTGGTCGACAAAAAAAGCATGTATGACAGAATTTATGTAATTTTTGGAAAAAAACAACAAACACAAAACTTACTTAGTTAATATAATGCGCATACTGTATGCATGTACAGACTGAGAGTATGATTTGTCAAGGTCATCTTAAAGACAGAAATGAATGCCTTTATCTACTTTCATTTGCTCTGTTTTTCTTGTGTCTGTGCACTCAGTCAGTAATTCAGTAATATGACGCTTTTAGATGTCTCCAGATCGGTTCTGTTTGCAACTGAAAGAGTGGACATCTTGAATAGCACCAGTATGGCAGCAGGTCCCAGGTGTCCTGAAGGAGTGGACACTGGGGGAATGTGCTGTCGTAGCTAACTCTGCTACTTGGCTAGAGACAGCTGCCTCCACACACTGGGACACGCTGAGTCAGACACGACCCCAACATGGCAAGTTGTCTGTATGGAGGTGTGTGTGTGTGAGAGAGAGAGAGAGAGAGAGAGAGAGAGAGAGAGAGAGAGAGGAGATCTCTGCAGTAAAAAAAAAAAAATATGCATGAAGAAAAGATATACTCCTTGCAACTGCCTCAAAATAACAGCCTAACTTCACAAAATGTTCATGAAAAATAAAGAGAAGATGTTTGTTGACACCAGGCTAACATGTTTCCGGCATCAAGCTTTTACAAAAACAGATTTCTTTTTAAACGTCAGTGGCTCACCTGAACAAAAACAGTTTCCCATGCTTCCAGGAAATCTCCTTTTGAGCCACTGTTTCCCTATTATGCAAATTGTTGTCCCCAGTGGAGGTGTCACCTCACTGTCACCTCTCCTCTTTTTCATGACGAATGTTTCTGTGTCCCTGCCTCCTCCATATTTTTCTCCAAGGGAAATGCCAGTCTACAGTCTACTTAATGGGCCAGTGTGTCAGATTTAGGTGGATCTATTCGCAGAAATGGAATATAATATTTATAACTATGTTTTCATTAGTGTATAATCACCTGAAAGTAAGAATCATTAAGTTTTTGGTACCTTAGAATGAGCTCTTTATATCTACATGGTGTTGACCACCATGAATTTACAGCAGCCCAGAATGGAAGTTTCGCAGTCACTGCAGGTTCTCCTACACGCTCGGAAGGGGATGGTGAGGCAAGGGGTATTTAGTTGGTTGCAATCTGCAACTTCAAAACTAGATGCCACTAAATCCTACACATTTGTTTGGCTCATAGTTTTCTTTTCTGCACACTCTGCGATCTCTCTCTCAGGTTGATTGAGAAGCGGCAGCCCAATGGAGAAACCATTGAGTTATCAGCAGAGGGCCGTCCTGAGCTGGTGGAAGAGAAGGAGCTGCCGGTGGTGGACTGTACCTGCTTTGGCTTACCGAGGAGGTACATCATCGCCATCCTGTCTGGCCTGGGATTCTGTATCTCATTTGGCATCCGGTGCAACCTGGGCGTGGCCATTGTAAGCATGGTCAATGACCACACTGTCTACAAAGGCAACAAGGAAGTACTTGTGGTAAGTGGCAAAACAAATAAATGCTGGATTCACCTTTAGTGCATCAGTCTGTCTTTTATATGGAAGCCTCACGTGTATACATTTGTTTCTGTTTCTCAGTGATCTGCTTTATTTTGCTCAGGACTCAGGACACATACATACAGATATATTTAGGCTTGACTGCCAGTAAGAAAATTGGCGTTGTACCGTAGTTGTTGTAATAAACTTTAAAAAGTCATATATCTTCTTTTCTCCAGGCTGCACAGTTCACCTGGGACCCTGAGACAGTGGGGATGATCCATGGCTCCTTCTTCTGGGGCTACATCGTCACACAGATCCCGGGTGGCTTTATATGTCAAAAATTTGCAGCCAATAGGTGAATGTCTTACCATATCTTCTCCAAATATTGTCATTACTGTAATCTGGTCTACTATAAATGGGATTGATTGGGTAACAGTTGGGTTATTGTGCTGGATGTGGTCATTCTTGTCAGTTCCCAGGCACTGGGCAGTATCCAACCGCAAAAAAATATGAAAAAACAACTGTGAACTGAACTTCATCCTTGAGTGTAGCATTTGTTTCTTCTTCTCATCATCCTTGTGTTGTTGTTGTTGTTGTTACTGTTGAATTTTCAATCTGAGGCAGCCTATTTGTCTTTTGTGTGTTTAAGAGTCTTTGGCTTTGCCATAGTGGCCACGTCCACCCTCAACATGTTGATTCCATCTGCTGCTCGCTGCCATTACAGCTGTGTCATACTGGTCAGGATATGCCAGGGCCTTGTTGAGGTACAGTATGTCCACATGTGCTTGCGGGACTCTGTGTGTGACTATTTCTACATGCATGAGTGTCTCCCTGACTGTATTGTGTCCTTTAGGGTGTATCATACCCAGCCTGCCATGGGATCTGGGCCAAGTGGGCACCTCCTCTTGAAAGAAGTCGATTAGCCACAACAGCCTTCTGTGGTAAAGTTTCAGAGTTACTGACATATTTATATCTGCAGAAACTTTATGATCTCAACTAGACTTAAGTTCTGTGAGTTGTGAGAACGGAGCCACTTGCAGTTTCTACAAAATTCAATTAATTAAAAGTATCGGATTTGGCTTTCCATGACCACTTAATAATAAATATATATTAACTATATATATATTAACTTGAAGAAAAGAATGTCAATGTTTTTTCATAACTGTGCTAAATGGAAATCTATTCTAAAGCTATAATGCTGTTATGTAACATTTTACAAGTTGATCAAAAATTCAAGTTTTGAAAACTAAAAGTCTGCCATCGGACGTAGACTAGTTAAAGTTAAGCTAGCTAGCTGCATATTTTCATCCCCTTCACAGCCATGTATCTGAGAAAGTGGTTGACTAGCTCAATAGCACTAAGTTCACAGCCAAGGATTAACGCTAAAGCCATTTATTTTGAGTCGTCTGAGTCACTATCAGCACAACAGGCTGACTGTGCTGTTGAGCCTGATACCAAAGGAGCAGAGTCATTTGTCATTTGGATGCATTTTGGGCAATATAAAACTTGTGTGTTGCTTGCATATTTTACACCTAAAGTGATTTCTACTTGTGTTTTTAGTCAGATTTCTAGGATTCTGATTATTATATGATGAAAATACAATATTTTTGTGTGTTTTTCTTAAAATTTTACCCCGAAGAGCATACCACCAACTGGTTTCACTTTCACTTTGCACTGCCACTTGCCAGTAATTTGATGCCCCCCTGCTATATGCCATGTGTGCAGCTTGGATATTTATTCCAGCTCCATCACTGTATATGAATCATTTTGAGTGCAGAAGCTGTTACATGATTATCAGGAAAAATGAATAATTTTTTTCTTTTCTTTATGTTTGATGCCTGCTAAGGATCCTATGCTGGGGCGGTGGTGGCTATGCCTTTAGCTGGGATACTGGTGCAATACACTGGATGGCCTTCAGTATTCTATGTCTATGGTTAGTGTTCTTATTATTAAATATGTGTTTGCTTCCTGCAGTACTATGACTGTTCAGCCAAGTAAAATATTAATACATACACTAACAAACTTCAGTTCAAATGCAAATGTTTCCAAATCTATGAACTTCTGTAGTGTGCTTCTGTCTTGAATTTTTAAGAGATTCTCAAGGACTGCTAGTCTTCCTTGTAGCATTCACCAGCCAAATTTCTTCACAGCCCACTGCTGATGTGGTAAAACTTAACACAGTTGGGTTTCACAACATTAACAGCGACCTTGAAGGAAGTCTGAGTAGCTCTTTCTCATTTTCTCTCTCACTAGTATACTCTTGAACTCTGGCTCTCTTGTTTTTTCTCTCCTGTACTCATGTCTGTGTCTTTTGCTTTCTCTTTCTTCCTCTCCCAGGCAGCTTTGGGATATTCTGGTATTTGTTCTGGATTCTGGTGTCGTATGAGAGTCCCGCAGCCCATCCCACCATCACACCAGAGGAGAGGAAGTACATTGAAGATGCAATCGGAGAGTCTGCATCATTTCTTAATCCTCTTCATGTATGACCCTATATGATACTCACGTGTAGCCTCTCAATCTAACGTCTCCTAAACCTACACACAAACACAGTTATTGTGGATGTACAGGATCCCAGTAATATTTTATTCCTTTTGGTGGCAGAAATTTAAAACTCCATGGAGACAGTTCTTCACATCCATGCCCGTCTATGCCATCATTGTGGCCAACTTCTGCAGGAGCTGGACCTTCTACCTGCTGCTCATCAGCCAGCCAGCCTACTTTGAAGAGGTCTTTGGCTTTGAGATCAGCAAGGTGAGATTATATCACCTATATGGAAAGTTTAAGTTTCAATATCATATAGCATATATCAATATCAATATCATATATCATATGGAAGGTTTAGTTTTCAACTGGAGTTAAAGGGAACTCTGGTATTTTTCGATCTGGATTTTATTCCCATAATTGTGGCCATTGTTAATATGGGTCATGATAATTTTGCACTCGCATTTTAAAAGGTTTATGTTAAATATAACTTTATTTAGAAAGCTTTAGAAGGCTTACAGCTGGTATTTGAATTGTATTTAATCCCTACAATGGAGATGACAAGTGCAACGTTATTATGACCCATAGTCACAAGAGAATTGCTGCAATTAGACCAGAATTCCCATTTAAAGAGTGGTTTTCTGTGAGGAAGCTTTTATCTGATAGCAAGTCTGGGATAGAGTTGACTGGAAATGCAGCGAGAGATTGAGAGACAACATTAAACAAACCCACACCACCATAACATCCCAAAGTATTAATATTTTACTTCCTATCTTCACATCCTTTTTTCTTTGATATTATGTCATCATTCAGATCATGTTATTTCAGTTCAGTTCAAAGCAGCACTAATCAGCATAAACGTTTACTATTATACAGATTGATGTGCCATTATCAATACTTCCGGTGTTTCTAATACTCTAATAATGAAGACATTATTCTCTTGTCTCTTTCTCACACACATATACTCTCTCTCTCACTCTCATACACTTTATCTCCCCCTTTCCTCTTTCAGGTGGGCATGGTGTCAGCTCTGCCCCATCTGGTGATGACAATCATCGTGCCTGTTGGAGGCCAGTTGGCAGACTACCTAAGAACCCACAACCTGATGTCCACCACCAACGTCAGGAAGCTCATGAACTGTGGAGGTGAGAGTGTCAAAGAGAAATGGGTGACAGTTGGAGGGGGGTGAGGAGGAGGGAAGACAAAAGGGGGTAAGAAAACTCAATGTACTGTACAAGTAGAAACTGAACACACTGAATCCCCCAATTTTGCAGAATAACATCTCAAATTTACACAAAAACACAAAAACTTGACCACTGTTTGTTGTGTTTGTGAGTGATGGTATGTGTGTGCATCTTTGAGAGAGAGAGAATACTTGAATATTTCGAAATGCTATAGAATTCATAGAAAATTACATTTAGTGTAAAAAATTAAATATTGTCTAAACTCTCCAAGTCTTAAAGTAAACTTTGATCTGTATGGGTAAAGTGTGGTAAAATATCTGATCACTGTGGCTGACAATGAAGAAACTTTGTACAGACACCCAGACCAGTGTTGTGGTACTCGAGACCGACTGCATTTTTACTCTGTCTTGTCTCGGTCAAGACCACAACTGTGGGGATATCACCAGTGTTTCCCATTAATCACCTCATAATGTCTAACTTGTCCCGTCACACTTTCATAATTTATTGAAAATACTTTTACACTTCAGACGGAAAGTGTGTTTCACTTTGACTTTTTGGCAAACCGACATTGGCACCCCGCTGAAGAGAGTCTGTAGTTATAGAGCAGACACCTGCGTGGCACAGAAAACTAAAGAGGGAACAGGAGAGGTCAGATAAAGGTTTAACCACAAGACCACGAGCCAACAGGTGCAAAGTTCTTCCAGCAAATCAAACTCTTTTTGTTTTATGAAACAGGTCATTAAAAAAAGAAATTAATATGAACTAGTTCAGTTTTGGGACTGTGTGCCCTGTCACTCAGAGATTTGGTGAACATTAGCAACATGTTAGCTAAGCTACCTTAGTTGATACTGTATGGTCTTGGTCTTGGTTTCAGTTAAGGAAAACTGTCTTCCTCTGTCATGAGGTTGAAAGTAACATAACGTTCTCACACCTCTGCTGTAGTAGAGACTTTGACAAGCTAAAAACAATCTTCAGAAACTTCCTGTGTGATGAAAGGGGTGTGCATTTTATAGATGAATTTGTTAATGCCAAATTCTCCAGACATTTAAGGACCTACAGTAGTATCAATTGTCTGGCACCTTTTACCCAGGAACTCTCATTTGAAGTGCAGCAGCAGCCAGTACTGGAATCATATTAATATTTTAGTACAACTTAAGAGTTTTATCCGTGTTTCCATTTCTAACACCACAAATTAGAATATCATTATAATGCACTACTGCATAACAGAAGACCATTGCTTGTTGAGACATTGTGGATGGTATTAGTTTTTGATGTGTTTACATTAATGTGTTTCAGGTTTTGGGATGGAGGCCACTCTCCTGCTCGTGGTGGGATACTCTCACTCAAAAGGTGTTGCCATTTCCTTCTTGGTCCTCGCTGTGGGTTTCAGTGGATTTGCTATCTCAGGTAAAAGATGTTATCAACAAGTATGCTAAAAATCTCAATATAAGGGTACAGCTAGAAGTTGGTTAGCTTAGGAACCAAGCAGAGACTCCACTGCAATTGCACTGCACTCACTCTGCTAACTGTTTCCCAGTGTTTGTAGTCTTTATGCTAAGCTAAGGTAATCAACTGCTGGCTTCAGCAACACACGTACAGTACAAATATGAAATGCTATCAATCTTCTCATCTAACTCTCTCAAGGAATATATATTTCCAAAAATGTCCAAGTATTTGTTTAACAGTGATGCGGGATGGCTTTGCAACATGATGATTAAAATTGCAACAGTATCAATCCCTTCACACTGTTCGTGTCAGCACATGGTGTCATGTCCTGTGTTTGTTCTTTCATTCAGGGTTTAATGTCAATCATTTGGATATCGCTCCACGATATGCCAGCATACTGATGGGCATCTCAAACGGGGTGGGAACATTATCTGGAATGGTGTGTCCTCTTATAGTGGGAGCCATGACCAAACACAAGGTAAAAACATTCACTTGTATTGACTTTATAATGAAATGTATGAACTTTCAAAATGTGAATTTTTAATGGGAAAGGCCAACCTGTTGAACTCAACTACGTTCCTTATCTTTTTACATAATTTCAGACACGTGACGAGTGGCAGTATGTCTTCCTTATAGCTTCCCTTGTTCATTATGGAGGAGTGATTTTCTATGGTATGATTGACTTTGAATATAGTGTTTTGTGAGGCATTTACTGAAGACCTCAGTCTAAACACTGATCATATTTTTTCTCACTAGGACTCTTTGCATCAGGAGAAAAGCAGGATTGGGCGGACATAGAAGACACCAGCGAGGAGAAGTGCGGTATCATTGATGAGGATGAACTGGCCAATGAGACAGAGGAGCTCTACCGCGGAGGCGGGCAGTACGGAGCCATGAGCCAACCAGTTGTTGGCTCCAACGGAAAAGGGACTGGAGGAGGAGGAGGAGGAGGAGCCGGTCCTGGATGGGTGTCGGACTGGGATAAGTCTGAGGAGTACGTGCAGCCGCCTGGATACAACTCTTACATGTATGGTGGAGAAGAGGAGAGGGAGCTGACATAGAATATCAACGTGATACAAGTTTAAATAAAAAAGAGAAACAAGATAAAGAAAAGAGGAAGATTGTTTTTGGGAAAGGGATTGTAAGAGAGTCACTGCTATACTGAATGGACCTGCTGTGTGCTTTTGTACAATATTTACAATTGCACATATAAAGTATGGATCTGATTCATTCCAGTGTATGTGTGCGAGTGTGTGTGTTTGTTTGTGTGGGCGTGTGTGTGTAGGCATGTGCATGCATGTGTTAGAGTGATTAATGTACACAAACATACAGTATTCATTTGCAGAAACTGAACTCATACCCCAGACTACCTTCCTGGTCCTGAGCTTGTTGGGATTAGTCAGGTCTGTTTCCACGACATCACTGAGGAGATTCTGGTGTGTGTGTGTGTGTGTGTGTGTGTGTGTGTGTGTGTGTGTGTGTGTGTGTGTGTGTGATGGGCTTTCTGCCTGTACAGCAACTCTCTCAAGCCACTGGCATTGTGTGTGTGTATTTAAATTTTTATGTGTAAGCCACACATTTACTTTTTTTTCTGGGAAAGCACCTTCAGTTTTGAGGCATAAAACTTTTGAGCTTACAACATTGTCTAAGTTACTTAATATAAAATGTAATTTCACTACTGTACATGCTCACACTCACTCATCTGGACTATGTCACTTTTAAGGTTCTCAGACATAACAGAAATCATTTTGGTCATATGATAAAATCAATACATAAACTACACATCCGGTTAATTCCCTGTTGCCACTGAAACATTGTGTAAAGCATGCATGATTAAAGTATGCTTCATGTGTTAGTCAACGTGGGTCAACAAGTCAACAACTATTCAAAGAGGAAAAAAAGTTGCTTAGGTGTTGTACCAGCCTGTGTTTGTGCGTACGTGTGTGCATTTGAATGTGTGTTTGAGCTTGTGCACAAAGCTGCATGTAGTGTCTAGCTGAATCTCACCTGGGTCTGACCTAACTAGGTCACGTCCAGCCAGGCTCCTGGGTCACATGAGTAATCATCTGGCATTTGTGACTTTCCATTTGGTGTGTACGCTCCCATTAGAGAGGTGGCCCAGAATGACAAGTAGAGTGTAATAGTTGCTTAACAGTTCCGCTGCTTAACCAGCGAGGAACAACAGTTCCCAGGCATCACGGCACGTGCTGCCTCTGTTTCTGCCTTTTTCTGTGTCTCAGTGGCTGCCTCTTCCTCTGTCCTCCTCCCTGTATTTAACAGGATGTTTTCTGTCTTCTGTTGGTGCAGTTTCCATGTCTTTAGTATCTACACGTCAGTCATGTTTGACTTGTTGGGTCAGAGCTTTTCAGATTGTCTATGTGTGTGTGTTTGTGTGACAGTGACAGTGAGTGTGTTGTTGTGTTGGGTGCAGGTGCTGAAACATTGTGCGGTGAGCATGTTTTAATGAGCACAGCAGTGCAGTACCCCGCCATCCCTCTCTTCCTTTTACACACAAACACACAGGATGCTAATTTCATGCAAGCACAGTCAAGTGCACCATGCACAGTGTGCGGAGGGAGTGGTGGCACACTATTTGGTATTTACATGGCTGTCATTGTGAGGCGCACCCATGGAAACAAGGTGGGCTTAGGGAGAATCTATTATCATACATTATCAGAGGGTGTGTTAAGGTTTGGGAACAGTCATGGTCAATCACATGAGTTCCTCTCATGCCCTTTAAAAGCAACACACTCCATCTTCATGCCCTGACAGCTAGGTAACAGAGCGGAGAGTTGAGAGATGCTTCTCCTGAGAGGACACTAACAATCTCATAAAGGAGAGCAACTGTTATACTGTACAAGCTGCACAGTTCAACTCTTTGCGCCTGCACATAAAGTAGATAGAGCCAGCATACTCAGACATGAAACATGTGCATCCATGCACACACACACACACGAACACAACTTCTGCATTTACACAAATCATGCCAACACAGTAATGTTTTGAAAATTTTGAAAGTACATTTGCTCATTTTCAGATCAGATGAGAAAAATGTAATTTAATTTAACTCATAGATGGTTTCTGGTTTGAGCTCACGTTTGTGAGAAAAAAAAATTACACTTGGAATGTTAAAAAAATAATTTCTTCATTTCTAAAATGTGTTATTTTAAAAAGTGATGATGGCAAATTACCTTTTTGTTTTGAGTGAAATGTCTAAAAGACATGAATGATTATTCCTGTGAACAATTTCATTTGTAAGTGTTGTATCGGTGTATTTTTAATCAAGTTTCTCTTTGTCTCAGTTTATAGCTGTTCCAATGTTGTCCTCCTTCTTCTTGATGAAATGTGCGGTGGGAATCAGTGTAAAAATTAAAAAAAGAGGAAATGATCATATTTAAAATTGCAAAAATGTGGAAAGTATTCAATGTATAAAAGATGTATATGTGAGATATCCTTGTGTATAATAAAATTTAAGCAATTTAAGATGATGTCACTATTTCAACACAATCATGTCATCAGGATTTATCACCTACAGAATGACGACGCATTAAATTGGTGTTGATTCTCTTTTTTTTTACATTATTACAACGCAATGTCAGTTCTCTGTCTTTCTATGTCTTTCTCTCAGGACAGATGGATGCAGGATTATCTGTGTGATTTTAGGCAAAGATTAGATAGGAGAGCAGATGCACTCAGTGGGAGAGTGAGGGAGAAACATGGACGTCACAGACAAGGGAAGTGAGTATGGTGGACCAGAGGGTGGGGCATAATGCCTGCTTTGTGTGTGTGTGTGTGTGTGTGTGTGTGTGTGTGTGTGTGTGTGTGCCAATGCAGTAAAACTGAAAGTAAACCTTCAAGAAACACTTTAATCAATATTCAACTATTTATAGAACTTTACGTCTGAGCCTCTTTCAATCAGTGATGTAAATTTCAAATGAAGAATTTTACTGCAAATTTTAGACTCTGAAAAAACTGTAATGTATATGTATATTGCTTCTTTGATGAATTTAATGTTGTGTTGCAGTTCCTCGCTGTGACTACTAGATAGCAGTAAAAACACATGATTCTGTATCTGATATGAACATCTCTAGAGGCATTTTTGGCCACCTGAGGGCAGCAGAAAACATAACACCAACATGTCACCCCATTTTATACAGTTGCTTATTTTACACATTCACCACATGAAGCAATTCATTTAGAATAGGTATCTAGGTTATATCTGGCTGCCCAGCCTGTTGAAGGTAAGTCCAACACTAAGATATAAAACTCACAGAGTTCTGGAAATGCAGAGTCAAGTTATACATTTCTGTGGGATCATTACTATGAGCGACCCCTTTTGTCATGTGGTGTATTATACAAATATTGTTCAAAGCCTTTTTAAGTTATGACCACTAATATTACTGTTATTATTTGCAGTAATCATACTAATAATGATTTGCCTATCCTGATCAGGTCTACTGTGAGCTGCTTTTACTGTGGTACCACCAGAAACGTAAGCTGCCATGCTAATAATAAGTTGACCATAAAGACTATACTGAATGCTAGCCACGAGTTTAAACACAGTATTGTTGTTCCTTGCTGTGACCACTGGAGGGCAGTCAACTTCATCAAGTGTCAAATGTCAAGGCAAACACATTACCGCACTATGACTTCCGGGGGAAACTTTCAAAATAAAACAAATAAAAGACACTGGTGTTCCTAAGGTTCTGTGTAAATGACGGTGGCCAAAACAAAGACAGTATTTATTGACATTTATTTTATGATGCAGGACTTCAGAATGTTTGGAAGTGTCTGATAAAACAGGTTAAATTAGTACTTACATGAATTAGTGACAGTCAGCCAAAGTGTGGCGTTGAGAAGAGCCATCTGTGGGAGACAGAAGTTTGCCTGCGAGGCCACGCCCAATAAGGGCTACTCCTGTTTGTGATTGGACGGCTGTGCTAAACTGCAGGCGGGGTTAAAGTAATATCCCACTGTGATTGGGCGGTTTTGACGTCAGTCTGCCTCCTGTCGTTTCATTGGTTGGTTGACGAGGGGATTAACGTGAAAACGCTCTGCTTACAATGAACCCCAACGGAGACTAAAAGGAAAGACTGAAGGAACTCGCCCGAAATCAGGCTTTTAATTTATTTATAACAAAAAGTTAGATTTTTACCAGTAGTCTTACAGATCTGCAGTTCACAGTTTGACACGTAGTTGTAGTTGGACAAACAAGTTGCGGACTGTTCTTGAAGTTTGCCTACAAGTGTCTTGAATGAGGAAATCGTCTCAGGCTAACGTTATGTAGCAAGCTAATCTCATTTATCCATTCGCAAAGTCAGCTATCATTTCACACAGTGTTATAAATCCTACACAAAGGTGAGTACGCTTAAACAATTTCCACTTTCACCACCAGCACTCATTCACATCGATTCATTAACTGTAATGAAGTCAACTAACGTGAATGGACAAGAACCTTAAATCTGGGTCAGTCTCTTCGCCATGTCAGTGTAGGGAGGAAGAGGGCACTATCAGCTGGATAGAGTTCTTCTTGTTCACCTCATATTTGCCATATCTTGAATATAAAATCACGGCTAACTGCTGGATCAATCATTTCCAGGCATGACCGAGTACAAGCTTGTGGTGGTCGGGGCAGGAGGTGTGGGGAAGAGCGCTCTCACCATCCAGCTCATCCAGAACCACTTCGTTGATGAATATGATCCAACCATTGAGGTGAGACACTAAGTTAACCATTATACACAGTGTTTAATGTGTAGTACAGTGACAAAAAACATAATCTAGAGTTTATTATGAAACCACTGTACATGCTCACTTTCATGTGTTCATTAGTGTGACCTATTCTCAACTGTCATTGAGTAAATCTGGATTTTAAGGTTTAGATTTTTAAGATTTTAAACACCCACTGCAGTAATATCTGCCAGTGGATCAATACACAATACACAAAATGATGTTACTCTCCCATGTGCTGTAAGTCAAGAGATAAATTGAATAACAAGTGGTGGGAAAAGTCCTAAATCCTTCACTTCCCTTTACAATATGTGATTTATAAAGATTGTGACAAGAGATAAAGTTATTTGGTTGCAATTTAATGTTATGTGTAAGAAGTGCATCAGTATTTTGGTGTCTTACAAATCAACATGGGCTGGGCACTATGTGCACGACACAACAAATATCGCACTAACTAAATCGTGTCGATGTAGCAATATAAAAAATGTGAAAATACTCCAGAACAGGTAAAAGTCCTGCATTAAAATCTTAAAAGTATCTGTAACAAATTGTACATAAATATTACAAGTGAAAGCGTTCATTGTGCAGCAGAATGCCCCTTGTCTGAGTCATCATATTACATCATAGGAATAGTATTACTGGTCCATAAACATGCAAGACATAAACATTTAATGTTGTAGCAGGTTGATGTTAAAGCTAATTTGGACTGCTGGGCTGTTTATTCTGCATCACATTTTATAAGCTGGTCATATGTTTTGTATCAAAAATCTGCAAAGTAAAAGGTAACAATAGCTATCAAATAAATGCAGTGGAGTAAAACATAATGCAAAATGCAAACCTCTGGGATACAGTCACAACTGTACAGCACCATGAGATGGGCCAAACATCTGCCAAAAAGCTTATTTAATGTTGGTTCTACCTCTCCTGTAAGCCCTCTTTAGATTCACGTATTTGCCACTAACAATTAGAAATCAACACTGCCGTGTAATCTATTCTCTTTCTCACATTGTTGCCTTAAAATCAACTCAGTTTGGCTGTAAATCTCTATTTGTCTGTCAAGCTGCAAAGTCAGTTAATAGTTTCATTAAATAGTTGATGTTTAAAAAATATGCAGGTTTCTGCAAGTTCATTGCCAAACATTCCATTCGATGAGGTCTTGTTGCTACATGACGCAGCAGTCTGACTGTGGTGGGAATTATTGTGATGCAATCCACTGGCAGGCCTACTGCTTGTACTGATTAATATTGCTTGCATGCGGCATCATGTCGATGTGCTGTGTTCCAGGACTCGTACAGAAAACAGGTGGTGATTGATGGAGAGACCTGTCTGTTGGACATCCTGGACACTGCAGGTCAGGAAGAGTACAGCGCCATGAGGGATCAGTATATGAGGACAGGGGAGGGCTTCCTCTGTGTGTTTGCCATCAACAACACCAAGTCCTTTGAGGACGTCCACCTCTACAGGTACAAGATGTTTTATAGCACACATCCGTAGACTAGTACCAGTCTTACAACACAGCTGGAAGAAAGTAGTCTATTTCCACGTGTGTCTAACTTTAGAGTCAGCTTTGTATAGTGGACTGTGCAGATTCAGATAGTCTGGCACCATAAAGGCTACTTCCTGATTAACAGGAACTGAACTTGTAATAATCTGTAACTCATATCTATAGACATGTGTGTTCACATGTTCTGTGTGGTTACTCATGTAGAATCCAGTTAACTCATCTAGATACACAAAACAGAACTGACCACACTTACTGAAAACAGTAAGTGTTACAAGGATATCTCCCACAGATTTGTCATCTTTAAGTGTCACAGTGAGCCTAACTACTGCCTCGCTTTCGCATGTGTCTCTTCCTCAGAGAGCAGATCAACAGGGTGAAGGACAGTGACAGTGTTCCCATGGTGCTGGTCGGGAATAAGAGCGACCTGAGTACCCGCACGGTGGAGTCGCGACAGGCGCAGGAGCTGGCGCGAAGCTATGGAGTACCGTTTGTCGAGACCTCTGCTAAAACCAGACAGGTATGTAAGGAAAGACAGTAACACCTGTATTTAGTTTGCACCGATGCATGCGTGAGCTTTGTTTGAGCAGAAACTTTTAATTACCAGAACATCATTAAACAAACATTTATTATCATTAGACAAACATCTTTTTGCTTCTGTCTTGCAGGGTGTCGAGGAAGCCTTCTATTCATTAGTGCGGGAGATTAGAAGATATAAGGAGACCAACCGCAGCAACAAGAAGAGCAAGAAGAACACGCAGAGACGTTGCATAATACTATAGCAAACCACACACACACTCACCAGCAGCATCCCTTGCAGCACTTGTTTCATGCAGCCCTTCACACACTGCACCTCCTCTGTCACGTTGGAGACGTCCAGCACAGCTCCGGACGAGGAGGCAGACGTGGCAAAATCCAATTTTTACTGCTGTCACAGTTTCCACTTAGAAGATTTGCCATTTATTCATCCACTGTGCAGTGTCAGTTTAACGCTGTGAAGTCAGTTGCGTTTCTTTAATTTTTGTTTTAATGACCAAACGACTAGAAACTCCAGTTTTAGTTGATTTTTGTTTTGTTTTTTTAAGGTCAGCATTACTGCAAACTTAACTTGAGTCTGTGGTACATTTTAAGATTTAAGACCCAGAATGAGAATTTGTCTGTACAGATCTTTTTTTTTTTTATAAGTGTAATTTGTCCGGCCAGTGTGTCTTACAGACAGTTCAGCCCCTGTTGACTATTTAAAGGGTCAAGGGTTCACAGTTGTGCGTCACCGCACTTTGCACTGTCACATCAGGTGATGCATTCAGTCCAAATTTCCAAAATTATTTTAGGACTGAACATTTTGTTTAGGGTGGTGAAGTGACGAATTTGTATGTTTGCTCGGTACACATTTGACTTCACGAAATCCCACAAATAACATGAAAACAGTGTCATATTGACTAGGACACTGATTGGACAACTTCTTGGAAAGTTTGTAAAAATAATTTCTTCCCCTTGTGTTTTTTCATAGGTTAGTGTGTCCTCTGGGGCTTGAAACACAACAGCAATATTGTTTTTTTTATTTTCTCAAAGACTACAGTTCAATGAAAATGCTGTTATAGGATAGGACCACCACAGTATCAAAGCCTCAAATTGTGTTCCAGACTCCTAGGTGCACTTTATTCATTTCCTGTTATGTTTTTATTGTAGGTTTTAGGATTAGTCAGTGCCATCTTAAAAGTTTACTCAGGAATATAGTGTTTTATCAGGAACTGAGGAATAACAAACAGAGAGCTGTCAAATGATTGGTTAAGATCTGATGCCTGTGTCCATCCGTTCACACCATCATTAACTTACTGTTTGTAGTGTCAGCCCTGCTGTTTGTTCCACACTGTATTCCAAAGTCCACTTTTAATGCATTTTTTGTGTCAGACCCAGTGATGCTGGTGGTTGCAGTGTTGTGTCACTGTGTCCCAAGCACTTTTTTTAATTTTTATTGCTACAGCACTCTACCACAACATGTAGCATGAGCAGCAAATATCTATGTGGTACTACGTACATTTAAACCACTGATGATGAAACCAGTGTTCAGCTCCAGAGCTCAGACACAATGACGGTCACAGTATCAGATCATACTCAATGCTGGATGACAAGGATATTCAATAGGGCGTCATTTTTTACAGCAGTGTTTGACTTCTTTTATAATTACTGTCACCCTAAATGCAATGGATTGTTAAATATCTATTTTTGTAGCATTACGAACAGCTTCCCCAATATAAAATCCAACATCTGCATTAAGAAACTGCTGTCTACATATTTACTAAAGTTATATCAAAGTTCAATGAGCATGTGTTAAACCAGCAGCTGTCGATTATCTGGACTTCATTCCATTGTTAAAATATGGAGAAACTCCAAACAAGTCTCTCACTGACAGCTATGTAAAAACCTTTAATGGACTCTGCTGTAATGAACAAGTAAATATCTTTAGCTTTTATGTCTCGTCTGTTTTTGTTTAACCAAGGTGGATCTTTACTGGTAAGGAGATTAAGAGGTTGAATTTTGTATTTTCAGAAGATGTAGGACACGAGAACTTATCTCCAGCAATCTAAGTAGAGAATCTGGTGCATTCACACCAGATCTGATTTGTAGACCTTATTTCATGTCTTTGAAGAAGGAAGCACAAACACTACCACCAGTTTCTCTCCTCAGTTTGTGCCGTCAAATCTTAAATGATCAGGGTTTTTATTTGGAGTTTCCAAATTCGTGACGAGAAAGACCTGTGGTTTATGAGGTCACAATAACACTACAGGGGACAGCAGTGAAGTTCCTCTTTTAATTTCTGTAAAAAGTAAAACACTTTTACTTTGATGTCAAATTTAGATGGGGGAATGCACACGTAAAGCTGAACAGGCTGAACATTTACTGTCTGGTGTGTCTACAGCAGTATGGTCCAGATTTCTGTATGCAAATGAACAAGTAATAATCAAACTTGGCAGCCCAAAAATAGATTTCTTTTTGATTTTATTTTACAAAAAGGACACTACTTAACATCAATTTATTCATTTTAGAAAACATAGATATAGTATGATGTATATGCATTTTTACAAGCATCAGAAAGGAGTAACAAATACAGTGAGATGAGTCAAAAGTGAGTCACATGATGAGTAACTGTCTATCACCATCCAAAGCGTGACACCAGCTTGCTCTGGTCATCCAAATCTTTCTGAACCTTTTTCCTCATGTAAAAGATGGGACAGTCCCGGCTGCAGGGGAGTCAGAAGGGACAGTGTTACAAGACATGAAGAACTGCCACTGTGTTCAGCCATAATCCTACAGTAAACACACATTTATAATCAATATATGCTGAATATGTACCTGGTGCAGAGCACGTCCTCATGGAGGGAGCCTTGACAGCGCTGACACTGAGTCCACAGGCGAGAGAAACGCTCCTCCAAAGCGTTCAAGTGAAAGATCTATGAACAAAGACATGACGAGAGAAAAGTGTGTTTGATTCTTAGCAAATTAATTATTTTTGCTTGTAGCACACTAGCAGCCCAAAAGAAAATAATTACAAAATGAGTCTCAAGTTTAATTTGGTATTAAAATAGGTATGTTAAACTCAATGTACTTAAATACATTTGATATCAATTTCCCTGAATTCTTTAGAGCCACAAGAGGGCAATATATAATAAGACGATGGTAGACCTGTTGCTGAAGAAAACACAAAGTCATCTCACAGCCTGCTTACCTCTTTCTGGTACAGTTCAGACTCCTTCTTCTTACAGAAGTCGCACACAGCCGCTGCAATGACACACATATAAAGCTCTTTACAATGCTGCCGCACAAAAAGTGGTGGTTCCACATTAAGGTGGAAATCAAAGTAGAAAAACAAATCTCAAAATTCAGAGCACACACACCATCCGTCTTGAGCACAGCTTTGCAGCCGATACAGGTGCTCCTCTTCTGAGCGAATGCCATGAGGCCCCCGATCTTTGAGGTCAACACAGTCTTACATCGTGTGTGGTCGCCCTCTGAAAAACACCAGAAAAACCAACAGCAACATTTAGATGAACTGCCAGAGAAGATAACAAATGATAAGTGTCATTTAACTAGCATTTGAAATGTGCAGCTTCAACGCTTTGGTTGTTAGCACATTGGCAATGCTTCCAACATGATACACAAATGATACAATGCTGATTATTTCGATAATCAAACTATAAATTATGGATTTTTTTCTTTTAAAGTTTTGCTTTAAAATGTCAAGAATAAAGACAAATGCCCAAAGTGGTATGTTACAATAACTTTGTATTACTACAACTAATCATTTCACTAATATGCAAATAAGCCATTGAGCATGATAAGAACACTACACTTAGTGCTATACTTACTGAGCAGGACACTCTCTGCTTTGCTCTCTCCCAGGATGGGCTCAAATATTCTCAGCAGGGGCTTGGACAGCTGCTGCTCCAGGTAGTATTGTGTGTCAATGGGAATAGTGTTCTCCAGCACATAGATTGGGTCCTGAAGCGGGAGAGTCAGCATCATTATCGGGGAAGAAGTAAAGAGGGATGCACAAATGAAACAAACGTGCTCATTTACAGACAATCAAACACGACAAACCTCTGACTTCATGTACGCTGCTGCTCCCTTTGCAGCCTTGATGATGACGTATGGAACTCGGTCTCCCAGGTTTGGGGCGCTGCCGGCATCTCTCTTCCTCATTCTGTACAACATCGATATTAAAACAGTCATATCACACACACATTTTTCCTTGGAGTATGATTTGAAATCAGTGTGATCACTCTGGCGACTCAGACCTCTCAGCCAGTTCCACATGTGCCTGTTTGCCAGCGTACTCCTGGGCGGTGCGCGTTAGCTCCTTGGTGATGACCAGCTGGCTGATGTCGATGCGGTTGCACAGCAGATCCGAGATCACTTCTTTAGCATGAGCCACAGCACCCTGGGGATCCCTGAAGAGACATCACATCAGCTGTGATTATCTTCACAACACAACTTAGTCTTAGGGTTAGGATTTAACCAGACAGAGACAAAGTCAGAAAGTGGGCTCAGAATTAGACCTTTTAGGATGCGAGAAAGTGACGGTGAACTTGGCATGTCTGGCAGAGGCCCGTGGGGTCTTCAACTCAGTTTGCAGTTTAAAAAGTGTCATGATCAATTATGGAGTTCTAGTCAGTATGTCTAAACAAAATGACAGGAAAAGAAGTAATAATGAATGTAATAAATATGTCTGTGTGTGTGTACCTGTCTATGAGGATTTTCTGCAGACAGGTGTTGATAAGGTTAGCCACTAGAGGGCAGTTGTCTCTGCGGACAGTCTCAATGCCTTTACAGTCCATCTTGTCGTGATTGTCTGCACTTGTGGAGAAATAGAGGCCTGCGTAGCGTTTCTTGTTGATGAGCAGGTATGGGTAGTACACCTGTGGAAGTGACAAAAATAAGCTCACATGGGCTGAGAGGGCACTATGACTGTGGCTCTCTGCAATCTGAAACTATTGTCTGATTCTGAAAGCTACACTTCAACCAGAAGTGCTGCTGCATGTCTATGTTGTCCTCTCAGTTCAGTTACTTAACTCTGTTTCAGCCAATAATTGTTTCCCTACATGCATTCTGTAATTTCACAGTACTCAGTACTCAAATACCTCCACCCACTCTGACCATCACAACTGAAAGATCTCCACAGATAAAATTTGGAAAAACTTGGAAGTGTTAAATTAAGTGGGCAGAAATGATACCTTCTCAAACTCCAGCTTGATGGGAGGTGTGAAGTGTGACGATACCCACTCTGCTGCCTCCTTCCCAATATCCATAGCCTCCCTCACCGTGGCAACTCCAAGCTTAACCATGACAGAGTCTGTGTCCCCGTAAATTACCTTTAAAAGATAAAAATATAACATTTAAACAACACACACACAAACATCAGGTAGTTCAGATCAGGTTCCATACCTTTAGTCAAGCGAATATGTTAACTTATTAAAAAAAAAAGATGCCTCACCTTGGCATCACCTTGGTAACCACTGGAAATGGTGTACTTGGACTCCACCAACTGTTTGGTTTGTTCAATCATCTGTCTTCCAAAACCAGTGACACTCTAGATGAGAAGAAAGGAAAGACGTTTATTGTCACTAGCCACACTACAGGCCACAAGTTTCAATGCCTGGGATAAATATTTGCCACTGAGCAAGGCATTTTATCCAAAAACAGCTCATTTATAAGGCAGCCATTTCCTTCACGTAAAACAAGTCAGCCTTCCACAGAACGTTTCTAAAATGTTTCTTTAGATTCCCACCTGTTCTGTGGCTTTTATTTCAACACAACATAATCTTTGCTCTACATCTTTAGTGTTTACTGTTCATGTTCTGACTTTACATCCGTGCAGAACAGCAGGAAGTGTGACGAAAAGTCAAGTGGGGAGAACTTTTATTCAGCAAAGATAAAAAACTTTTCTGTTGGGCCAGAATTGTAAATGTTTGATATGTTTATGAATGTATTTGAAGTATGACAACACAATCGTGCAACCTCGGAATCTGCTTTTGGGCATGTGAGTACCTCTTCAGATTTTCCTTTTGAAAACCCCTTCGTTTTCTAATCTTGATGAACTGGTTGATAATGTAAAGTATGTAAATATGTACAGTCATGAGCTGCAGTCACTTTTATCAGGAGTGAAAAGTCAGTTAGACTCTGATACCAGTATGAGACCCAGAGTCAAGTACTCACCTGTGAGATCTCTAGGCAGGGAAGCTTTCCCACCTGGGCACCCGTGAAGCCATAGACAGAGTTTGCACTTATTTTGAGGGCCAGCTGTCGACCGTCGAGCACCTGCCTCTTAAAAGGGTCAGTTTCCTTCTTTAGCTCTGCTTTGGCCCTGTGGACGGACAGTGGACAAACTGAGCAGGAAGCCACCTCTGACTGATTTCTATTCATGAATTTCATGTCGGTTTTGGTTTCACCCATTTCGTATTTTTCCAGAGAAACTCCAGGGTAACTTAGATTTTGTGATGTATTTGAACAACTCGTACCTCTTCCTGGCGGACAGCAGATTCTCCAGGATCTCAGGTAGAAGTCCTTTCCTCACAGAGCTCTTCACAAACAAATCACCAGTCGGAGTCTTGATGAAGTCCTCTGGTGAGAGGCTGAAGGAAGATTAAGTTTAGGGAAACTAAAGCTATTCAGAGAAAACCTTATCTCTTGTGGATTTTAAAGATAACCACACATTTTAAAAAAAAAAATTGCTCACTTGTGTTTCTCTGCTGATCCTTTCTGCAGCAGGGTAGTGTAGCACAGATTGTGAGCCATCATGATAGATGGATACAAGGAGGAGAAATCCAGGGTGGCAATAGGAACACTGTAATACCTATACAGAGAAGAAGGTGGCAATGGAAAGGTATATGAGAAGATTGCAAGTACCAAACCATCAACACCAATAGCAGAGAGGAGTCACCCACTCACACTATCAGTAAACATACGTACCCTTTCTCTGGCTCAATGACAGTCGCTCCAGTGTAGTCTTCTCCTCCTTCTGTCTTCACAACAGGCATGACCAGGTCTTGTTTCATGGCCTAAACATGCACAGACACTTAGAGCTTCCATCCTTAAACCCACATGTACTCACACAGTACACTGTCCCATGTGTGTGCCTTTGTTACCTGTCGCAGCAGCTGAGAGACGACTTTGATCTGCTGTCCTCTTGATAGCAGGTAGGTGAGAGGCACACCTGTCACTCTGGCCATCTCCATGTAGTTAATGACACACATCAGCTTCTGGAGCAGGCGCAGTGGGAGGTAGGCATCTTTCAGGCAGTAGACAGCCAGACGACGACGTGTCTGTTCGTTGCCGTTCTGTGATGGAGGAAAAGATAGATAAGAAAAACAGCAAGAACTCAATGTTAGTCAGTGGAACTTTCCATTAGCCATTTGAATCTGCAGAGCTCTTAATCTTGAGGATAACCAGCTCTCTTCCAAATACAACAAGGTTACTGATTCATGTTTTACCTGCAGATCAGTGATGATGGAGTGCTGCACGTCCTCCTTCTGTTCTTGCAGGAAGTGGAAACTCACAGCGTTCAGTGTGTATGAGCGCAGTTTATAGTCCCTGAGGAGAACCTGAGAGAAACATACTAATCAGTGTCTGTACTCAGTGTGCAGTGTCTTTTCCTGGAAATGTTTGTACCTAATCAATGCACCACATGCCAACACTATTGTAACTTAAATCTTGTTTTAAATCTTGATTTATAATAGTAAGTTTCTGCACTTGAAGCTGACCTGCAGTAGATCAAACTGAACCCGGCCCTCCATGTTAATGGTCTTGTTCTCTCTGCGGCCCATCTGCTTGCTCTGGAAGTTTAGATCACGCAAGACTGACTTGATGCCTCGCACTCGGCCGAGGTAGGGAAACAGATTCACCTGAACACAAGAGAAGCTATTTTATTGAGGAAAAAGGGGAAAAATGAATGCAAGTAGTGACAAATGTGGCTCCATCTAACCTTCAAAGCAGCTGCCCTGTTGAGTAAGTAGGGAAAGTCAAAGTTTTGGATGTTGTATCCAGTGATGACGTCTGGGTCCACTGTCCTCAAAAACTCTGCCCAGCTCTGCTCACAGAGACATAAACAGACCCACAATGACGTGACAGATGATCAACAAAACATTAGGGGAAAAAAGGAAAACATGTCAGAAGGTTTTTCTGCACATTAGTAATGCCAGTGTGTATACCTGCAGTAGCTGTTTCTCCTGTGTAAAGCACAATATCTGAGAGCCCACGATGCTGGCGCAGGACTGGAGGGTGAACACAGTGCGAATGAAGGGCTCTGTCTCACCCTGCCGCTGGACCATAGACGCTATCTGAATCACAGGGTCTTTGTCTGCTTCTGGGAAGATTCCTGGAAAGAAAAGAGTTAACACCAGAGTCAAACTCTGTATTTGCCTTTACTCAAGTATGATCAGGATTAAGTATGTTAGGGGTAATAGTTTGCATTCTGTGCAATAAGAATGCCACAATTAAGTAAAGAAACACACCTTTTCTTCCTGCACACTCAATATCAAAGCTGAGGACCCTGAGCGGTGCGATCCTCTGCCAGTCTCCCTCTGCAGGGTGACTTATCAAATCTGTCCATCCCACATCCACTTCATACTGACACAAGGACGCCTGAAGGACAAAAACATGGGAGATGGTTCATGAACACGGTTGATAAAAGCCTGACAAAACAAATATTATATGAAGAGACACTCAGAGGGAAGTTAACAGCCATAGGTCAGATTGTGCCATGAGGAATAAACTAGACCTACCTTCCCAGGGTACTGAGAATCTGTGTCCCCCATGCTCTTCTCTTCACGTGCTCTGTACTTGCCTTTGGGAAGTTCAATCCAGCAGCAACCCACCACATCAGTGTCCACCATAAACCTGACAACACAGAGAGGCTTGTTGAGCTGAAAAATACACCTTTAGTGTTACTTTACTCACCATTTGTTTTGTAAGAACGTCATTTATAAAAACTAATATCCACTAGAGCGACAGCTAAGCTCCCTGATGTCATCTTATTAGAACTATGATCTCTGACTCACACTGTATCAAGTGTTTCGTCTGATGATGACAGACATAAGGCTGTTTGAGATGCTTTGTCTGTGGCTCCCCTCATACTTCTTGGTGCATGCTGAGCTTCCTGCTCTCCTCTATGCTGGACTGTTATGGTGCATAACCATCATCTCATCATCATTTCTCCATTTTAATGTTACAGTTTCTTACAGTTTCATTCCCTCGTGGTGAATATCAGGTATTGTACTGTTTCTTTGCATCTCTCTGTGTGTGGCTATTATCTGGTGTTTATGATTTAGACTTATTAATGAGGCTCACCTGCACAGAAGGAGGTGAATTTGGTGGCAAATATATGCATATTACCTCATTTAAATATATGCAAATAACACTGGAGCACTAATAAGGCGCTATTTGCTTGGCAGCACAGTTAGCAGTGCAAGAAGTTTGCTTCCATCTGATTGTTAAGTTATCAAATCTGCTTTATTGTTCTGTTTATTAAGTGCAAACACAGACACACCTTATCTCAAAATCTATGTTGGCCTCATAGGATTGGTAACTCTGTATGGGGAAAGGTCCAAACTTGAAGCCTTGCTCCAGCAGTCTCTTTGCTGGAGCAATGAGACGAGGCATTGCCATTGTTATCCGCAAAAAATCCAGACTGCGTTTCCCATGGTAACCATACATGTCTGCAGGAGAAAGAAAACAAGAAGCTGAACTCCAAGAATCATGATGAAAGCATAGTTACTTAACTTTACCGCTTTAAATGTAAATTTAAAAAAAATCAAATGAGGATTCAGTTCACAATAATCTAATCAAAGAACAAATTTGTGAATGTTTGAGAATTCGTTTACATACTTATATTCAATGAACAACAAATCCACATGAGCATTTGCACATCACTTGTACTTACTCTCTTTGCGTGTGATGTCCACAGCCAACACTGTGACGGAGATATTGTCCTTATTGGATCTCATGTCCTTCAGGACAGCAGAGTTCAGCTCTTTTTTAAATTCACCCAGATAATTAGATGTGAACCCTTTACAAAGGAAACAGAGAGAGGGAAACATTGTTTGACTTATAAGAATTAATGCAATGATTTTCCCCCAAAAAGCTAAAATCATTCAGAAAAGTGACTCACAAGTAGCAGATGAAGTGGGCTGGAACACTTCAGTACAAATGCTTCTTTTTAAATTTTTATTTTAAATGTTTAACTAAAGGTATTATTTATTTATTAATTATTATTATTTTTAACATTTCAGATAACTTTTTATTACATTATATCAGTTTCTGGGCTCAATAAATATCCTTAAATTACATCTTTTAAAAAAACAAAAAACATCAAATTTAAGATTATGTAAAATTCTCACAATTTATGAAGCAGGAAACAGATGTGAGAAGACTTTGACAGTTAGCCCACACCCCCACCCTCCAACCCCAATTGCGTCCCATAGGGTTACACCGGATTTTAGGGTTCCCCCACCTGCCAAATCCCACTTTAACTGCTGTTCACAAGACATAAACATCTTCTACTTAGAGAATATTTAATAATAACTGACTAAAAAGGTCAAGATACATCACAACAAAATACATGATGTTGTGTTGATATTCACTTATTTTATGTGTTGACAGGACAATGTTAATTACTCACCACTTGGTGCAGGAACATAGAAGTAAGGTGCAAAACCATGAATGTGGCAGCACACACTGTTGCCACTGTCTGTCACCCCAAACATTCGAATGATCGGGACTTTTCCCTGTGACTGGCCAGGCATGCCGGCCACCGTTGCCCCTACATAACACAAAATTACATAACACACTCTTATTTAGATCAAAACAACAAAGATGATAACTCTAAGACAACTGTTACAACTTGTCTCTGGCTTCAACAAAAGTCCTCTTCGATAAGTACCTAAATAATAGTCGAGATCAATCTGTTGAAACACCAAAGTGTCAGATGATGGGTCCAGTGTGGGGGCATGAGGCCGCCGCCAACGAGGGTTAAGGTCTGCTGAGAAGAGGTCACCTGACAAAACAAGGTGAAAAAACAGAAGTAAAACCAAAGTGCATTATTTATAGGTCATTGGGTATAACTAAAAGATATTTAAGTATAATTAAAATTAACTCAGTAAGCACAAACTCCTGGAATGATAGTTACTAGACTAGTTCCACAGTTGCCACTTTTTATTAGCACAAAGTTGCAATGTGCACAATGCAAAGCTATCCATCCATCCATCCATCCATCAGTTAGCTATACCCACGTATCCTTGAGGGTCACAGGGGAACTGGAGTCAATCCAAGCCGACAAAGCCAGCATGCTTAATTAACTCAAGACATTACCAATTTAACTAATCAGACTGATTTGTTAGAGCTGGCAGCCATACGAATTACTTACCTTAAAATGAGAAAAATCATGCTGTAAAATAAACAGGACTATTATTTTACAGCTTCTACAGAATAGTTTGTGTAGTCGAGCTTGTTTAACAAAATTCCAAGTATGTGACATATACACTTTCATACAGTAGGATGGGTGCTGTGTGACTATACAGCTTTACATAACTTAATAATCTCTTCAAAACCAGGAACACTGCCCAACACTCACCTACGGGAATAACATCATGGCCTGCCTGCCCCTCCATCTCCTCTGCATCCATCTCAGCATCGTCAAACATGGACAGTTCCTCTTCAAACTGTGATGGACTGTCCTCCCATTCACCAGCCGGTTTACCCCGTTTGGCCTGGGTCGCACCACCCGTAAAAGGGCCACCATTACGTCTTTTAAAATCCATGTCTGTAAGAAAAATTGAAGACAGAAGATGATTAGAGAGTATGATAGTAGACACAGAAGACAAATATAGTCAGTATGAGGTAGAACCATGACACCTATTGTACTAAATGTGCTTATAACCACCTGAAAATAAACATCTTGACAGACAACCAAGACATTACGGCACATACAAGAGGTCAGACATAACAGAAAAGAAACAGCTTGTGTTAATATTCCTTGGACTGTCAGAATAAATGGTGGTGGGCTTAGTGTGAATAATTGGTTAAACAAGTGCAGTGCTGTCTGTGATTAAAGCATTGTTGAATACAGAAAGCACATGGTGCAAAAAGTAGCCTGTACACAGCTCAAAGAAAAGCAAAGAGAGACGACACTTGGCTATAATACATTTGATACATAACACATATGTTTTGTTGTTAATGTCATAAACTGACATTCAGTCAGTGATGTAACTAACGTGCAAGTTGCCGCACTAACTGTAAACTAGTTGGCTAGCTGTATATTCCCTAGCTTCACCAAGCGACTTAACTACGTGTTAATGCTAAAGTTAGTGATTTCCCTGTGAGATATATTTTATATTAACCTCTCTATTCAAGCTAGTGGCTGGTCAAACGGTGGAAGCTGCTTTCTTTTGTGACAAGCTAAAGCAGCACGCTAGCACTCATAAACAGTCTCGCGCCAAAGCCGTTGTTACCTAAACGTTAGGACTGATCTCACTGTGCGACAACCATCAACGGCTTGTTGCGTTTCTAACCAAGTTATAGATACCTATCAGCGCCGTTTCTTTACAACAGCCTGCCGGTTGACAACAGCTCCCGCCACTAGTCTTCAATTTGTGAACTTTCACCGGCGAAAGCGCGGAAAATTTCCGTTTTGTTTCCGCAGCCCAATAGCAAAGGAACGGACAGTGACGTCACGGCTAGGCAGGAACCTCAGCGGTTAGTGAGGCGGAAGTTGGCCGCAGCTTGACGTTACCCAGTGCATGAAATAAACCGTGTGTTTCCGGCAAAATGACGTCTGTATGTATACAACAGAGATGGAGGGAAAAATGGCTCAACAATTAGTGAAAGAAATCTTTGAATATTAATTTATCCAAGAATAACAATTTGCCATAACTAAAACCTTTTTGTATTTTTATTTTAGGAGGTAAACATTTAACAAACAAAGTATACTTTCTGCCTCTCAATACCTATTTATAATTATTTTTAGTTGTTTGTTAATAATAATAATGATAATAATAATAAGATGGCAGTGAAATATTCCCCTACTTGTAATGTAAATGTGTGTTTGATTAATTGTGCGCACACCGGCACATAAATCAAATCAATACCTAAAAAATATCAGCAAGTAAAACTGTTAAATATCTAGGAGCAACGCGTGCCCCTAAATTATGTTGCAGTTCATTCCATTAGTGATGTGCCCTCCATAAAATAATGGAGGTATGAGGAATCTAATCCAACATGTCATGTAGTGAATTCAACTTTGAGGTAGGCTAAAGACTGTCTGATCACGGGACCCACTCACTTATTTTGAGCAGCTTTACCAATATAGACCCTGACCACTTGGCCCATGTGGTTACTTTAGGATAGATCAGAGATATGTAGAGGGGTTGGGTGTCTTAATGTCACTGGTCATGCTGTATTCTCAAAACTATGTTCTCTGTGACCCTTAGATGACATTATAAATAACTCTCTTGCTCTTCTCTCTCCTCATTTGGGGAAAAAATGTTGCCAGGTTGCCCATGACTACCCTCTTTTGTATGGATGAAATGATAATTCACCAACCACACCACTGCATCTCTCTTTAACCTCTGCTCAGCCAATTGCGTTTCTCAGCTGAGGAAAACGCCCAGTTCCCGTCACGTTGTGTACGGAGGAGGAGACAGAAGGCAGACTGAGACCAATGAGAGTGAAGCTCATGAATAATGTGAGAGCAGAGACCCCACATTCACCAACCCAGCCTTCTTCCTGCAGCTCAGGCTCTGGCCGTCCTGTCTATCTACATGACAGCGATCGCACCAAACCAATGTGAATCGCTGGCATTTAACTAAAGCCGCCGCCCCTTTTCCTCACTCTCCACTGGTTTCCCTTTTTTATGGGATTGACTGCGACAGCTGCCAATGTGTAGTTCATCTGCGTAAAGTTGGGACAAAAACCGAAGGGTGAGTCAATATCTGTCTTTTATTTTCTACAATGATAAGAGTTGAATACTTCCTGAACGGGCGCGGGCGCGCATCAGGACGCTGTGTCCTTTGCGCGTTTCCGCAGCTGGGTTGCAGTCAGTGCTGGATGTCACGTTCACTCCTCAACTCATGAGAAAACACAGACGATGCATACAGCATCATGTTATCCACAGATGAGAGGTCTGCTGTTGGCTTTATGATGCCTTTAGGCTCAGCCGATGCTCGAGGTGGGCGTGCAGTGCGCGCTCCATAGCCTGATTTGGGACAGGTGTGGGTCTTGTCTTGTTAGACCTGTAGGCCCACCAGACAGAGCAAATCAAAATATCCGTAAAAGGCTATGACAAGATGTGATTACATGTTCATAGGAGTGCCATTATAAAGCATCCATAAAGTGGAGTCCCAGGCTGGAGAGCTGATTCCGAGGGAATCCCAGGGGGTCCCCAAAGAAATGAGCAACAGTTCAAGTCGAGCACTGTGGCATTTACTCCTTAAGTCTGCATGGCGGTTTGTTCATATGTTTGTTTCTGCCTCGCCAGCTCTTCTCAGATGCTGTTGCATAAGTTAGACACCCCCCTCCACTCAAAATGTGCTTTGGCTGTCCCTTGGATGTTTGAGCTTCACTGTGCAGAATGATGGAGGCTTTGTGCTGAGTCTGACACTAGAAGACTGTTTTCACATTCATCTTCTGAAGGAGGGAAAGTTTCTCTGAGCTTACGTTAAATATGAGTCTAAGATGTTTACATATGAGTGTGGTAATGTTACATCAGTGAGTTTGTAAGCCAGTCATGATTCAGTCTTTCACAAGTGTGATGTGGAAACTTGAAGCTTCCATTGGAAATACACTAACTGTTTTGATGGGGAAGAAAGAGTAGATGTAATTTTAAGGATTTGTAATAAGGTAGTTCAACTTAACTCAAATGTAAATGCATATAAAGGAATGTTTATTTGAGAACATTTTTACGTCACTCCCTTATCAGGTTGGTTTATCAGGCTTGAACAGTGATGGACTGTCACTAAACTCAGGTCATTATCTTGTGATTGTTATCAGTCACATTTTTGAGATCAGCCCAGGCTGAATCTCTGCTGAGAACTCTAAAAAAACATCAAAGTTGTGAAGTGTTTGAGCACTTTCATGTCTCCGCTTCACATGATTACAACATTTCATAGATTGGTGTGTGCAATGGCACAATGTGAACGGTTGGATCAAGTTTATACTTGTTATATCCTCTTGTATGTGCCTTCCTTCCCCTATTTGTTCAGGACGTTACACCATCTATGCAAGCAGGAACTGAACACAAAGTTGTATTTTGCATCTTACACTTACACAGAAATGCACCCCTCCTTTAATTATGAGACAGATAATTAAACTTCTTCTGATGCACTGACAGGAGTTAAAATTTCACAGAGTAAACGTGTAGTTTTTGTATACAACCGAACTGTCTATGATATGCATGACTGTACATGTTTGTGTGTTAGTTAGTACTAGTATGAAGAAGATGCCCTTTGACCACCTCAGATAATATGCAGAGCAAATACTGTAGACACACAGAGGTACACACACGCTACACACATATGTTGAATGCCTGTTACTCAAGAGTTTTCTATAGGAACAGCCAAAGGTTAGTTACCAGAAAAATAATATGACTACAGTGTGTTGCGAAAAAAAAAATGCAAAATATGTTTTTGTATCCCAAAGTTGATGTAAAATGATTGAATTTATTTGTAGATAAATAAAAACAAAGAACAGGTTTCGATGTAAAAGCCTTGTTTTTAAGTGTGAATTGCTCACACATGGGGAAGTTTGCCCTCAGGGCTTTCTGCCCGAAAGCTCTGAAGCCTCTCCCATGTGTGAATTGCCCACGCATCAAAAGTCTTTTGGTAAATACATTCAGTATGTGACAATCATGTATTGTGTTCACACAGTTGTAAGTTGCTCCCATCTCAACTAAGTGTGTTCTGTGTCTACCCAGCATGCCGCTGGCTCGCAGCCTGTCCGTCACGTCCTTGTCAGGACTGGAGGAGTGGGACGAGGAGTTTGATTTGGAGGATGCTGTTCTTTTTGAAATAGCATGGGAGGTCGCTAACAAAGGTAAGTGGGTGTGTGTGTGTGTGTGTGTGTGTGTGTGGGTGTGTGTGTGTGTGTGTGTGTGTGTGTGTGTGTGTGTGTGTGTGTGTGTGTGTGTGTGTGTGTGTGTGTGTGTGTGTGTGTGTGTGTGTGTGTGTGTGCACATGTTTGGTCTTTTGTGCATCTACACTTACTTTTAAAGTTTATGAAAATAAAAGGTTTGAAGTACAATTTTTTTTTTTTTCTGTTTTCTTGTAGGTTCATGTCTAATCTTGTTCATTAACACAGGTTATTTTCTGCAGAGATATTGTATTTGCGAGAGAAACCTATCATCATAATGCCGTACATACAGTATATACGTCAGGCTGAATCACATTATATCTTTGTCTCTACTTTGTGTGCGTACGTGTGGCATGTTTGCTGCATGTGTGAAGTTGGAGGCATCTACACCGTCATCCAGACCAAAGCCCGACTGACCTCAGAGGAATGGGGGGAGAACTATTTCCTCGTGGGTCCCTACGTAGAGAGCAACGTGCGCACTCAGGTGGAGCTGATCGAGCCCACCAACCCCACGCTGAAGAGAACCATTGACAAAATGAACTCCAGTGGTTGTAAGGTACTCCCACATGTACAAAGTAAACACATACGCCTCTGAGTTAAATTTGTCATCATCCACTCAAGGACAGCCAAGGACTTACACATAGTTGGAGTGATTATAGAGTGAGATTTCTGAATGGACAGTACACTTAAAAACCCAGTTAGAGATCATCCTTAGCCCCTCTTTCATGTCTGACCCACTCGCTCTGTGCTTGGCCTTGTGTTCCTGACCACATCTCTAAACCTCGTGACATTTCGTTGTAAAGGTTAGAAGTTGTATCAGTGTCTCTCTGTCTCTCTCTCTCTGAAAGACACACACCAGAAATAGATAACTGTTGGTGTGCGTTTGTGTGTGTGTGTGTGTGTGTGTGTGTGTGTGTGTGTGTGTGTGTGTGTGTGTGTGTGTGTGTGTGTGTGTGTGTGTGTGTGTGTGTGTGTGTGTGTGTGTGTGTGTGTGTGTGTGTGTGAGAGTGATACTTTTAACGCTTTGTGCTGTGTCACTCTGGGAGTGCTGTGGAATTATGGGTCAAGGCTGCGAGTGGTAGTGGTACTATTTTAAAGAGTTAGTGCAGCCTTTTCAACGAAGCCAATCTGGTTTACCTTGAATCACCTGACCTTTAAGCTCACGACAGACCAGCACCACAGCACACTTAGTTTGTCAGTAAACATATTTAGGTTCTGTATTGGCACAATAAACTAAACCATCTAGTTTAGTCATGCCTGATGCTTGGAGGGACTTTAATGTGCAATTATGTTTCAGCAAGACAAACTTAAAGGTTAATCTTGGATTGTGTGGTTGGAATGTTTTTGTTAGTGGGACGTGCCTTGCAAATAAAGACTAGCCCATTTATCTACACATATAAACACTGTAAAAAAAAAAAAATAGCTGATTAATGCATATAACAGACAAATAGGAGTTGGAGCTGCTGCAGCTATAACTCTTTGTGGTTTGTTCTACTGTGTTGTAAAATGATGATTCCTACTACTTCAGGTCTACTTTGGGCGGTGGCTTATTGAGGGCAGTCCCTACGTTGTTCTGATTGATGTTGCGTTCACCGCCTGGTCTCTGGACTCCTGGAAGAGCGAGTTGTGGGAGCTTTGTGACATCGGCGTGCCGTGGTTCGACCGTGAGGCCAACGATGCTGTGCTGTTTGGCTTCCTGACGGCCTGGCTCTTGGGAGAGGTTAGCAGCTCCCATATACAGTAGAGAACTGACAAGAATTTCTATGAAGCTAAATATAAAATGTTTTAGCTGCATTATGTCAAACGGAGAAGTTGAATATTGCATGTTTATATGCAGAAAAAAGAAAGGTCATCTGCAGGTCCTTGAAAATGTTAAAAGGTCTTTTAATAGATATCTTAATAATCTGAAGACTTAAAATGTCAAAACCCTTGAAAACACAGACAAGTTTGAATTCATGTTTTTGTGTATGTGTTTAGTCTATAGTGACCCTGTTTTCTCTGCATATCGCAGTACGCAGCCCAGTGTGAGGAGCCTCCGCACATTGTAGCCCATTTCCACGAGTGGTTGGCCGGCCTGGGTCTGGTGTTGTGTAGACACAGACAGCTGCCTGTCGCAACCATCTTCACCACTCACGCCACTCTGCTGGGACGATACCTGTGTGCTGGAAATGTGGACTTCTATAACAAGCTTGCAGATGTATGTGTTTACATTTTATTACACAGGAATGTAATAAAAACATAACGAAGATAAGACATTTCACTCCACTGACTCTCTCTCTCCTGTTTATGTCCTATTCAGTTCAATGTGGATAAGGAAGCAGGCGACAGACAGATCTACCACCGCTACTGTTTGGAGCGGGCGGCCGCTCACTGTGCCCATGTCTTCACCACTGTGTCACAGATCACAGCAATTGAGGCAGAGCACCTGCTCAAGAGGAAACCAGGTGTGTGGAGGTGAATTGATACGTGAAATTCAGAAACTTCCTTGACGGTTCACTCTACTCTCTTGTCACTGGCCAGACAAGCAGGTCTTACTGTACTCGGATATTTTTACTTCACTGTAGCAGCAATGTAATTAGCAAAGTTAGCTACACAGTTAATTAGACTTAGCTAAAGTTTAACTGATTTCTGTCTCTCTGTTTGCTTAATCTCTCCCATCACGTACAGACGTTGTCACTCCGAACGGGCTCAACGTGAAGAAGTTCTCAGCCGTGCACGAGTTTCAAAACCTCCATGCTCAGAGCAAGAATCGGATTCAGGAGTTCGTCAGGGGACACTTCTACGGGTCAGTCAGACAGAGACCCCATAAACAAAGCACAACATTCACAGCACAGTCAAAGCTTAAGAACTTACATTTAAATAAGTAGTTTTCCTGCAAGTTATGTGTTTTTTTTATCAAAGTAATTCTGTCTGATAAGAAAGACACAAATCCACTTGTGAAGAATAAAGTATACAGTATAGAATGAACATTGTGTTTGTTTTGACCTTCAGGCACCTTGACTTCAACCTGGACAAGTGTTTGTTCCTCTTCATCGCTGGAAGGTACGAGTTCTCCAACAAAGGAGCCGACATCTTTTTGGAAGCTTTAGCCAGACTCAACTATCTACTGAGAGTAAGTGTGTGTTTGTGTCTGAAGATATGTGCATGTATTAAAGTGTTTATGTGTGTGTTTTAAGATAAGGAGGACGGTGAATTATAGGTGTAACCCCGTGTTCATGTATGGTCTTTCTGTTGCAGGTCAATCACAGTGACGTGACCGTCATCGCTTTCTTCATCATGCCGGCTCGTACAAACAACTTCAATGTGGAGACCTTGAAGGGCCAAGCAGTCAGAAAACAGCTCTGGTGAGTTTTTCTGTTATCTTAAATAAGGTGACACTTCGAGGCTCAAAGTGCCACACATGTCCATACCAACCATCTGACATTTTGAGTTCAACCTGGAAAAGTGTTTGTAGCAGTCTTGTTACACTTGTATTCTTTTTATCTTTGTCCCTGACAGGGATACTGCTCAGACTGTGAAGGAACGCTTCGGAAAGAAACTTTATGAGTCACTTCTAGTGTAAGTTGATCATTTTCAGTCTACGTGAAACCTGTAAAATGTGGACCTGTTTTATAAGCTGGACCTGGTTTATTTGTGCTAATAAACATTCTATTGTTGTTTTTAGAAACGAGTAACCCAATACACTTATCAAGCGTATCATTTAACGTTGCCTTTAAGTCTAAAACAAGCTGTTATCATTAGTGGGCAGCTGCCAGATGTGTCGAAGATGCTGGACAAAGAAGATTTCACCATAATGAAGCGGGCCATCTTTGCGACTCAGAGACAATGCCAGCCTCCAATCTGCACCCATAACATGCTGGAGGACAGCAGCGACCCCATCCTTAACTGTGTCCGCCGTATCGGCCTTTTCAACAGCTCTGCTGACCGTGTCAAGGTATTTGTCAGTAGTAATCACCCTAGCAAGTTTTTCACTCACCTTTGTACATATTGTTGCCAGCTGATACATCTCTACCTGTTTTACCTGTTTCTGCAGTGATTATCCTTCCACACTGCGCCATGTGCATGTGTTGCTGCTCACACTGTTTGCTGTAGTACATACTCATATATCTGGCTCTGATACTGAATGGCTTCTCCCGTCTTTAGATTATCTTCCATCCAGAGTTCCTTTCATCCACCTCTCCTCTACTTCCGATGGATTATGAAGAGTTTGTAAGAGGATGCCACCTCGGCGTCTTTCCCTCTTACTATGAGCCTTGGGGCTACACACCAGGTATGATTCATGCGCACTGAAAAGGTGTTTTTATGTGGTTTGGTATATTATATAAAATAATAAAATGCTACTGTTTGGGTCACCATCAGCTGAGTGCACAGTCATGGGAATTCCATCAATCTCAACCAACCTGTCAGGCTTTGGCTGTTTCATGGAGGAACACATAGCAGACCCTTCAGCATATGGTGCGTTTGTCCTACTTTATCTTCAAATTCTTAATTCTCCTCAAAGATTGTCTTTAAAAAGATACACGGGGATAACCGATGCTTGCTTTTACATGATGTCATCTTCTTTTTGCAGGTATTTACATCCTGGACCGACGATTTCGGGGTGTGGACGAGTCGTGTAACCAGCTCACTTCCTTCCTGTTTCAGTTCTGCAAGCAGAGTCGGCGCCAGCGGATCATCCAGAGGAACCGGACTGAGCGTCTGAGCGAACTCCTGGACTGGAGATACCTCGGCAGGGTGAGACTCCAAATCCCAAAGGACAAATTTTGTTAATGTGACAAATTCAAGATTAATAAATGTTGTTTTCTTGTGTTCTGCACTAGTACTATATCTCGGCCCGTCATATGGCCCTGGCTAAAGCCTTCCCTGACACCTACATGTATGAACTTCATGAGCCCACCTCAGTAAGTGTGTCTTTGGATGGGAAATGTACTGAGCTTTCACCTGCTTTCATGGTAGTAAATTCTTTACACCTCTGATTTTCCTTCCTCAGACCTCAGGTTTCCGTTACCCGCGACCAGCCTCTGTGCCACCATCTCCAGCTCTGTCCCGCCACTCCTCCCCCCACCACAGCGAGGCAGAGGACAATGATGAAGACGAACGCTACGACGAGGATCTGGAGGCAGAAAAGGACCGGGTGAACATCCGCCAGCCCTACGCCCTGCCGTTCAAAAACAAGTCTTCTGCTGCACATGGGGCCAATGGAAATAGCAATGGTGTCACGAGCGAGAAAAACTGAGTCAAGCAGATACACACATACAGTACATGCTAAACCTCACTAGTGAAACCTTATCTGTGGCCATTGTTGAAGTCATCCATGTATTCACAAACTTTATAAAGGAGTGCAGTTGTGTGAATGCGAGTGATAAATTTATTATCGGCTTGTTGTGAAAAATGTCATCACTGTCAGTGTCTTCCCAACTCGTGCGTACCTCAGAAATTTTAAAAAAATATTGGTCAGTTTGATATGTTTTGTTATTGTTTCAGTTACACCAGCAGTGCAAGCAGAGGTTTGCTTTGTGGAGTAAATGCAGCAGCTAGAAAGGGCTAAATGACAGCTCAACACTGAAAACAAATCAGGATTGCTGGATTTTGTAGTGTACTAACACTGGATAACATAGATCTAAAGCAATGAAAAAAAATAACAGAAGATTATTATGAGTCTCTGGAGGGGTTTTTATACTTGATTTAAAGGTGGCTCAGAGCAGGGAAAATGACAAAGCCCTCCTTTTAACCAGCTTGTCATCTTTTTACACTTCCTGGTTTAAAAAAAAAAGGCCCATGTGAGTGTCAGTTGCTGTGAGAACACACAAAGCATGCCTATTCTTTTTTGGCTTAAAAGTGTGCTGACTATTTAGTCCTTCAGATACAACTGTCCACCGGTATCATTTTCTTCTTCCTTACAAATGCCTTGTTTACTACAAAACATCCCAGGATGGAAATTAAACGTAGAACACACACACACACACACACACACACACACACACACACACACACACACACACACACACACACACACACACACACACACACACACACACACACAACCCCCCCCCCCCCCCATATACATAAACAACAATAGCATCAGCAGGCTAGAGTTCAGTGTGTGTTTTCATATTCTTTCAGCGCCTTCCGTTACCCATTAATAACCTCACACTCCTTTTTATCTGTCTGTCTGTCTGTGTGTGTGCTTGTGTGGGCATGGTTATTTCTGAGTTTCCCTGTTTTGCAAGTATTTATTTGGGAAATGACTAGAGGTCAGACAGATGGAGAAAAAATTGGGGACTGTGTCCCAAGATAGCAACATCAGGGAAAATGCTGGAAAAAGCAGCTGGAGTACATCATGACTACTTGCCTATTATGGAAAGAAAAAAAATTGGTTTTACCAGGCGTGTACCTACAGTCCCTGTAAGAGTTTTATCATTTGTTACAATCTTGCACCAGATGAACTTATAATAAAGTTTAAATATATATACCTATAAGTATATTATTACAAATGATAAATGGATTGTCTTTCTTTGTATGCATGCAGTTTATTGGGACACAAACATACAGAATACAAACCCCAGAGTCTTTGGGTTTTCAAGTAACATATTCATCCAGTGACACCTTTCATAAAACCTATCCACTATAAACCATCCAATTTATCTAGAAGTGGGCCTTCTTGCGGCGTTGTAGTTAATCCTGCAGCGTTCTTGTCTGCTTCAGCACAAGTAAACTCTGCCGCCGTGACCTTTGCAAACTGTAAAAAGAACATATATATATATAAAGGGTAAAAACAGAATTAACAGCAAATTCACTGCAAACACTCATTTGCATACAAACAAACCTTTCCTCTAACTTACCTAAATAGTTATTTTATGATAGATTAATTATGTTATTGTTTCCAACAGACTCTCCAGTAGTAGCAGACAGTGGTGGAAAGTCACTAAGTACATTTAGTATCAAAGTATTGTACTTAAGTACAGTTTGGAGATGTTGGTACTTTGAGCATTTCTGTTTTATGCAGCTTTCTACTTCAATGCATTTCAGAGGGAAATAATGCTTAATATGTTTTGGGCATTTGTAAGTCATTTTATTACAGACAGGAAAAGAGAGAAAAATAGTCACTTGAACTCCTAAACGTCAGGAAATATTAATAAATGCTGAAATATTCAATTTTTACTTCACAACATTTAATCAGAGAGCTGTGGTTACACTTTTTTGGATGTGATAAGCTTACAAAATACAACGCCTTGCTAAAGGCCTCTTGTCATATTTCAGGTATCTATGAGGCTCTGCCTCTAAACTTCTGAATTCATCAAATATAAACAATTGCTAGACACTGCAACGTGGTAACATTATCCACTAGTTCACAAAAAAGCAAAGAGCCATTAATCATCTCAACATAGCTTCACCTCACAGAGGTACAGAAATAAAATGCTACTAATGAATTGATGCATCCATATTATACCTAATCATGTAATATAATGACATATAAGCCACAGGTGCAGGGGGACAGGGTTTTATTATCTAAGTTGGATTTTAGTGAAATAAAGGTCAGGACGTCAGCATCAGCAAACTGTTTATTTCCTAACATAAGTCATATTCATTCACCCGCTGCAGTGGCTCTATGCCCTCCAGTTTGAGAATCTTTCTAGATTGGTGCTTTCACTTAGGTTTAGGATTTGAGTCACTTCTTCCACCAGAGCTAGTAGATAGCTGGCAGGATGCATCAGGATCTTTTAAGGAAGTGTTTAGTAACTGTGCATGACTCACCGAGTAAACTATTCCAGAAGGAGTTGTATGTTGCACTGCCGGTTACAGCTCCAAGGCTGGCTGGATTCCTCCTCACTGTGTGTACAGAAAAGCCACCAGGCCCAGTTACCTCCACCTCCACCACATGATAGTCACTTAACCTGGGGCGTGAAGAGGAGAGGATGAAAAGTGAGATTCAAGCAGATATGACAGGCTGCATCAGATCTATCAGATATTTAAAAAGCCTCACGCTGTGTCAGACACAATCTCTCCCCGAACACCAGTAAAGCCGAGTGTTCCTGCTGCCACTGCTGCTGCTGCCATGGTGTTAACGTTGTTTGGAGCAAGTGGGCACAACTCTGCCACCGAGCCACTGAATAAAACACGTCGGCCCTCTCCCTCCGTCAAATCAGAGAGGATGTCCCCTGTCAGCCGGAAGCAGGAGGGATGCTTGGACATTCTTATAAACAAAGCCTGAAAACAAGTCAAGAGAAGAGTGCAAAAAGGATTACCAGAGGACACTCAGTATTAAAATAAAATAACAGTTTATCTGGCATTTTTTCTTCTTCTAATTTTCATTATGGGTACAAATGACAAAGACAGGATACCTGTGGTCCTCTATACTCCCACTGATATGTCATGTTCACGTCCACATAATATCTACAGTATATTAATGTTCCAAGAATAATGTTTTATTCAAGACATTTTCCTCTGGTCCAAATTGAGCTCTCTGTTGCAAGAAGTCTAACATCATTTTAACAAATACTGTAAGTGCTGTGATGAATTTACCATTTTGCAGCAAGAAGATCAACAAGAAGGGGCAACAGATATTATTGAAATGATATAAAGGTGAGTATGTACCAACATACTGGTACCTGTCCCTGCTCTGTCTAACACCACACCTGCACTACACCAGTGTTACCTTCAGTCCCCCGCTATCATTCAGCCTCTGGATGTCCTGGCCTCCCCATAATGCACCGCTGGGGACGTACAATGTCCTACCATACTTCTGGGCTGCCTGACGCAGCTTCTGGTTCAGTTCATGATCGGAGAGGGCGGAGGGAGAGCCCACCTGAGAGAAGGAGACACAAAGGCACAACAGTCAAAACTTTGTGTCAGCTTACATTTGCCATTTTTCGTTTAGGAACACATTTATTTACAAATGACTTTAAAGAATGTCATGTTATCTGATTTGTCAAAGCTAATTTATCTCTCCATATATCCTCACAAACATAAAATTACAGTTATGTATAAATTACATATACACTGCTTATATCCCATATTTTTCCTTGGAATGATCCAGATTGAACAGCACACCTCATTTACCTCAGTCAAATACACTAGCTTTCCCAGTTTAACATATCATCACTCTTTCCAGATGAGAACATATCTTTAACTAATAAAAACAAGATATAGCTACAAAATCAAAGCAAAGACAGTAAAAAAAATCTCACCATGAAATGAGACTGAGACAGGAAGTGAAGCCCAAATTCTTTCACTATCTGTGGGTGGCACACCTCTACAATCACGTCACATGGCCTGTAAAACACACAGTTATTATTGATCAAACTTGAACCAAAGATGTCATGTAACACAGAGATACTATCAGATGTTTATACTGTGTTTTGCACATGGGTTTATTCTACATATGTGTGTGTGTGTGTGTGTGTGTGTGTGTGTGTGTGTGTGTGTGTGTGTGTGTTTGCACCTGTTTGCAAAGGATGACAGATCACCAAGTATGAGCTCATCAGGAACTAAACCTTTGAGCTTGTCAGAATTTCTGTTCCAAACAAAAGCCAGAGTTAAACCGAAAGCAGCTCCATCTTTAAGGATCCTCTCCACCAGGTACTGCCCTGAAACACACACACACAGGATACTTTCATGACAGTATATTACAGTTGTATGATAGAAGATGATACAAATGAATACATTTAAGCAAAGGATACATAAGGATATATCAGCAGTTCACACCTAGATGTCCAAATCCTACAACTCCAATCCTTTGGGAGGAAGAGCTGGTTGCCATGTCCTGTACCGAGAAGGCAAACGTGCTGAGAGAAAGCCCAAAACATTCACCTGTTAAACACAAACTGCACACGCATATACACACTTTTCACCTTTGACCTTACTTCTGATTTAGCTATTTATTGTCCTACTCACCAGATGATCACATACCCCTCCAGAACTGTGTCTCCCAACTCAAAGCGCAAAACCGGCCCACGACTTCAGGAAATGTGGGCAAGCACAGTTCAAAGTTTGACTCAGAGAGTCCAGAGTTAATCATTGTTAGTTCTTCGATGTGTGGAAGTAAAACATGCTGGCTCATCCTCTATCCATTTAAATAATTTCAGTTTCAGATGCAATCAAAATATGTTGTAAAGAACTTCACTTTGTATAACAGAAAGACATAAATTGATTCTTATGTTACATACACTGTACATGAATAAACGTGTACTTTTTTTATTTGTCGTGCATATGTACAGTGTAACTTGTGTTTCTTTTTTAATCAAATAAATCAAATATATTGCTTTTGTATCATAGATCTGTTGTTGCACTGTTTTTTTTGTGTTCCAGTATCAAGTGGTGTGGCCTTACCTAAACATAAACCTAAAGCAGTTTAGCCATTAAGTCAAACAATGCAATGTGAAATCCATTTTTTCTTTACTAAAAGTATGCTTTGATCACAAACCCCTCCAAAAAAGTGTTATATATCACATATTACAGATCCATTGGCACATAAACCTGTACAGCAGCAGAACTTTTGCTCTTGCGCGAAACTGTTTTGAAAATCGTGTTGCTTTGTTGATGACAGCCTCGATACAATTTCTCTCGCTTGTCATAGTTCCCACAGAGATTAATGGTTCATTTTGCATCACCTGCGCAGTATAAAGATATGATATGATGAGGATTACTTACTGCCAACAATGTGGCATTCCATTCACAATTAATTTGTAATTATCAACAATCAACAGAAGTTTACATGTGAAATAAGAAAACAACCTTTGTCATATACTGTATGAGTTTATTACTAGTTCAACTTTGCCCCTCGTGCTGATGTCACCAATATATTCTAGCTGAATAGGTCAAAAGTCAACAGTTGTCTATGAGAACTCAAAACAGGGAGAACATTGATTATCAAAGTGCAATCAGACAGCAAGGATCAGTCCAAAGTTCATTAGTGTGAAATACTAACAGACTGAGAGAGACGGCAGAGATTCGAGACAGGGTGACGGGATAACATCTGAAGATTATATGTGTTGGTAGCCAAGATAGTAAAGGCAGAACTACACAGACAGAAGAAGATAGAAATTGACGAACAGGACAGGTTCATCTGACTGAGATATCTGCTGGGAGACGATGGACATCCTTGAAACAGATGCCTATGACAGGCGGCAGAGGAGGAATATGGTACCTGAAATACACTGACTCTTATGTACAGAATTTCTTAGTACAGTAATTGTATTCAATATTTGGTTTTGTAACTTATTACATGTGGAAAGGACAAAACTGTCTAAAATTAATGATTTCAGCCTACTCTTGAAAACTCATTTTGTGATGTGTCTCCACCTTTCTTTCTGTCCTTCCCTCTCTATCAGTCCTGTGCTCTCCTTTTTTCTCTCATGCCTTTCTTTTTATCTGCCGCCCTCTACTTTTACCTGTGGACCCCTGACTTGCCTGCGTCCATCACGACTGCAGGTATCAAATCAGCACCAACACTCCTACTGGCTGCAGTAGTGCTGAGCTGGAATGGAGGTCAGAGTGTCCTGGGTGTGGCAGGAGGACTGGTGTTCTCTGCTGTAGGTGACTGGTGCCTGGTATGGCCTGAGCTTTTCATATATGGTAAGAGCCTTGTACATTAGTGAAGCACAAATTGAGTGTTTTCAAGATGCAAATCATTTTTCAGTCAACACTGAAATCAGTTCTATAGGTCTAATACAGAATATACTGAATATACAGCAATACATCAATCTTTCAGTGTGATCATCATGACCTTTACTCATTTATTTATTGCATGTCCGTATCATCTCACACGCTTTAGGAATGGGTGCATTTGCTGCAGCTCATCTGCTGTACTCGTTCACCTTCGTCTCCACTCGTTATGCAGCATATCCCTCTTCCTCCTGGAACCGTTTTTTTTATCTGATCCTGATAATGATTGGAGGAGGTTTCTACATCTACATATATCCATTCCTGCAGAAGGCGCCAGACTCAGACATGCTCATTCCAGCTGTGGCGGTCTACGTTGCCTTAATCACTCTAATGGGGTCGTTAGCCATCAGAACTCGCCACACAGCAACACTACTAGGAAGTTTGTCCTTCATGGTGTCTGACATGGCAGTGGCTTCGCAGGTTTTCAAAGTGACACCAATGAAGTACGGTCAGATTATTATCATGGTGACATATTATTTGGCACAGCTACTTATAGCTGTCGGCGATGTAAAGGCAGAGAACAAAGACGACTTTGGAAAATGGAAGAGGTCCTAAACAGCATCCCTGTGGCACCCCTGAAGTTTGAAGTATCTCCCTCACCATGGTTAAAATCCTAAAACTGCCAATAAAGACTTCTTGTAGGTCTTGGAGTTCGGAGTTGTAAGTCTTGGCAAACCCATCAAATGGAGAAAATGATAAACAGGACGAGATCAGTTCTCCTACTGGTCAGACTTGACATCTACTGACTGAGTTCAAATGATGCAGAGTAAAAGAGCAGCTTGCAACCCAAAATATCTTACTGTGTTGCCAATTTGTATTTGCTATTTGAATGATCATACTTAAGTCATAACATTTCAAAAAACACCACAGTCTAAAGACAAGATTGAGAGACGCTCAATAAATATCAGAAATATCTGTATTCTGTGATTTGTGCCAAAATATTTTAATCAGTGACATCCAGGTGTATTTGTAAATGATGCATGTGGTTGCTTTGTTTTCCATTGTGAGCTGGCCATTACATGTAGTTTACATGTAATTTAATACATTTATTTTGTTAATAATAAATAAATATGGTGTAAAAAAAATAAAACAAATGTCCATAATTCTGAGTCATGTTTTAACAGACATTCAACTAAAATGATTATACTTTAACTCAGACATAATTAAAAATTAGCTGTACGTGTAACTAAATTGACATTGGGATGTAAATATTCATCACTGAAAAAGAACATACTTTACATACTATCTTTGATGGAGGTAAAGGAGAACTGAAAACATTGGACTAAAATAACAGCTGACTTGAAAAAGTATTTTATACAGAGTTATATATAGTTTGAGTTATTTACACAGTAAAATCCATCTCCTGGATTATATGCAAACTATGGACAGCATCTGTCGTAACAGATAAAAACATTACTTAGAATCCATGAACCAGATCACATATGTTCTGTTACATCTTTGCACACTGAGAGTAAACAAGATGAATAATAAAACTTCAACGATCCATCCCATTATCTTCTGACTGCTGCCCGCGGAAACACGCAACCCTCAAACGCTCGCAGAAGTCTAGTTCTTCCTGTTGGAAACAAAAGTGTGACTTTAAAGAGGTTTTCTGGACAAGGACTAAACCTAAGGCTAAATCACAATATTATATTATTACATTAAATAATACTTAATAAACCCAGTCTTACCACCAGACTCAAAGACATAGGAATTACCTGACTCTCTTCTTTTCCTTGGAGCTCCCTGGATCGCTGTCTGAGAAACTCCTCCAGACCCAGAGCAGGATTCCTGCAGTCTTTGAGACCCTGTGGACAGTCTTCCACCAGACTAGACAAACATCAGAAATGAAAAACGTTAATGTCATTATTAATGTGAGCCATGAGTTTATGATTTGTGAGTGTTTAAGATGGCACAGTAGAGAGTGTTGCTTACCAGCAAAGGGCGCCGAGCACATGTTCATGGAAAGGTGAGTGTGGTGTGCGGAGAACAGATACCAGCTGCTGCACCATCCCCATGGAGACGACTGTGTCTGCAGGAAGGAGGAAAAAGAAATACATCAGATCGAAGATGAATGAAAGTTTCAGAATGAACATATTATTAAATGATCAGAGCTCTTTCTAACAAGACTCAGTTTGCCCCATGAGAAGTACAGTACACGACTAATGTAAGTCATGTTTATGCCTAACTGAGATAAGATGAGAGAGATGAAAGTGGGCACACAGGGAGGGACGGTTCCAAGATGTCCTAATTTAACATCCAAACTAAAAGACCTGTTGTGGCTCAGCTCAGTCTGGCCTATCCCACTAACAGGTCAGATTTTTTGCCCTTACTTAGCCTGGAAAGCCTCAGTGAGATTAAACATCTCTTTCAAAAGTGCAATGGCCAAGCCAGGTAGAAATAGCATTAAGTTATAAACAACATTAAGAAAATCAGAACTTTTACCCTTAAAATAACCTAAATGGAGCCACCTAAAACCATTAAAATAACTATGGTCAATACCACAAAACGCCAGTAGCCAGAAGACAGAACACACAGTGTCTGCAATGATTTAAATTCACCAATAAAGACCAAATTTTACAACTTCTGGTTGGGAGAAGCGTACAACACAGAAAGGCTCTTTTACCCAGTTCAGTGCAGATTATATAGGAACTGTGAAAGTGACTCCTGGGAATGAAAAGCATTCTGTAGCTGTTCGCACATTTTGACATTTTCGAATTACATAGATACGGTGGCTGTAACCCAAGAGGAAGGCTAGAGTGAACCAGCTGACCTGAGTGCACAAAGAACGGTGATATGTGAGAGCTGTACTAAAATATTATCACGCTTGTTTACAGACATAACCAGCTGATAACGTTCTATAATTAAATACTGTGAAGAAGTTAAACATGTCCTCCACTGCCAGAATGAATGGAGAAGTTTATATTTTTTAATACTTGATTTTTATCTTCATTATATTTTTACTTGTTTTGCACCAAAAACACCAAGACAGAGACTCTTCCACTGAAACGACGTGTCACTATCACAACATGGTCTGAATGCCAGCTTTCTGACAAAACGGCACTGCACTGTTTTTTTTCCCTTATTTGTACCTTTCTGTTCGGGATGTGACGTCAGCAGGTTGAGCAGAAGGAATGCAGACTTGGTTCTGAGCTTCTCGTTCTCCGACTGCATGCCTCGCATCAGCACTGAGAAGCCATCATGGGTCAAGAATGCCTGGAGTCCTGCCTCCTGCTCTCGAACCAGACCTTAAATCACAACAGGATACAATCAATCAAATAAATAACAGCATAATTTCTAGCCAGTTGCAAATCAACTGTAAGTAAAAGTAAGAAAAGTAAGAAGTTTTTATAGCAAATTTTTACAGCATTCTCTTTGACACTCACATGACACAGCGTAAAGAGCTTTTACTCTGACAGTGGGGTGGGGGTCTGAGTCTGTCAGCTGCAGCAGTTTCGGCAGCGCCCCGATGCTGAGCAGGTGGACCTGCACCTGTGGCATGTTCTGGGCACAGGAAGCTATAAGCTCGGCAGCACGCCACCTCAGTCCACTTTGGGCGTGACACAGATACTTGGAGAGGCACAGTTCCAATCCACCAAGAATCATCAGGTCTGTGAAGCAGAGGTGGAGGAGCACGCAGTCAGGATAGAGCCAGCAAATAGAGTTTTATCCACAACTGCTATCTAGGTCCATGCAAAGATCTGATCTACAGACTGATTGGAACATAATGTCATTCATTACATACCTCTAGCATTGTCCAGGTTCTCACACAACTCTGACAACACCTCAAAGGCTGATTCACGCTCATCCTCATCCTCTTCATCCATCTCTTCCTCTCCTTCTTGTTCCCTTTCGCTCATTTCCTCTTCGCGCAAGACACCCAAGCACTGCTTCATCTGTTCCACTTCATCCATCTGTCCTTTGGCGACTTCTGCAAGAGCTTCTCTCAGCCATGTTTTCCTCTGCAACAAAGAGAGATGACAATAATGTTTCATGGGTCCAAATGAAGACTTCTACTCAACCTGAAGAGGATGTCACTAAAATGGACTGTCCTTTCAAAACAAACACACTCACAAAAATGAATATAGACCAAAGAGTACTTGGACTGAGCCCATGTGGACACAGCACGTCTCTTATGTTGTGCTCTTAGGTCCTTTGGAGACTAACTGAGGTGAACTAGAAGGGTACGGACCCGACAAAGTGTGTTTATGTGTAAAGGTATCTGCCTGAAGCCTTCTCAGATTTGAAATGTATACTGAACAGGTATTTACCTCCTCTGACATGGGTTCAACAGGGGCAGGTCCCTCTGCGGCTGACCCAGCATCCATAGCGAGCTGGAGGACCCCCTGGAGGTTCTGGGGATATCTCCTGTTCTGACTGTTTTCTGCCATGATGTGAAAAACTGAAGAGAAATATCAACAATACAACTGGGTTTCAGACATGATGTGCAGTAGCACTGGACAGGACCTGAGGATATGAACCCCAAACAACAGAGAAAGCACACAGAGCATGCAAATTTTAACTTAACACACTTGATTTTAGTCTGAAGATGCTAACACCACCCTGACACCACGACTAAGACCACAGTCACTGCAGTTTAGTAGTAACAGCTCATGAGTTTAAGACACATTACATGATAAATAACAAGAAAATACACAAACACGGAGTTTAACACAGCTGGCTACAGGCTGTAATTTAGCTACGGATAACATTAAATCTCGGTGACAATATTCGTTTATAAGTTATAGTTTGTTCTTACCTTGTAGAGCCTCTAAACGGTGTTGAATGAATGGACACGGTGTCTTTTATAGCTCGTTATAAACACAGAAACATGAACGTGCTAGAACATTCTAGCTAGCTGATCTCACGAGTGGCAAAGGAGGCCGCCATGCTTTACCGTAAAACCTAAACCAAATTGGCAAGCAAAATATTTTTCCTTACTCTGTTCTCACCTCGAAGTCATTTCAGTCGTTCATTGACTTATCTTCGCTAATTCATCCCTTTAAAATGATAATGTATTAAATCTAACATCAATACGACCTTGGTGTTTAAAATACTACAGCAAACGCAACCATATTAGCGTATTTAAGGTCAATCAGTAACGTTTGTACGCGCGACGTTCAGAGAGTATTAATACAAGTGAGATAAGCACCGCATCAGGGCTAACGTGTCGAATATGAAATAAATATTGCAATATAGTTAATGTAATATAGACGTTATATGCGTAACGTATATAGAGAGATGCACGTATGTGTCTGTGTGTAATAAATATTTAAATATTACTAAATATATACAAACATTTCCCCCTCAAAGTAACAGGTAAGTAAACCAAAAACGAATTACTTCGTTTAAAAACCTGCAGTTTGGCGCTTTTTCTTATTAATAAATAATTACATGACATGTATAATAATCACCAGTAGTAGTATTTTTTTTTTATACCTAACTGATACCCCTGTCATAAATCGCCATTGTAGCTTCCTGCTCGTAGTGACAGCTGTGAAAGTGTCCGGATACTATCTTGATTTTTTTTATTAATCTTTGGCTCGTCCAACCATCCAAGATGGCGGCGCTTGTGGGACTGCGTGCATGTTTCTCCGGTAAAAACGTTTAATTTTCTTGTATCATGTCTCTTTTTGTGCATATCGGACAGTTTATGAAGCCATAACACTCTGGTTTGCTCTGCACAGCAGCACACATTGTTTATAACGGTAGAAATATAAAAGGAGATGATGCTGTCTCTCCCAGGAACAGAACAAGGTCACGTTACCATTAGTGTTAGCCTACGATACAGCTAGCCGGGGATGAGGACAGACTAATGAATGATGATTGAAACTTGTTAATGTTATGAACAGATAGATAACGATCAAAGCCGACTATATAACTAACTAATAGCGTCTTATTTGAAGGAGAATGACACAGTCGAGTCTTTCTTTCTCATTCAACATGGATCTGTTAGCTTCATGTCAGAGCTGCTTAAGCTGGAACCAACATCCATATATGCTAATATTACAGCAGATGACTGCTTTTCTAATAACATGATGCTTTCCCCTGTTGCTTATTAGACACCTACATGTTTAAGATCTTGATTGAACCTATGCAAGACGTGTGAGGCACTCTACTAGTGCTAATATTAGTGCTAATATAGTATGGGAGACATCTTATCACCATCAATGTATGCTTGCACTGATTGAAACAAACATGAAGGCAACAACAAAATGTACATTCACTGACAGCCCACTGGTCAGTTTGAGTGGATAGAGTGTGATATTAATATGTTTTGCAGTGAGATCATAAAAGAAAAGTTTAAAAGAGTTTAAATGTCACGGATCTGAAATATCTTCAGAAAGTATCTGTGCTTGTATTTTGATAAGAAACATTATACAGGAACACATGGTAATGAAACTAAATGACAAATTGATTGACTGATCAGATAATCACTAAGTATAACTAAGTGTATGTAATTCTCCTATTCTGATTTCTTCACAGCCCTCCAGCTCACTTCGCCGAGCCTCCTGCACAGCTCCTTCAAATTGGTGAGAGTGCCCGCGGACTGCAGCCTACAGGTTGTTTAACATGCATTTTGTAACTGTATTTCATAATTCTTTTTTGGTTTGTCTTCGTCTTGTAGTGTGCTGTGCCTCTGAGTCGGCGGACCTTTGCTGCAGAGGCTAAGAAGACATACAGCAGAGACAAGCCCCATGTAAACATCGGAACCATTGGCCATGTTGATCACGGCAAGACAACCCTGACTGCAGCCATCACGAAAGGTAGAATTACTGAAACCCTCTCTCTCTAATGCTTACTGTAGCCAAGACGACCATAAACCCAACACATTGAATTATTTAATTTGATTTTGAGACTGAATTGGCCTCACTGACCTACGACTAAAAAGTCAAGACCTTGACCTTGATGTGTTTTTGCATCCTCAGTGCTCGCTGACGCTGGTGGTGCTAACTATAAAAAGTATGAAGACATTGACAATGCCCCTGAGGAGAAGGCCAGAGGAATCACCATCAACGCCTCTCATGTAGAATACACCACAGCCAACAGACATTATGCTCACACGGACTGTCCAGGTCATGCTGACTACGTCAAGGTAATCAGCTTTACTTCTACTAAGCACCTGCAACCAACCTGGCTAAGAGAGTTCTCAACATGATACAAGCTTTTTTATTTGTTTTATACGTTCACTAAGTTACTCTGATCTCTTTCAGAACATGATCACAGGCACAGCTCAGATGGACGGCTGCATCCTGGTGGTGGCGGCCACTGATGGTCAGATGCCTCAGACACGAGAGCACCTCCTGTTGGCCAGGCAGATTGGTGTCGAGCATGTGGTGGTTTTCATCAACAAGGCCGACGCCGTGGAGGACAAAGAGATGCTGGAGCTGGTGGAGATCGAGATCCGCGAGCTGCTCACAGAGTTCGGCTATGATGGCGAGAACACACCTGTTGTAATAGGCTCAGCCCTCTGCGCCCTGGAGGTGAGGCGAATGCTGGCAGTCATTTGTCTTATTTAGATTTAGATGATACTGTCAGCTACTCAGCTTTATTAGAAAATAATTATCCACTCAACAAAATCATGAGCCCGAACGTGGCTCCATCATTTATGACAAGTGACTGATTGCAGATTTTGAGTTCCTAATGTGAGATATCTTATCTTTTCTTTTCTGCATCTCAGAACAGAGAGCCTGACCTCGGTGTGAATGCAGTGATGAAACTGCTGGAGATTGTTGATTCTTACGTTCCTCTGCCCAAAAGAGATATGGATAAACCTTTCCTCCTGCCCATTGAAGGAGTTTATTCCATCCCAGGTATGTAAAAAAAACGACAAGAAGTGCAGCCTGCACACATCAACACTGAACTATAAAGTTAATCCAATCAAGGGGGAATATTGTTGCTATTTGTTTTTTGTAATAAATTCAGAACTTAAATGTAGTTTTGTGTTTAGAGGTGAAATATTATGACTGATGTGCACCGCTAGCCATAAAATGCTGTATCTGAGGACTGCATGAATAAATGCTTTATTTTTGTATATGATTTATCCCTCATGGAGTTATTCAGACACATTAACCAACAACAAATCAAACATTATCCCACCACCATCACAAGCACAATACGTCAACATCATCTAAGCATGAATATAAACCTCCCACAAATAACGCTCCAGGAGTTATCCCACATCTGAAACACAACAAATATACAAACACAGCCACCTGAGCACTAGACACAATACACAAATCTAAATGAGAAAAGAACTACAACTGCAACAAACACTGTGTATTTGATCCAGTCTCCTCCTATCCCATGCTTTAGAATGATAATCAGAAAATGTAAGAACGTCATCAAAATGTATTCAATTAAAATTCAGGTTTCATTATCTATCAAATCTAAACCAGGAACATAAACTTTTAAAAATAATATCTGTCTTATGCAAATATTAGACTCAAAATTGTAATAAACTGACTCAGATGATGGTGACAGGAAAGTGTCTTACTAAATTTGATCAATTGTATCTTTCAGGCAGGGGTACGGTGGTGACGGGCACTTTGGAGAGGGGTATCATCAAGAAAGGAGACGACACTGAGTTTGTCGGCCACAATCGCATCTTCAAATCCGTCGTTACAGGTGAGTGAAAGAAAAAGCAACAGACATTTAAAGGAGGAGCTGCTGTGCTGTTTACAAAGTACAGGAACCAAAACATGACAGATATACAGAAGGCAAATGACAAATTACAAGGAAAAATCTGAATAAATGGGTGGAGAAATTTTGCAGATGCTTCAATGCACGGTACAATGGCTCACTGAATGTTTTGATTATGCAAATTTGTGCACTTTATGTGATTAGATGATGAATATCTGAGAACAGGTCTGATACTGATGAGTCCAAAGTTATGTCAGTCTGTATGAGTATTGGTGTATACACAGGAAATTCACCTTGCTGTCCGTCCTTTTGTGCTCAGGTATTGAGATGTTCCACAAGTCTCTGGATCGGGCAGAGGCAGGAGATAACCTGGGCGCTCTGGTCCGAGGACTGAAGAGGGAGGATGTGAGGAGAGGGATGGTGATGTGCAAACCGGGATCCATCAAGCCTCACCAGAAAGTCAAGGCTCAGGTCTGAGAGCACAAAGCTGCAAACTGTTGTTGTTGATGAATTTGTAAGATTTTTGAGCAATCAATGAATCTAAATAGCTGATTTTTAACAGTCACATCTGTTACATGACTATATATATATATATATATATATAACCCACCAGCTGTAATGTGCAAAGAGCAGTTTTAAAGTCAAACTGGGAGACGAGCCAGATTCCTCAATACTGACTCTGAGGTCATTCACTCGCTCACAGTGTTCACAGTATCTACTAAAGGAGCAAGAATAGTTTTAGAGTGAGGATGTGAGCTAAAACAGATCATGGTTATGTGAATTATTTATTCGTGTGTGTATGTTTTTTAGTCTAGATTTTAGTTTACTGTTATCCAAAACACCAATATGTTTGTTTGTGAACACGTTTGTGCTTCCTTTATTACAGGTGTATGTTCTGAGTAAGGAGGAGGGAGGCAGACACAAACCATTTGTGTCCAACTTCATGCCCGTCATGTTCTCTCTGACCTGGGACATGGCCTGCAGAGTCACTCTGCCTGCTGAGAAGGTGTGTGTGCGTGTCTTTGTCCATTGTCAGATGGTTTCAGTTCACCCAGCTAGTGCATGTAGCTACTGTTAATTTATGTAACTTCATGATGTTTCAGGTCTGATCTGTAAGAGCCTCTGTTAAGTTATTATTTCTATAGAGATCTGAAAAATGACTCCTGCAATACATGCATTTTTATGTTTTTGACATTTGAAGCAATGCTGCATTTTGGCATGTGCAAGTTGAGAGAATTATGAAGTTATAGGGATGGTATGTTTTTAATTTAAAAGGTAGTATTTAAAGCAGCCTATTTATTTATTACAGCCTACAGTGGTTTCTGATTTTCTGGGTTTGCTCCAGTGAGGATATGGTGCTGGCATAGACCAGTTTACAAAAATAAGTTAAAATCTCCAACATAAACTGCTACTTTTAAGTCCTTTTACACTTTTTATATTTATAAAAGATGTAGCACAACAACAGGATTTCAGAGGACCCTAACGACTCTCCTCTTCTTGTCTTCTTTCAGGAAATGGTGATGCCAGGGGAGGACACCTCCTTGATGCTCACACTGCGCCAGCCGATGGTGCTGGAAAAAGGCCAGAGGTTCACTCTGAGAGACGGAAACAAAACCATCGGCACCGGCCTGGTCACAGACATCTTGACAGCTACAGAGGAAGACCAGTTCAACTGGGGAAACTGAAAGGAAACTGCAGAGAGGGCTCAGCTGGGGAAATGGTGCACTGTGGGGGGGTCAGGGAGTGAGGGAGGATGGGTGGGTGGGTGTCTGTGTCTGGTCACATCAAATGATTATAGAAATAAACATACAGTACATGAACCCATGCACAAACATAAAACATTAGAGGACTCAAAGCAAAGCATGGCTCTGTTGTGCAGATCCGCCCAACCAAAATACCTGTAATGTTTAACACGTCTTTGTGTTTAAAGGCCAGGCTGTCAAAATTCTGTCATTTATGTAATAAAATGTATTTAATATAAAAAAACATCCTTTGTTTTGTGGTATTAGCTATCTATAGCCAGATGATTTTCAAAAAATAAACACACAAAAATTCTTGCAATGTACAAATAATGCTAAAGGACTTGGCAGGCATGCATGCTGCATGTTACAAGGAAATGAGTGGTACAGTGGTTCCTGGTTCGAACTCCCGCCCATTGCCAGCTGGGATTGGCTCCAGCCCTCTGCAACCCTGATAAGAATAAGTGGGTATGGAAAATGGATGGATGTTACACCACATGAGGGCAGCAAAGAGGTGCTTCAAGAACCTGTTTGTAGGTTTAAAGCTCTGATCTCAAAATGATAATCATAATGAACAGAATTTTAAAAAGTCTGTTGGTGAGATTATTTGAAAAATTTAGTCCAATAAAACTAGTTACTCATTCTACACTTGGTGGTTATATATTTTTAATATATCTATGATTACGAACTCCAATAGTTTCTAGGTTATAAATACCCATGATGGTCCGCTATCCTGAGAGCTGATGGATTAAAAGTTTGACTAGTCTCTTTGGTCAGATGCTCTATTAAAATGTTTAAACTTAATAAAAAACGGCACCAAGTACTGCACATATGACACAATATTTTATAAAAGGTTAACTTTAACTATGTAAATTTCAAATAAAAACCGTACAATAACATTCCCACGACCAAAGATCAACACACATGAAACCAGCAAGTATTTTAATATACACGGTACTGTAATACAATAAGTCTTTATTTTGAATTGTGATGACCAGAGAAACAAAAATGCTTATTTCCCATTTTATACTTCAAACTCTTCAACTAGATATATGATCTAAATTATATGGTCCAATAAATTATGGATTGGAGCTTTAAAGATGTTACTGGGGAATACAATTTGTGGAAAGTAAATAATCTGAGATAACCAGAAACATTTAACTGAGATACCAAAAATCCACTCATAAGAACTGAGTAGAGACAAACAGCATCAGTCTGAGAGGGACATAACTCCTCTGTCAATGGTTGATATTGGAGATTGAGAATGAGGCTCTGCTGGAGGGCTTTGGATAAGTCTCAATAGTTTTGAACACACAGTGACCTTTAGCAGATCATTTCAGTGTGATAATCCAGGCTGACCTGCTGGTTTTGCGCACTAAATAGTTGGTGTCCTGTCTGGTTTGTTCATCCCCAGCAGGAAGTTCTCCAGTTGCTGTGTTGCTGTAAGCATTTGAGTCAGTGCCTCCTGTAATCCAATCGTCCTGTTGCTGTAATCAAATACTGTATGTCTGCAGGAGCCGAGGCTGGAGCAGCAAATACTACTGAGTGATGTGCTCAGCTGGAGCATGAATGTCTCCATAAGCAGAATATCTTTAAGAGATAGATGATCAGAGAGTAAACACTAGTATGTACTGGTGGTCTGTGATACTGGTTTCAACTGTCTCTGAAGAGTGCTGATACACTAAATGTAATTCAAACCAGCGTTCACCTGTGACTTATGATTGCTGAATCACGTCAGACTGTGCTTCAGGACACATTTGTGCTCTGTTAACATGTTGTTCATGTTGACAACAACCTCAGTCTGTAGACACGTCAGGATGAAATATATAGTATCTAAGCAACGACTGTTTTATAACACTGTAACGTAGTCGGAAGCAGCTGTAAGAACATTTTTTTAATAAATGTCAATATAGACATCAACAACTACAAATACTTCTGTGGAGCAACTCCAAGAGATAATGAATGATTAGCAACAAAATCATCAGTGGTGGAAGAAGTATTAACATCCTTTACCTGACTGTACTTAAAGTATCAAAAAGATGCAGGAGAATGGCCAGTTTGAGCACTAAATTATTATAAATGTCATTATTAGGTTGTTATTACTAATTCATCATTGCTTAAGAAGCATTGTTGTGTTGTAGCTGGGTGGCCAACAGAAAGAAGAAAAAACACATTAATTGTATTTCATAAGCGTAATATATATTAATTATACAAGTAACTAGAAAGTGCAGCAGTCAGATAAATGTAGTAAAAATATTATTTATTCCCTGTGAACAAATAATCAAGTAATATAAATACCTCAAAATTGAAAAGACTGCACTTTTTTCCACCCCTAAATATAGTGATATAAAATATGAACTTGATATAAATTATTATTATGAAATATGAAGTATTTATTTAATTATTTATCATATTTATTCACTTTGTTAATAATATGCCCGTGAATGAGTTGTACATGAAAATAAGTAGTTAATACATCTTTATAGTAAATATATTATTTTATATACCGCTTAAATAATTTTGTTAAAGTAAAGTATAGCCAGAGAAAACTTCACGTTGAATATAAGTTTATTACATATTCACACGGTCTCCTTTGCTCAGCTTCTCTTGGGGCAGTTAGACAGTAGTTTAAATTACAGTATAAACCACCCTCTATCAGATTTTCCCAGTCAGGGCGGGTTTTTCCAACCAGCGATCTTCCACTCACAGGTTCATTCCTCTAACCTCTAAGCTGTCCACACCCTTCAAAAGAACAACATTATTCTGTGAATGGAACGGGAAACTGCAATCTAATATGAAGACGACGCTAACACTGGTTTCCTTGACTTGTTCTGTCCTGATGACATGTCACGTCCTCAGGCCAAGGACGACAAGATTTAAGGGTTGTCTTCAACATGGATGCCCATTTCCCAACAACACTGACTGATTCTGACCAAAATCTCCAGGCGGTGGGTGGTACGTTCCCATAAGAAACACATCAAACTATAAATCCTTTTCAACATACAGTAGAGGCATCAAAGTGAGTTTTTTTTTAGCAGATCCATGACAATAATTAACCACAGCAGCATGTAGACTTTTCATCTACAGCATTTATTCTGTATTGTTTATTACAAAGAGAGCAATCAGCCTGTTGATAAAGAATGTTTTGGGGCTTTTGTGGTTAATTTTTGGTGAGTCCATATGTTTCATCCATCAGTAGCATAAAGTAGCGAATAGTATAGTAAAAAGTTTGATATAGCCTCAGGATTGACAGTGTATGAACAATATGATTCAGGTCTAAAATGTCTGGACTTATGGCTTTAGGAAAGGAAGCGCAGCTGTTGTATCATGTTACTTTTTTTCCACCCTCCACCTCCTTCTGGCAGCTGAGACAAACCAGCAAAGAATAGAGCTGCTGCAATTAAGCCTGAATTTGCCTTTCAACAGCCCACTCTTCATGTTGGAAGACTGACCCTTCCGCGGCTTCTCATCCTCCAACACTGTCGAGTGGGTGAGAAGCATCCCAGTTTATTCTCAGTGCTCTTTCCATCACACAACACGTCTCAGAGGACACAGTTAGAAATTATACATTCATTCGACACTAAAATAAGTTAAATGCATTAAAGGGTAAGTTGAATCTGTCAAATGTCACTGTGATGTGACTTCTTGTTGCCAAGATAACATTTATAATTTATATCTAACACACCCACTCTTTAGCTGACGGGTCATATTAAACAGTAATTGAATAAAACCATATCTGGGTAGCAGATACCAACACATAGACACACTGATATTCAACATATAGATATTCCACTTATGTCTGTACATTTTACAGGAATTTTAACCATTTCCCATCAGTGGAAACTTTAATTATGTCTTGTAAAAAACAATAACAGCATCAGTAACTGTTCAGGTGTTTTTATTAAACATTAAAATTGGCAGCTGATAGTGTCATGTAGCAGAAGCCCACACAGATTTTTTCCAATTTAACCATTACGTTTCTGTTTGTATGTGTCTACGTGTGTGTTCTTGTGTGCGTGTGATCTTATTTCCAGTGTTCAAGGTTACAGGGCAGTGAAATCAAGCAGCACTGCCAAGTCTTGTCTGTACATGTGCAAAGACATGCCTGATCGATTGCATAAGAGTGAAAGAAGAAACCTCTGACCCCCCCCCCCAACCAGATACCATCTCACCAAATCACAGCCATAAATTACAGACCATTCCTCCATCTCTATCAAAGAGTTTGCTCCGTCTTTCCCTCCCGGCTGCACGTATTCATCATAACTGGACAACAAATCCATTCAGCGAGTGCTTACTGTAAAATTATCCCTGTACTTATCTGTCTACCATGAAGGAAAAAGAAAACTGTTGGCTTTGTGAGATATATTTTATTGTGGTTATCAACAGGAGAATTGTTTTATTTGTCTGTCAATTCATAATTGTTGTCTCACACAACAAACTTAAATCCTGTGAGATAACAAGGTGCAACTCAGAGTGAAGATTGCTTCAAATGCATTTAGTGGAAGACAAGAAGAGGTCAGTAGACATTATTTCAGTCCATCAAGCAAAGAGAGTATTTCTGGTTTCTTGCTTTGCACAAGAAACATATGATATTAGTTTTTTTAAATAATACTTAGTGTCTATTCAGCCAGAAAGATCACGAAACCAAAAAATAAATACATTTATTTACAATAATGACATGTACAAATTAGTTCTTCCCTCTTACTATACATGCAGGAAGTCCTCGGCCCTGCTCTTGGCGCAAATGGCAGTGGAACCACCATTTGTTTTCTAGAGCAAGCTTATTGTGGTATTTTCAGCACAGGTCAGCAAGATATAAATACAAATGTGTTGAATTTTGCTGAAATGGCAGTCATGTGTATAAGTTATCCCACATGGAGCTTTTAGTTTGAGAAATGTGGAGGGAAGACTAATTCATCTCATCTGGGATAAGTGAAACTGTGGTACACAGTCTGACCTAATATCTTTGTCACATGTCCTATTAATAAAAGAAAGACGGATGCCACTGGAACAGAGAAAAACAATATAAACTGTTATATGACTCAATGGATTCAACAGTAGAACCAAAGTAATATATAAAAAGCATCTATCAAAGGTTTATTTGGACACATTTGGTAATTTTAAGACGACATGAGCAGGCCAGAGTAAAACTAGGACGCTCGTTGTTTTCCCTCAAAGTTGATTAATGTTTGTTGATTGCCTGCTGGGCTGCTGTTTTTCACATTATTATACTTTATTTTTACTTTAAAGATATAGATATATAGATATATATACTGTATGTATTCATGGCATACTTTCGTGAGATCGTGAGCTAAATGTATTGCCTGATATATCTATTATAACATTATGATGACACTATAATCAATCTAAATCTAAATTAGAGCTTGTCAAAACATTTATCTATTTTGCATGAGTGATTACATGACATGAATGTAAGAAACTTGTCCTCTGAATATTTACTGTGGTTAATATAGTCTTTAATGTGTTGGCTGTTGTTGACATCAGAGCGCTTGAAGAGATATTCTCAGTGCTGTATTTCATGTTGTGTTCCAGGGCTTCCCTTTGGGCAATATTTCTTATTTTTTATTTAGCGTTTTAATTTACACCGATGTGTTGCAGTATTACTCCACACTGTATCCCATGGGCCAGGCATGTGACAGGGTTTAATTTCAGATGACTTTAATTAGACTCCTTTATTGCCTGTGGGAGCCCTACAAAATTGTGTCAAATCTTTGATAACCAATATGTGACGAGTTACAGTTAGATCCTTCAGTTCTCACTTTTTATAACTTACAGAAAGAAAGGGAAAGTACAGAAAGGGCTGATTTTTGTGGTGTTTTTCATATTTGTCTGTCACACGGGTCACAATGATGGCTTTTTGACCTGCAGCAACACATGTATAAAGATAAAAAGTCATCTGACATCTGTAAAATATATAGTGTACAACTGTATTTTTTCTTCCCTTTGAACATATACTGTATCTGGGAAGAATTGACAAATTAATTTCAATTAACCATTTGCTAAACTTCAATTCTCACTAGTAATTGTGAAAGACTGTGGAGGGTGGTTGGGATTTTTACCGTCTCCAAAATTAAAAATAGCAAGTGTGTAATGTAGGAATGGATTAACCAGTGTTTTGTCAGCTCTACGAACATTAGCCTGTCATATTTATTATTATTATTTTGTGTGGGGTTACGTTACAGTTACGTGAAAGCCTTATTCATGACTAACGTCCACTGTGTAATATTTCCACACTATGTGGAAACCGGTCCTGGATGCTACCATTAGAGTGTAGGCTAATATTAGCAGCTCTGTCCTGCTGTTTATTGGAGTTGGCTTTGGGTTACACCTCTAGAAACCCAGCCAGTATTATTGAGACAGGGCTGTTAGCCCTGATGCTAAAAGCATTTTATCTTGCAGTTTTAAAACATACAGTACTATTTAGAAATAAGCATAAATCTAACCTTTTGTTTGCTAGTATGTAAGCTAAGCAAAATAAGCTATCTATCTCTGTACCACAATACAAGAACAATTGTTTATTTCCAGGTTTTCTACATGGATCATGACACCTTTTGCCTGGGACTGTTAGCTTTAGCCTTTCATGATGTAGCCACAAGTGCATAAAGGATATTTGTTTAGTTTAAAAAGAGTTCAAACTTTAAAAAGTTAGCTGAAGCTGTCCTTTGCAACCGACTCATGAAGCTAATATTAGCTTAATTAGCTTTGACAGTTTGACAACATGGCAAAAGTAACCAAGAGGGCTTAGGTTTCAATTAAATGTAATGCAAAGATATTTATTTATATTAATGTGAACACCCACAAAATGTCACATCCATTTGTTAACATGCTGCAGAGTTACTGTGTGGCTTTCTGTACGTCAAATTAACATCAAAATATGTTTGTGTGTAGTCTGCACCTACAACATTAATGTTAAGTTTGCTGTATTTAAACTTTTATATTGTTTCAGACGGGCCATGAATGTTGGATTAATCTTTCTAAGTTAACTAACTCACCATGTTTAGTCTAAATTTTGCAAAGTAAGTATCTTTCCTTGCAACTTTTACAACTGCTTCCAACATAAACATGGTAATGTAAAAATCTGTATTGCTTTAGCTCCCCTATTCATTTTTTAAACTGTCTTCCTCTAAATTTAAGAAGAGGATTTAAGTCGCACACTTCTTCTGCAGCTACAAAACTAAAAAGGCTGGACCACAGGAGGAAAACGTGAGTAGGACCTGTTCTCACCTGTGTGATATAGCACATTGTCCAAACATAAGCTAATGGCTTTCTTTGTCAAATATCAGCAAGGACTCCTTGTTGACACTAACATGAGTTAAGAACACCCTCCAACTATGACGAGACACCAACTGTATGTATATTGGAAGTTAAACCACTCAATGTAAACAGCTGTTGGCACTAATTCTCCAGTCAGGATCCGAAAGAAGAGGGTACAAGATGTCGTAATTCAAAGAGCGCCAGTCAAACCTCAGATGGTGGAAAACAATAAAGATATAATGTAAATATAGCATATATGTTGAACGAATGATCAGTCTCCTCATCTCTCCACATAGACCTGTTACTATTTTTAAATATCCTCTGTGGAGTGGAACCATCAGTGGACACTGAAGTGACATGTTTCGTGTACGGCATGCACTTTTTGCTTTGTGTTACCACCTCAGCCAAGGGTAGGACTTTTTTTCTAATATTAACATTTTTCCTTGTTCTCATCGAGCTGTTTTTATATACAAATAAAAACAGGTGAATGGAAACTCATTGCATTGTTTCACTGGCTGAAATATTAAGACATAGATGAATAGTTTTCCCTGTTAGTATGCATAAATGTCATATGATGCACCATTAAATTTATTTGCCCTTTTTGTGATGGAAATGTTTATAACTCTACCTTGTCATGTGTCTCCCATAGTTACATGCAGTCCATACTATGTATCAGTTGTATATAAGACAACTAATTAAGTCATCAACTGACATTGTATAATATAGAATATTTAAGTTATACCATTAAGATGAAAATCCACTGTTGATCTACACTTTTTCTTTTATCAAAATGAGTCTGGAGAGTTTTAGTTTCCTAAACGTTATCTGCAAGTTTTCAGTTTCACTCCACACTCAGTTGCAAATCATATATTTGAGGACTGTGAATCTACAGATAGTCTCACCGAAACTATGAAACATTTCTCAAAATATTAATACAAAACTATGCTATTGTCATGCACTTTACTACTAGGGGCATCTGCAAATTGATACATGACAGTTTTGTTTAAATTTGATAAAGCTCAGTAACCATCTCAGGGAAGCAAACAGTTATTCCAATGAGAAATGTGATAAGTTTCATCCTTGCTTGTATGATAGAGATTAGAAATGTTTCTCCACCTGCAGCAGAAATGTCTTGCGGTAGCCTCATGTCAGAAAGATGACAGTCATAGGTCTCTACGTGTGATGCTTGCATCGCACACAACAAGCAGCAACCAAAGTTTACATCACTGATTCTCTACGAGAGGACTTTTGATCACTTTCAGGAGTCGTCTGTTCATTCACTAGCTCTGGTGCACACTTCCCGTCTTTCTCCTGATCTTCCTCCTCATCCCTGCTGATGAAGGCCAGCTCGTTCTCATAGCAGAAAGAGTTGGCACCAGATGTTGGGAATTTTCTCTCCTCCATGTCCTTGGCACTGCATCTTGGGGTGGATGGTACTTCAAATGTTTTGTGAAAGTAGGCGTAATCTATCCTGTACTGGCTTTTCTCCTCAAAGATGACGGGCTCAAAGCGGTGACCCCACAAGATCTCTGAGGGCAGGTAAGAGCTGCGTGCTTGTGTCGTCATTGCTGTGGCCTCCACCAACCCTTCAAGTATAATGACTATCTCAAACTCAGATGTTTCAAGATCTTGCTTACTAATACCAAACAGTGGACTTTCTTCGTCAATTTCATGTATGACAGTAAGGGGTGCAACCAGAAACAGGCGGTCTGTACCTTTGTCATAGCCTACGTTCATGTCAATCTGATCCAGGGGGATATATTCGCCTTCCTCTGTGAAGCGGGGCTTGACGAGCTGAGCTCGCACATGAGCTTCCACGATGTGGCTCTTTCTTAGATTGGCAACCCTGAACATGAGGCACAGTTTCCCATCACGCAAAGCAATGACTGCATTGTGGCTGAACAGTAGAGTCTCTGCACGCTTTTTGGGCCGCGCCATCTTGGCCATGATGGCACCAATCATGAAGGCATCGATGATGCAGCCCATGATGGACTGAAACACCACCATGAAGACAGCAGCCGGACATTCCTCTGTCACACAACGAGCTCCATACCCAATGGTTGTCTGGGTCTCAATAGAGAACAAGAAAGCTGCCACAAAGGTGTTGACCTGCGTGACACAAGGAACAAAGTTGTCGTCCCCTGCGGGATGGTCCATGTCACCGTGTAGGAGGGCGATGACCCAGAACGCCAGGCCGAATGTTAGCCAGGACACCACAAACACCAGGCTGAATAGCAGGAACATGTATCGCCAGCGGATGTCCACACAAGTTGTGAAAATGTCAGACATGTACCGCTGTGACTTCTCATCCATGTTTGAGAAATTGACGTTGCATTGGCCAGCCTTGCTGACAAACCGGCTGTGGTACTTGCGTCTTGTGTGAATCTTGCCATTGCCGAAGCTGCCCACAGCAGGCATGGTACTTAGTCTCAGGCCTTCTTCGTCGCAGGACAGGAAGTTGTGTTGGTGGACCCTTCCCTCATTCATGCCTCGGTGGGGCACAGCCACGTGGGTTCACACAATCAGCCCGGTTCATACAAAACTGACCAGGCTCACGGAAAGTGCACCGCTCCGTCCAAAGCTAAAAGGTGAGGCACGAATGTAGTTTCCTGTAAAGAAAGGACAGATACAATATTAGTATACAACATTATCAATTATCGTATGATATCAACTAAGAACGACAATTTAAGGATATCACATATCTCTCTATCTATTTGTTGCGGCACTTTGTTGACTACAACTACTTTTTACCACTTAAGGACATACTTCTTCTACTCATGATCATTATGTACTTAAAATATCTAGACTCCTCTCAGGAGTCACTCACTGTCAACTCTATAGGACCTGCTGTTTAATAATAGCAGCTGGTTTACAAAGCTGTGCCAAAGCATGTTGTAATTTTACTTAATCATTTTAGCCTGTTGCTTTGTAACACATTTTTTGGATTGTTTTTCTTCTCAACATGTTATTTACAAAAATCTGTGTTTTAAAGCAATTTAGGACAAACCTGGTAGATGATTTTCAAACTGCAGACTATGTTGAAAACTTGGTTTCAGGGTAAGATATTTAACCTTGCTTTAAAGGATTCCAGTTAACCTAGTACATTTCATTCGTAGTGTATTCTTACATAGCCTACATTTGATTTTCTGTCCTACCTCCGTTCTCCCCTGGTCTGTTGGAAATACTCTGGTATATACAATACATGTTTCTCTGATCAACAAGGTACAGAAATAGCCAGCTAATCCAATGCCCTGCCATTTTATGTGACGTATCTTCTGTTTCCTCCAGCTGGCACAGCTATTAGAGTCACTGGAGTACTGTGATGAGGCTGTGTGATTCCCCCGTGAGGCTGAACTGGAAAATAATATGGGCTGAAAAAGACGGGGTAGAAAATGGGTATCATAGAAAACACAGCCTCAAATACAAATGGTTTGATGGAAGTTATCGATGGGATCACTACAGGCACATAATGGAAAACATATTTTAGGAACTGGTCAGTCCCAGTTGTAGCCTTCATGCAGTTTGTGCTGTGTGCTGGTGGCATAAATAAAAGCTGTTAACATGTTAACGTTGTGTACAACTGTTGTTAAAAAAAAGTCCAAGTTTGTCTTGGGTTAAAGAGTCTTCACAAATTACATATAAAAAATGATCTAATCCTCTTTTCTTTGTTTAAAGTGTCAGGTTTTTTTTCATACTTTTTTTCTGTACGGTAAAATTTACTGTAGATGTGATTACAGATTTTGGGAGTGATCCAGCCACCCTGCTGTAAATTCAATCAGAATCCTTCACACAGAAACACGTTACTCCAAGCAAGACAACTGTGATCCCAGCGTGTATTATTTGAAACAAGCTCATAGTGCTTAAGAAGACAAATTGTCTATTAATGTCATGGTCTAGACAACACAACTTTGTGGTAAACAAGAGCCTTCAGCTAAGCTAGTGGCTCTGGGAGACTCAGTGGTGCTTTGAGTAAAAATCCTAATTTCAACATGCTTTTGTAATATGTTCACAATGACAATGCTAACATGTTTAGGAGGTATAATATTTATTCACACCTTAGTTCAACATCTGCTAATTAGCACTAAATGTACAGCTGATAGATGTTTTATTAGTTTTACAGATAAATTAGTTTTATTGATAAATTTGACCTAATAATTGATGAAAAGTTATAAAACTAACCTTGTTCACTCAAAAGCACAAAAAGTTTCAACATTATGCTAGAGCAAAGGTCAAGGATCACCAAAGACATTGGGATGCATCCTCTGGGAACCACAAATGTCTGTATAAAATGTCATGGCTATAGTCATTGAGATATTTCAGTCTGGACCAACAGATAGTCATTATAGTGCCCTGCTACAGGCATGGCTAAAAATCTAATTTCATAAACATGCATTTAGGACCAAGAACATTGAAATATCCTGCAGATAATTTAGTAGTGAGTCTTCAGCATTAGTAATGATAATGAATTTTAAGTGTTAAGTTTCCTCTGATTGAACTTCACTCATTTCAAGTCATAGAATAAGACGCTGCATCATCAGACTCGGAGGGGGGACCCAGACGAAAGGACTTCAGTTACGGGTCAGCACAAGGTGACATTCTCGCCAGCAACTGTTTGTTTACTGATGCCTTTTAGAAATTATTATCATGAGTGATTAGGATTAGTCTTTTAGGATATCTGAGAACTCTATAGGATCGCAAGCCTGGCTGGTTGTTACACTCACCTCAGGAAAACATGGTAGATGATTACTGTTTGTTTTGTTTCTTCATGATGCACTCAAACACCAGATAATTTACCTCAGTACTTGTAGAGTGTGCAGTTATAAAGCAACTGGGTTTTTATCTTTAGCAAAACTTCCAAATGGGGTCACTAAGCCTGCTGTGCAGGTGTCCCCACCAGGGATACTCTATAGCTAGAGAGACATTAATATCCTGTGTATACAACAGAACAGGTGTGTGGCAAACAGCAGCTATCTGCACAGATTTAAATTCAGATATTTTTAAAACTTTCCAATCCAGGATGACAATAACAACAAATCTGACATTTTTTTTGTCAGTCATTGACTGGTGGTGTCTTTTATGCAGCAGTTGCTGCTTCTCAATGCTCTAGTTGCTAGGAAGCAGGATGTTGAGTGTCCAAAGGATATTAATATCTAATATTCTATGCGACTGCTCCTCAGCTCTCACAGGAGCCACACTCTGCCTGCTGGGCTGTGATCTAGGTGCCGGAGCAGAGATTAGTTTATTTCTCTGCTGATATTCACAATAGGAACTCAGTTCTCACTGAAAATAGATAAAACTATGACAGACAGTCCACATTAAGGGAACCTAGAGCAGGGCTACAGTATTATAGCTTATATATTTTCTGTCTAAAATCATAAGTGGCTTACCTTGTGTGCAATATTTCTGTTCCCAATAAATGTTGATTTCCAACTTTCCTTTTCTTCCAGATATCCAGGTCTTTTAGCCAAACTGCTGCATGTTTCTCCTCAGGCTTCCTTCAACTCTTCTGTTACGGGTAGAACCACTCTATCCTCCTGAGGCAGAAAAGTAAATGGTCACAGAGTACCATCATGTCCATGCCTCCTAGTTTTAACGCGTCTCTTTCGCCGCTCAATGAGGACAGCATTACATTCACTCCCACTGTCAAGTCCTCCAAAATTGGTGCTTGATTGATATCCAGTCGATCAGAAACAGACCAAAAACATAGAAAATGACTTTAGTGGAGCACTGAAGTCATAATTCTGAACCTCAAAATGACTTGATCACGGCCTGTGGGGTCCAGTCCAATCAGAAAAATCAATCCCTCACATGAATTATGTCATGTCAGTCAGACAGTCATGGACAGTCGGCAGCCTCACACTTTCTTGGTAGATCTGCTATCTGATCTTATTCTGTTGCAGATCCCACTCTGTATCCCACATCCAGTGAACTATTGCTCACTGCTCAGCTCTCGTCCTCCCCCTCCCTTTCATGGTGTCACTGTAGATACTTGGCATTTGGAGACTACATGCTCTTCCCCTTACTAAGTATTGCACTAGTGCTGGTCAGCAATACTCAGAGTTGAAAGAACTAACAGCTACACATGAACGATATGTACGAGAGAGTCCATATTGACACTTCCGCTGGTTAACCTGATTTCTTTGCTCTTTTCCTAGAAAGTAGTTCTTATCCTGGCACATTGGGTGTATTGTTGGTCCAGATGTAAAATCTACTGAATTACACACTTACCTAATGAAATAGAGAAAAATTAAGAGGTCTTTTACACCTATAATTCATGGCCATACTCTGTAATGTTGTCTTTAGTTTCCAACTTAAACCAAACAGATTACAGAGTGGGTGGTGAGATCTCCATTTTTACTCATTCAGAACGCAAGGCAGCTAATGTTGAAGAAGCTCAACTAGAAAAGCACACGTGGGCAGTGTCTTACTGCACGTCACTTCTTTGTCTTATGTCTGTGCATGCATGAATGAAGGAGGAAATCAAGAGTCTACAGTCAAGCTAGCAGCTCTGTGAGAGAGTACTTAAAGGGATCTTAAAGCTAATGTCTGCATGCTAACCTGCTCACAATGACAATGCTAACATGCTGATGTTAAGCGGGTGTAATGTTTTCATAAAAAGTTAAAAAGTCAGCTTCAAACAAATGGATTAGGATACATCATCTGGGAACCATGAATGCGTGTACATAATCTCATAGATGTTGAGATATTTCACAGAAAAAGTGAAAATGTTTGAGGAAGAGTGAAAGGATCACCAAAGTAGCAGTATGATTCATCCTCTGGGGACCATGAATGTATGACAAATCATGGCAATACATCTAAAAGTTGTTGAGATATTTCAGTGCGGACTAAAATTGGTGGACCAACGTAGCGAGAATTCATAGAGCCAGGTTGCTAGCATGACTTTAAAAAGTTTACATTGTCACTCTTTCTGTGCAATCACAATTTATTTCCAAACACCTCAGATTAAAATCGATCTGCTCTATGCAGTCTGCAAGCTACGACACATCTAATGTTGGTTTTTAACAACCCAACGGCAGACTGCCTTACCCAGGAGTTTGTAATTCTTTTGTGAGCTTCACTGGACAGAAACAGGATCTGTAGTTCCAGTACTGGTCTGACCCAGATTCACTCGAGAGGCCATCAAAGAGCAGACAGATGGGTGGAAACACCTTTCACACGTCTGTCTGCTCTGACACTATAATATGACAGCCATGGATGGCAGCCTCAGTATCAGTTTTCTGATTATAACAGGAAAACATATTTGACCTTTATGAGTGTTAGTACTGTTGAATAGAGGACAGACATACAAATTCCCTTAATATACAAGATATGACAATGCATATAAGATTTGACATTTTTAAAGCAATGTAAATGTATGTGTGTTAATTTAAGGAGCCTGTAGGGATGTGAACATCTGTGAGGAGTTGATAATATTTTGTTTTAAAGGAAAAGATATAACAGTACATATATTTCACACTGTTTATCTAAATCTTATTTGTTAGGAATGACTTTTAAGTGCTATTTAACAGTTAACAGCTGTTATGAAACTCTTTTGAAGCATTTGTTGAGTAAAATCTTCAGCAGAAAATGTACAGAATGTAACATTTGGTAGGCTATAACTTTAATTAAATTATAAATCTTTTTCGACTGCACATTTTATACCTTAAAGTTGCTTTCTGTGTGTGGGTGTGTGCTCCTGTGTTTTGAAGCTTTACATGCACACTATGTTACTGTTATTTACTGTTACTATGATGACAGGCCTGTAAATAGGTTATGGGTTCATTTAGGAGATGGTAGACCGATGTGAAGTGTGCTATAGGGACAGAGAGGGCTCAGAGCCCAGTCGATACCTCGTACCAAGCGAGTTATTTAAAGGCCGCCTCACTGCGGCAGGACAAGTGGGCCAGGCTCGACCACACTCATTCAAGACGCAGGCTGCAGCGTTTGATCACACTTTGATCACCTTTCAGATAATCAGCTCACACCCTTCTGATTCATTTCAAGCTTTATGTCATGTTGTGGTTATCCGTGTGTGGTACAGAAGATACCAGTCAGAGCACAGGATGTTTACTCAAAGCTCAGTCAGACATGAGCGTAACTGGTTCTGGCAGGACACTCAGGATCAGGAGCACGGCAGGTACTCCAATTATACAACTGTGTAACCGTCTGTTTAGTTCAGTCTCACCAGCACTCCTGCTGTTCTTGCTCACTTGCTGTGTTTCTGCACTTCCTGCTCATTGTTCTATTATCTATAGCTGTATACAATATCTTCACCGTGGCCTGTAATTACTGGTGGGAGTAAAATCAATCACACAGGTAATTGTCCCATTTATCTGCTGTTAACGCTTGTGTCACATCCTATTAGTACATGCATAGCTTACTTAACTACATATATGATAGAATTACACTGTGTTTGTGTCAATCATTCACCATTTATGCCTTTATAGTCAGTAGTTTTACCCCAAGAAAATAGGAGTTTCTTATTAGTGTCCACATTTTTGTGCTCTTTACTGGTGGATATGACAGCAGTGAGGATCATAAAGAAATTAAAAATAACATGAAGCCAGCTTAAAAAATAAAAAATAAATATTGCATAATTAACCTGAAACATCACTTGCAGCTTCCTAACAATAGAAAACAACATGCAGAACAACTTGAGTAAGGCAATGACAGTATAAAGGAGTAAGGTAGTCTGTGCCAGCTCAGATGCAAATGTGTGAAACCTAACAAAATCTATTTTATCACACTAACGAAGCTAATTAAGTACATGGCTGCTCTGACATTTAGCAACACATTGCACACAATTTTCAGCTGACATTAGCATTAGCACTAAACATTCTAGCTGCATAATAACAAAGGGCGTAAATATCTGGTAAACAACATACGTAATCCTGAGATAATACCGATGTCAATGAGTAAATAACCTGGTAATATCAAGGAGACTAGTTGTTGGTGTTCTAACTAACTATACTAACTCATAACTATGAATCAAGACTTAAGGTTATTACACTGAAACTACATTTCCAGGTAAGTATTTTCTCATTATTATAAGCACTTTACTCTATTATTACACCAACCTTTGTTACCTCCAGTAATGGATTTTACACCAATATTTCTACCATATCCTAATATTTCTTCCTCACCTTATCTACCTGATAAATGTGAGGAGATTTGCCTGTTGTTAGCCCATTATTACTGAGATGTTTTGCCGTATTCCTACTTGAGATATTTCTACACATTATAACCCCCCCTATTATTGCAAACTGCATATGTGGCATGGTGAGAATGGAAAGCTTTATAGGTGTAGCAACAGTAACTGAGCGGGGCTGGGTTGGGTAAAGGTCAGTAAGAAGAAGATTTACTGTATCATACCACCACACACACACACACAAAGGACTTATGCAAATGTGGAATTATGGGTTCAATGTCTTGCTTAAGGACACTTCCGCAGTGTCCAGGAGGGGAAACTGGCACCTTTCCAGCTATGATGCGCCTACGAACTGGGCTACTGTTGCACGAGAATGGTATTACACATGGTGTTACCCTGTTGTTAGGTATTACCCTCTTATTACCTTGTTATACATTGTTACAAGTGCTACTCCATTAGATTACAAGCACCCCATGATTGATTTTTTTTCTACTTCTTTGTATGAAAATGTGTTTAAAATAACAACTAAAAGTGTAATTCTGTCGAACTCTCTTTAAAAACCTGGGACAACATGTCTGCAGGCCTGTGTAACACAGCAGTGATCACAAGGAAGAGACAGAACGAACACAAATGTTCGAGATGCTGTAGAGAGAGTCTCTGTTGGCAGCCAGCACCGACAAAAAAAAACCTGAGTGGGGGAAGAGAGGCGTTGTGCACCCACCCAAGAGAAAGAAATGCTGCATATTCACAAGACACAGGACTTTTTTTAGGGAGCTGTTCACTAACCTCATTGCTCCAGTTATGCTCCAGAGCAGCCTAATCAACATCCTGCCTCTTAATAATAAAGTGCTCTCACCTTATGAAATAACACAAGGAGACCACGTTAGCACAAAAAGGACTGGAGGGTGAATTTCTTACTAGGTGACATCTGCATTCAATCAAAAACCTTTAATTAAACCTTTCTGTTACCTCATACAGGTGGATAGTGACGTTATTTTCCTCACTTAAGGTAAGACTGTGTGGGGCTATTTTCTGACCACATGCAATGTTCAGCTCTGCATATAAAAAGTTTAACATCATTGAAAAGTCTCAGTCTGTTCTTTTATCATTCATTTCTAGCTGACTGCTGCAGAAAGACAAATAATTCATATATAAGATCTTCAGTGTCACTAAAAGTTGCATGTCCATATCCGATACATCTTCACATCTTTTTTTTTTTACTCAAACAAATGTTGATTATTTGTTTATGACACGTTTTACTAACAGCACATACAAGAGTCGACTGTGTGCTTACCCAAATACCAATCCATGCCGAGGCTGGTGAGGCCAAACCGATGGTGGTGCCAAATTTATATTTAACTCAGGTGAACAATGTAGGATTTATCCATTGTCATGGAAACGCTGACAATTTTGAGTTTGAGCAAATAAATTGCATGTAGGTCACACGCCTCTGGACCTCGTTTTTTTAAACACTGTGATCCAAATCAAACTGGGGGAAATAAAAAAACATCCCTGCAGCTCCTTTGCTGTTCACACTGAAACCCCGAGCTGTGTCACATGTGAGAGGAAAAATAAGCAGAGTTGTGGTCCTGTCAGCTGCAGTGTAAACACAACTGAAATGTATGATTGTGGGGAAGCAGGCAGTGCTCACTGATCAGCGCTGCAGCCTCTTTGCTGGTTACAGTAATTGATCTTTGCATGACTAAATGGGCCACTTATTTTTGCAGCCTGAGCAGGTGCACCTGTGTGCTGGTGTTTCTACATCATCCGCTGATCAGTCATGAGCGCTGGGAAAGCGTTTGTGGGGCAGCTCGACTCAGAACAGACCCTGCAGGTGCACTACTCCACACACACACACACACACACACACACACACACATATATATATATATATATATATATATATATATATATATATATAACACACATACTGTATATATACACACTACACACACACACACACACACACGCACACACACACACACACACACACACACACACACACACACACACACACATATTAGAAACAAACTGAGAGAAGTTCATATTTGAGATATACTGTGTATGAGAATCACTTTCTTTATTCTGAACATGTTATAATCATAATAAATGTCACATAAGTTGAAACTATGTGAAAGAAATAATGAAGTAATTAAAATAAAATGAATGGCAGCACATGAGAGAGATATAGGTTTCACTATAATTATAATTTGGTTAAATTCAGTGTGTTTATCCATTGAGGTATCAAGATTAAGAAGACATGAAAAAATATGTTACAAAGGAAATTATCAGCTTGAAGGGACAGAATTAATGCAACACCAGGAACACTAACTTTATCGTAGGTGCAATTTTTCATTCATTATTTTTAAGTACCTCAGAAACTCAAATATCAAGAGAGCTACATACTGATACCACTAAGCAACAGAAATAAAACGGTCTAAAACTAAAATAGATTTAATTTCCAATAATATAAAACATAGAAAAGAAGCAAATTCTTAAATTTTAACTTGACTTCATGATCTATTGATGACTTGCTCACTTTCTGCTGAACAACTAATCAATTTATTGAATAAATGTTTCAACTGTAGCTCATTGCAGAGCTTTCAAACAGATTTTGCAGCATTCACCTGCAGTTGAAATCTTCAGAGCTAGCAAAGCTAAAAGAAATGGATCTTAAGTTAAGATTATTTTGTCAAACTGTTATTTCCCAGGTCAAGAATGAGCTTGGTCATTTGGTGGGTGACACAGTATGAACTCCACTTGCCCAGTCCAGGTTTTACACTCCTCAGGTCTTGTAGGGTGAAAAATCCTACCTGTCTGTTGCAAAAAAAACATGTTGACTTTCAGAAAACAAGTGCAGAAAAGGTGACACAGCCAGACAGAAATGCTCATAGGTGCAGAATTATATCCACGGTGGATAACATTAAGAATCAGCTTTACTCTTTCAAAGTGTCGGCTCACATGACACGTACGCTTTCACATGCCGGAGTCACAAGGAAGGAAAAATGAGTGTTGGGTTTTAATGAGGTGTGATGTTCCTCTTTAGGAATACGACTCCAACAAACAGAGCAACATCAAGATTGGGTATTCTGCAAGAATGATGTGATACTGATGTGATTGAAAATGTACACAGAAATCAGACCCCTAGAGACGTTGTCATTTACTGTTAAGGAGTAAGTGAAGTTAGAAAACCAACTTATAAAAGCTCTCCATGTAACTTTCTTGATAATTCTAGGTTTACGCGTTAAGCGTTACGGGGGTAACTGAGGCAAGCTGTAATGTATCTCTGAGTAATGTCAGGTATGGTACTTAAATGTCAACAGGAGGCTGGGTAATGGTTGTAAATAAAACAGTATTTCAGAAGAGATTACAAGATGTTTGGGATCAGTCTGCTCTGAAACCGGGGACTTCTCTGAGTTTTCTGCGTCTGTGTGACAGCTGGTCTGATGTTGGAGACTCTGTTGAAGTATGTTATCACTTGCAGGCTCTGTGCAGTCTTGATGCTCCACTAATGAGGCACAGTGTGTGTGTCCCACGTGAGAGACATCAGTGTTTTCCTGCACCAGCCTTCCTCATTAGCTGCCGGGGCTCCTGGGAGCTCAGATTCATACTGTGTCATACACTGTCACTGCATGTTGAGGCTGCACAGCAAGAGAGGTCTTGGTTTCTGTTTTTGGTTGACCATACAGCCAGGTCTCACACTGTACAGTTATCATGTTACCAACACATATCAACACTTTACTGTATGTGGCAGCAAGACAGTTTTCCGCTTGGACGTCATAAGTTTGGCATGATCTCCGAAAACGTAATCAGGCTATTAATGACACATTACATGAACTAAATTCAGGACTTTTGGCAAATCTTGACACTGTTTTTTAGTTTTAGTCGCCTATAACTTTTCAACTCATTAGGAGGGACTTTCTCCCGTGATGAGGTGTAGGTGTGTAGATGTGACAAACAAGTACTGGCTAACTCTGAGACAATAAGACTGTCTATCCTTACAGCATGCTACTGATCATAAGCCATGAATGTTCCATTTACATTTACAACAGGTTGTGCGAATGTTAGATTTCAGCATCACAGACAGTTATTTATTTTCTCACAATCAGATATTGTGAAACATAAACAACGTGTTTTGTTTAAGATGCAAATACTTTATTGTCTTTCTTTACATAACTGAATGATGCCAGAGTACAAAATCTTCATACATTATGACTAATATTTCCATATATTAAATAAATATTCTTGCACTTGCAAATAATTTTGGTCATAAAATGTCTGAATCTCTGCAGCAGCAGAGCAGATTTTAAACTAAAACTAAAAACAGATACAGGTGTACCGACATCATATCTGTTGCCTCTGCTGGGAGAGTAAATGTTGTATTCTGCTACATCTAGTGGTACAATATGTTAATCACAGTTTTTATACAACTGATGCAACACACTAAGTTATCTTTTAATAAAAACACAGGCAGTGTTAATAAGTTACACTGTGCATTGTACTGAATATATAAATAGTTTCTTTGAGATTACTCTGTGATATTTTATAGTAAAAGTTTAGAAATGTTGATCTAGAAAAGTTGTTGTTTGTTGCTCCCTCTAGTGGTTTTCTGATCAGGATGACTCAAACAGCTTCATTCTTTCTTGGACAGAAAGGCCTTCTTTTAAACTCTGCAAACAAAACACACATACAATAAAGGAAAATAAGAGATTAAATGAAGAGAAGGGTGAAGTTCTTAATCTCTAGTTAGTGTGACTGGACTCAAACACTTTAAAACGTTTATAACATTTTCCATTTATTAACTGACTTCCTTTTGATACAGGAACAAACTTTACCTTTGATCTCACTCCTCTGAGGGATGATTTCTCTGTTTTCTTCAGAAAAGCAGCATTATTTGTGTTTGTCACAGTGTCCTCTGAGAAAAAAAGAGGATAGGAAGCACAGAGATGGAAGAATTATTCACTTACTTGATGAGAAGATTGACAGAGGTACAGTGCAGTTAAGGTGGTTTTGTTACTTTTGTTCAGTTTTCTACAAAGCAAAGCTAATCAGCTGCTGGATGTTGCTTCGTATTGACTGTACAGACATGAGAGTGGTATCAATCATTGAACCCTTGACAACCTTTGCGAATAAGTATATTTCAAACTGCTCCTTTAAGGTTGATCTAAACTGAATCTGAATTTAGTCAACGTCAGACTTCACATCAAAAGCAGCACTATACAATAACCAACTAAAGAAATGTGTGTGAAGTCTCACACAACCTCCATTTTTTAATGTTCACAAAGCAGAAAGTGTCTCACTGGAGCTCTGTCCTGAAGCTCCTCTGCTTGGAGACCAAGTGGCAAACTTGAAATCTTCATAGAGTTTCTTGACACCATGACAGGGTTCATCCTGGATGTTTGTGTAGAGAGCTTTGAGCTTGTTCTGGGCATATAGTTTGTCCTGTTACACAGAGACACACAGTTCAGTGTGAAATAACAGATCACATTTTGGTTTTGTGAGATGCCCAGAAGTTTAAATAGATTTCAGTACCATTCGAGCAATCTTCAAGTCTTCTCTGAGAGAATGAGCTTCCTGTCTGAGAAACTGCATTTCTGCCTCCCTCGCTCGCAGAATCACCTGTAACATAAAGTACATCAACACAGTATCATGAAGTACTTATTATAGTTACACACACATATTTTATATATTAGACAGAGACTTTAAGGAGAGTTTATGACGTGGTGCAAAGACACTTACCTCCATCTCATAGAAGTCATTTACTTGAGGGGCAACATGTTTCCCATTTAGAGAGGAATGCAGCTCAGACATTTCATCTGTCTCCCTCTTAAAGGACGACAGGGGACAGAGAGACAAGTTACACTGATATACAGACGTACACTGTTCACGTCATCAACATGTTGAGTTTATACAGATGAAGAATACTCAGCTGTTCAGTCTGAAGCCCCTTTGTTAAAAGAAAATATTTATACCTGCTTCTTTTTGAGCTCCTGGTTTTCTTTTTGGTACTGCATCGAGGATTTTCTCTCTTCTTGTAGCTCCTTGTTCAGGTGAGAGTTTTCCAGGCATTTCTGAGTGTGCTGAACCGACAACACCTCGAGCTCCTTCTGCAGTAACTGTATCTCCTTCCTGCAGCAGCAAAGCAGAAGCACAGATTATGTTGTACAGTAAAGTAAGTGAAGAAACGTTACTATGTGATAAATATTTGTTAGAATACCAATAATAACAAGTAAAGAAGCTATGAGAAAAAAATAGCTCCCAGACGAAGCCCAGTGGTTTGTAGATAGATAGATAGATAGATAGATAGATAGATAGATAGATAGATAGATAGATAGATAGATAGATAGATAGATAGATAGATAGATAGATAATAATAAATGCACTGAATGATGAAAAAGTAGTAATTCCCTTTTTTAGGTACTAGTTATTTAATCTATTGCTAATAAAGATTTGAGTTTCCTGGTTCGAACCCCAGCTGGAACATTTCTATGTGGAGTTTGCATGTTCTTCCCATGTCTGTGTGGGTTCTCTCCGGGTACTCCGGCTTCCTCCCAAAGACATGTAGTGTGAGTGTGACATGTGACATGTAATGTGAGCGTGAACGTGTTAGTCCTGTGATAAACTGGTGACCTGTCCGGCTGGGATTCACTCCAGCTCCCTGCAACCCTAATGAGGATAAGTGGTTATGAATAATGGACGGATTAGACGCACATCTGTGTCTATGTCACTCTCTCACTATCAGCCCTGTGGACAGCGGTCAGTGACACAGGTCATGACCTCAGCTGCCACACCTGCAGCTAATTGTCTTGTTAGTTAATTAGTTAGAGGGCTTGTTAGTCTTGCCTGTCCCCAGAGGAAACTACAACAGTGCGGTGAAGCTCCTAAGACAGAGATGATGCTGACAATGCTTTGTCTAAACATTAACATCACTATCAGTCCTCATTTGAACCCCAAAGTCACACTGACAGATGAGCTGTGACTGTCCCACAATCCTATACATATACATGTATGTACATCCAAATACAATATGAGTTTATATGTTAGCATTTATTAGTATTTCTATGTGGATCTCCACCCGGAGGAAAGAGCTTAATCTGAGGAGAAGACTTGTCAATGGTGAGTTTTGTTGTCTACCAATTATATTTTTCAAATCTGTCTCGAATAAGAAATAAATATCTTTAATAAAAAACAAAACAACATCCTACTGTAACCCCTGCAGAGTTACCAGTTGACTGTATAAGGTATGCATCACACTATAAAGTAGTCCAATACAATGGCCCTGCAGTAAATGCTGCAGTAATAGAGTAAGCTGTACGTAGCTTCAGTATAAGAGAAAAAACAAATGCTGTGATGTGAAAGGTCCAGTCGTCACTCACTCATGTTGGACGTGCAGTTGTTCAATGTCAGCATTCTCCTTGATGTGATGAGACAGTCGACTTTTCTCCAGCTCCTGTTTATGGGCTCTCCTCATTGCTACAATCGCTGTAGAAAGACATGACAACTTGTGTAACTGTTTGCCAGTTCAACCAGTCAGACCCCATGCTATTACAGGAATGTACTTTATCTATCATAGCTAAACTAGAGCCCATTGTTATTTATATATCTCTATACATGATCTGATCTTCTTTACCTGCCATTGTGGCGGCTGTCTCGTTCTGCAGCTGCTGGTCTTTCTCCTTCAGAAGTGCGGCCACCTCCTTCTGATGCTGCTGCTGTAGATCACCTATCAGCTGCCGGTGCATTTCCTCCATAGCAGAGAAATCTTCATCACAGGATGCCTGAAATTTAGAAGAAAAGATAAGATAGGATAAGATAAGTAGAGAGAATCTATAGTTTCAGATAGTGATATCTGATGGCAAACTCATAGAAAACTCTTTTAACAGTGATAAATACTTCATATGTTTTGAAAGGTTGTAAGAAAACAGACAACCTGTACTATGTTCTTCACTGTTTTGTCTTAAGGAACAGTTCTCTTCCCACTCCAATAAATCATGAACAGCTTAGTAACGAAATCAAATGGAATTTAAGATTTACAGAACAAAGTTGATCTGTAAAAAAAGCTCCAATTGAGTAGAAGATACAGTAAGAGACAAAATCTTCCCTGAGTTTTGACTTTTCTTGACCATTAGTGGGACAAATAAAGCTGTGGATTGTTAAAGGCACCAAGTATCTGATGAAGAAATAAAGTTTTTGTTACCTTAAGTTTTTCTAGGTCTTTCTGGTGAGCCTCCCTCGTGGTCGCTGCATCACTTCCCACCATCTGGTTCCTGAGCTCCTCTTTTGTTTTTCTCTCCATCACAGTCTGGTCTGGTAGGGAGGAGGTACTCCCAGTGAAAGCAGGTGCGTCTGCACAGGTTTTGGTCTGTTTCTCTTTGGAAACACTAGACTTGGTGTAGTAACCATGCAAGTGTTTCATCTCCTCTTCATGGATCTGTTGTAGTTCCCTAATCTTCTCTTGAAACTCTGTTTCTAGTTTTTTCATCCGTTCCTCGTGATAGTCCTGGATTTTCCGGATGTCTTCCAGGAGTCTCTGGTTCCCAGCCTCTACAGATGTTATCTTCTGCTCAGCACGCTCTAGTTCATCTCTTAATACACTGTTGTCCTCCTGAAGCTGACGTAAGGCGTGATTAAAAGCCTCCTGCTCATCTTTTAATGTCATATCCTGCTCTTTGCACAAAGCTTGCAGTTTGTCCTGTAACACTTCACTTTGCTGTAGCTCCTGCTCTAAATCCAGTTGCAGCCTGACGGACAAATAAATCAACTTTGCCTGCTCCTGCATCCAGTTTAAGTCGGCTGCAGACGCACTTTCCCAGTTATCCTCATCACTCCACTCTACTCCATTGTCATCAGAAATCTCCTGGCAGAGCTGGTGTAAGCATTTCGCACGTCTTTGCAGCCGGGTTATAACTCTCTCTAACCACTCTGGTTCTCTCTCTGCCTCTTTGACACCAGGTTCATTCTTTTCAACTGGTTTTGTAGCTCTTTCTAAACCTCTGCTCTCCTCATAAGGATCTAACTCTGGTGGATTGATATCTGCCAGACCTTTCCTTTGATGCTCCACTTCTTTATTACTTCCTTGAGTCACACTCTCGTATTGCTGCTGAAACTTTAAGGAAGCATAAATGAGCTCTGCTTCGGTACAGACTCTACAGATTTCCCTTTCATTGTTGTCACATTCTTCTCTTTTTTCTGCTTTTGATGCTATTCTTTGGGAGATTATACTTTTGTATCTGTGTGCTGCATCCCCCTCATCCACTCTTGGTACTAAGGATAGTTGTGCAATGCCATGTTGGCTCTGAAGGACGGACACCATTTTTTCTACTACAAATAGTTCCCTCATTACACACCTCCCAACACTTTCCATGTCATCCTCTGAGGGTAATGTATTAGTGAGTTTACTTTTAGCACTAACGTTGCTCTCAGCTCCAGCTAATCTCTCATCATTGAGGATCTTGTCCTCTCCTTTGCAGGCGTTATGTGACTCATGCTGTTGTCTCTCTGCGTCTTTCTCTCCTTGCTGAAGGCAGGCGGCAACAGTGGCTAGTTGCTTCTCAAAGTCTGTAATATTAATCGGGGTGGCTTGAAGCCTCTCTCTGCAGGCTTGTATGATGTTCAGTGCAACCCGAAACCTACCAACGAACATCTTGCAGCGGATTTCTGTCTCCTGGGCAAAGCGCTGGCTCTGCTTGGCCTGACTGTGAAGAAGCAGACTGAGGTGCTGAGCGGTGGCTCGGCTCCGAGTGAGCTGAGAGCAAAGGTGGGGATCCTGGCAGGTGATGTGACTTTGGTGTTCCTCCAGTCTTTGCATAATGTCCCTTAACTTCTCCTCTGTTACATAAAGTTTGGTTTCAAGCATCTGGATCACAGACAGAAACCTTTCTGGGTCATCTCCTGCAGCGACCATGCTGTGATATGATGAGTCAATCGAGTGACAATGGCTTCTTGCAGGTTCAACGGCATTTGAGCTGTTAAACAACTGACCACTGTCTGTTGCTTTTGACCCGCTGACATCGACAGTGAGAAGACCACTTGTCTGTTGTTGTCTCTCATTTTGCTGAGCAGGCTCTGAGGATTCATCCTCCAGCCGAGAAGAGGCACAGGTGCAAACTTTCAACACTTCATTCAGCTTCACTTCTGTCTCCTCCAGGCTGTTCCCTAAGACCTCCATCTTCAGCAAAACCTCACTCAGCTCTTGCTCCTTCCTGTCCAGGAGTCTCTCGTAGCCTTCTCGGATGTCCTGTGTTTCAAACTCCTTTTGCTGCACCTTCCCTAAGGCGAGCTGCAGTTCCTCGCACACTCTCTCGTATGAGTGCTCCAGATTGTAGTAGTGTGTCTCATCTGTTTTCAAGCGGCTTTGCAGCCTGCTCACCTCCCCATCTGCCTCAAATAACTGATTCTGCAGCTCTTGACAGCGCCGGTCGAGCTGCTCTCTTTCCTCTTGAAGTTTCTTCACAGCAGATACTGTACATGCTAGCTCCTCTTGAAGCTGTTGTTGAGCCTCCTCGATTTCCCTGGTCCAGGTTTGAGTCTTATTCAAGCTCCCCACCTGCTCTTCAGCCCTGTCCAGTCTCTCCTGAAGGTCTTGCGCGCGTTGTTCTGCCTGTGCCAGGCTAGCAGCAAAGCTCCTCCGTTCTCTGTCCTGACTTGCTTGAAGAAGCATGAGGTGCTTCTCCAGTCGAACATCCTTGTCAGCCTGTGCTTTTTCATTTGCATGAAGTTGAGTTGTCACCTCTTGGAGGTTTTTCTGCAAGCGATCAGCCTCCTGCTGGAGAAGGTGGAAACTCTGCAACTCCTGCTGCAGCTGTGTAAAGCAGGACTCGGCCTCCTTCCTCTGCTCCTCACTGACGCTCAACTGAGACTGCAGGGACGCCACACAACGCTCCCACTCCACCTGCAGCTCATGAAAACGCCGGCGATCTTGCTCCAGATGGGCTTGTGCAAGTGCTGTGGCATCACCTGTGACCAGTAACTGTGCTTGTTGAGCCAAGAGATCTACTCTTCGCCGTAGTTCAGCTTCTCTGGCTTCCTCCTGATTCCTCTTTTGAGCCTCCAGCTCAGAGCGGAGGTCATGGTTAATCTTCTGCAGCTGCTGTAGAGCCAATGCTTGTTCCGAAGACGAGTCTGAAAAAAGATCATTCTATAGAACAATATAGAGCTTTAATTAAAGACAAACTAAGGACTCCATAAGTAAATCTGAAAGCAAAACTGAATTCTCTTACAACTTATCTTGCCTTTTAATGGTAGAACAATGTGCATTTTCACAAAATGGTAGAGGGCATCACCTTTAAAACTGAATAAATTAGTGAATATTCATGTTTGAGTGCCATCTGTGTTATACCTGTGCATGAACACTTTCATTTGAACGCCTCTCTCTCTCTCGTTGTAGCTCATCGAGCAGATTTCTGTTTAACTGCTGGAGTCGAGACAATTCCTTCTGTGTTTGTTCCAGCTGTAGAGAAATCACACAAAACAGTTATTCATGTTTTTATGGATTCAGGTGATCAAACTCATAAACACATTTATGCACTTCTGATATAGCATTCCTTAGAAAATTGACATGGCAGAAAAAAATAAACTACACACATGATCTCACCTCTTTGACAAGTTGCCCAGTTTGCCGCTCACAGGACAGTTTTTCCGTCGCTTTCGTGCACTCATAGCTGGTGTTTTTTGTTACTCGTTGTTCCTCACTTGCTTTAACTTGCTGCTCTGTTTCACTCTGCATGTTTGGATGTTCATCACAGCACTCATCATTTGGCTGCATTGTTGTGGAAGTCAAGCTGTCACTTCCAGCTCCTTCAACGCACGACGACGCATCTGTCACACCTGGTGCACAAAGTTATACACAGAAATAAATTTGTCACAATGTGATATGTACACATGAAGAATAACTCGGTTGAGTGGTAGAGCAGGTTGTCTATTAATCGAAGGGTTTCTAGTTCGACACCCAGCTCCCCCAGTCCAGTCAAAGTGTCCTTGAGCAAGATATTGAACCCTGATGCATGTATGTATGTATGTACTGTATGTGTGTTGTGACTATTGAAGGTGTTTGATTGTAATAAGTCATGGAAAATCTGTAAAATAATGGTCTTTCTCGACAAAACCTTGACTGAAAATTTCATTTCAGTTTTTGACATTTATTTGAATTCTGATTAAGATTATTTTTGTTTGCCAGCCGCTGCTGCTGTGAGTCATTTGACCGTTTTTTAAGATTTTCTTTATACAGCGTTATGTAACAATATGTAGGTATGTATGAGTCTCACTGTGACTGTTCCCCGGTGGAGCACATTCAAATTTAAATGATTCAAATATGATTTAATTTGTCTGTGTGGCTCCAACAAGAAACTTACACTGTAGATACGAAGCGCCTTCATCCTCCTCCACCTGCAGTGTAGGACTGATGGGAGACAGAGCAGAGGGGGTGGAGGGTGAGGTGGGGGTGGACAGATGAGAGGAGGAGGAGATCATAGACGATGCCGAGCTTCCATCAGCAGATCTCTGCTCTCTCTCTGCCTGCAGTTCATTCTGCTGTGGATGTGTTTCTTCTGCACAGTCACTGGTTTTGTGCTCTTGCTGAAAACTGTTTGGGTGTTCAGCTCTCTCCTCAGCTGACTGCGAGTCTGGTTGCTGTGATTTCTGATGAGTCGTCTGCTCTGGGAGGGAGCTGCGAGGAAAGAAACTTCTTTAGACTATACTACTCAAAGGGTAATGTCATATCCACTAACAAGCATAAAATGCTCAATAAAACCTAAAGGCAGTTTAATACATTATATCTACAAATCTGACAGCAATCATGCATAACTTAAAATAAAACAACTCTATTTACCACGTGACGTCAGGGGCAAGACTTGGCCTCACATTCTTCAACACTGCTTGGACCCAGTTACGTTTCATCCCAGAGGTCATAGCACAGAGTGTGTAGACTCCATCTCTGGTCTGTGGAAAGAAAATTACTATTCATTACACAACTTAAAGAGAACAGTAGTGGTTTCCAGTAGTATTTATGGTCATTAACATCTTGTCACAGTTTCTCTCTAATGTTGGATTACCACGATTTACCCTCAATGTTGTGTAATATCAAAGACTTGACCACCTTCCTTTACATTTTTCTAATGTAGTATAACGTGCTGTGAAGAAGAATTAGGTGTGCACAGAGTGGTGAGTAGGTACAGTACAGTGCAACACAATACAGTAATAAAACTGGAATATTGAAAGTTTTGTATCAGGTAAATGCGAAGGCATCCAAAACAAGACACAACAAGTTACAAGTTATAAGATACAAGTTAGTACTAACAAAAATACAGCAGTTCTGGAGTTACAAAATGCTTTAATTACACTTATTTTGGCAAAAGAGGAACATACTATCAACTTTTGAAACTGCTGTGTCAGGTATTCCTTCAACTTTTCCCAACAAATCATTGTGTGGGCAGGCAGATGTCAACAATATCATTTTTTACTGAAGTAATTGCCGGTAAGCGTATTGCAAGTGTAGTAACACCAAGAAAGAGCAATGAGAGACACATACTCCCAGATTAGTTTGTTAGAAAGTTAGTAAGTAAGCATCTTTACCTACAGGGTGAAATCCGACAAGTGATTGCAGAGGAATAAATAATTCACAAAATAAAGGGGGAAACATAAGAAGTGGGGTTGGCAGAGAACACATTTGAAAAAAAAGTGCTGTTACGACATATAGGACGACATCACGCCTCTAACAGAGGAACCCGTGAAAAAGCCAGAGACGCTACAGCAAACGTTTTGACGTTATGGAGATTTCTTCATGTGGATCCCTACTCCAGACATAAGTTTAACAAAATAAAGATTTTGTGAGTGACAACAAACCAAAATAAACCGTTTCTAATTTGCCTTCACAAAGATCATCCACACCAAACAGTCTGCGAAACTCAAACAATCCTGGTAGAGAAGCCAAAATGATCACAGTCACAAATGAGCTGCTGGTATATTGTTTTCCAGCTTCAATAAAAATAAAACAACATTGCTTAAAGACCCCTGATTGGTTAGACACTGCCACATACTATTACTGTAACCTTTAAAATGTTGGTACAATGAAATGTTTTAGATACAAAAACATCTGACTTCATCATGCCTGATTAAAAACCACGTCGATGCCCAGTCAGTTCTGCTCAGTTCCACATCTTATAGCTCACACGTGATCATACATACTGTATATCATCTTTGAACTACAGTATGTGCGTTATTCATTTATTTGAACTATTGAACTCACATGAATTTGAAAACCACTGTTCTTCTGAGTTGGGTAGTCTGTGATGTCAAAACATGTGGACAAGTTTATCTCACCGTCCACATCAGCTGCCTGAAATGAACAATCAGGGAACAAATATCTGTAACATAAACCTCCATCAGACTTTCACTCACAGTTAACGTTGAGTAGAGCGTCATATGTCTGGGTGTTTGATGTCACGCTTGAAAAGTTCGTGATTTTCTTTTACCTATTTAAGTTTGCTAGGATCAATGTCAGACATATGAGCTTCTTCTCCAACTGTAAAGTTATTTGTTTATTTTCATTTAACAAAGCAGATTATTGCAGAATACCAGCGCACCTCCTCAGCTACTGAATCTTTGTAGAACCTCAGGATTTGGTCAGTCAGGACAAACCAGTGTTGCTGCCACTATAGGAGACATATTCACAGTCAGAGCAGATCAAAATTTTTAGCTTGTCAGACCTGTAATCACTGCTAACATTTTAAGTGACAGTGAACTGACAAATTCACCTGTCCTGATGCTTCCTGTCGCATCATCCATCCTTTCTTAATGTTGAGCAGGTCAGGCTGAAGAAGAAGCAAAGCATCTTATGCGCCATACCAAAGAAATACCATCATAATCATGGCTTGTGTTGCTACATGCAGACAGCAGTAAAAAAGCCAGCGATTGTGGTACAACATAATCTTAAACTTGTGTCATGATCAGACTCACACTAGCAGAGGCCTCAACATCTCTGCACTCGGGGGATTTGAGCCGGCGGTAACGAGGGAGGGACGAGCGGTTCAACTCCTGGCACAGAAAAGAGGTTAACTGATGCTGAGGTTTTGTTTTTGTTTTGTTTTTTTTAACTTGGCTTACAAATCATCTTCTCTGCTTAAAGTGGGTCATCACTGAGTTGAAAACATAGAGGATATGTACCTTAAATTAACAGAATTAATAATAAGGAGCAAGAGGAGTTTGTGTTTGTAGCTTCTTAAATTATTGGATTCCAATTTCACTTCAGAATAAGTTTAAGTAATCCTACGCTAGTTCTTAAAGTTGAACTGTACTTTCCACTCACTATGTACATCCTGTGATTCTTCCTCTATCAACACTTTTACTGAAGTTTAAATACATGCATATCAGAGGAGCATGGAGCGCATGGAGACATGTATATTACTGCATTATGAATCTGGATCTCGAGAACAGCATGAACTTCTCCCGTGAAGGGGCAATGCAGTGCAACAGAGAGTTCAACAGAATCAGCGAGACAGTGTTTGATAAGACAGATAATCATGCACAGAAGAAACAACAGCATGTAAATAAAATATGGTGAATAGCACTGAGCCAGAGATGTGGCATGCTGCCAGTAACCAACAAGAAACCAGACAACCCCTACCACTCACTGACTGACTATATGAGTCAGTTCCCATCGACTGTGCAAGAAGATACAGAACCGTTAATATAGATATGTAAATCCAGCATCAGCAGTCATTCATAAATATGAAAAAGTAAAACTAAAAGTACCTGCTTCTTTACTTTGTTGCAGTGATGATGACATTCAGCAGTGGATACCAAAGAGGAGGAAGACTCCTGTGGCTGAAAGGAGCTGCTGGTTTTCATTTTCTCAGCATTATCACCACAATGCTGTTCTTTGTTATCCCTTTAATGATCAAAACATGAATAGAATAATTTGTTATCTGTTATTACTGACTGCAGATTACTAACATGTATCATTATAGCACATTAATTATAGCAGAATAACGACACAGAGCGACCATAAAAAGAAAAATCCAGGAGCCTTTACAATTCTTAAAAAACAAACAAATTTAGAAACAAGAACAAACCTGATTTGCTCCTCAGATGAGGACAGCTGGCCAGAACTCTGAGCTTTCTTTTCTGTGGTTTGTCCTTTTTTAACTTGTGAACTTGAAACTGCATCTAAATCTGTTCCAGAGTCAGTAAAGAAACAACAGCTTCTTTTATTATATTTATCATAATTTCTTAGAAAAACTTCAGAGCTTAGAAATTAAGGAAAACTAATAAATAGCATGATAATAAAAATTAGATTTTTTTTAAACAAGTAAATATACTTAAGAACTTCACATAAATTAAACAAAAACAAATTTACCGTCTGCAGTGGATCTCTGATCGAGTCTGCTGAGAGAGCGGCTGTTTCTCATGAATGAGGCAGCGGTGAGAGAGGATGTGTGGAGGGACGAGAAGCTCCGGCTGCTGCAGAGGCGGAGAGCCGGTCTGGTTTGGCGAGACGTTTGTCTGGTACCCTGTTGGCCAACGCAGCCCTGGTGGCTGATGCTGCCTCTTTTCAAAGTGCCACCAACCTTACTGCCACTAGCAGTGGAGTCAGTCCCTCTGCTGCTGAGGCTGTTACTTCTTCCATGACTAACACTGGTTTTAGATGTACTGCTGCCAGCCTGTTTAGCTCCACGAGATACAGGTACTGTTGATGCTGCTAGTTCCTTTGGAAGACAGAAAAATAGAAAAATACTAAACAGTGATTGTACTGGGGGGGAAAGTTTTAAAAATATAGCTCTATATGGTTTTCAGATTTGCTTAGCCCCATCCCAACCTGGACTCTTTGACACATACAATCCAATCACCACTGGAGAGAACCTTTTAATCCTCACAAGAGCTCTTAATTTGCTTAAGTACCAACTGACCGACTCTGTGATTGTAGACACACACACACACACACACACACACACACACACACACACAAACACACACATTAAACTTAATCACACTTGAGCACCGGCTGGAAAGCCATCAGACCTAGCCGGTCTATTCCAGTCTCTGGAGATGCAACCCCCTCAAACTGCAGAGGCAATGAATCTGTGGCCGGACCACAAGACAGAGAAATCAATTAGAGGAGGCTCGAAGAGTCCTGACTTAGCAAGTTGTGCAGGTTGTAGCTACGCTGATTTGATCTTTGGCCATTGATGAATACATGAATCAAACCAAATGCATGCAGAAACGCAAAAGCATAAAAACAACAGATAGTCCAATAATTAAAAATTTTTTTTGAAAATTTTTTTATTTTATTTTTTTTTTTTTTTTTTTTTTTTTTTTTTTTTTTTTTTTTTTTTTTTTTTTTTTTTTTTTTTGGTTTTTTTTTTTTTTTTTAGGTTTTGACCCCCAAAGGTATTTTGGGGATCTAATTTTCAGGACCTCACATGATCCAGTTAATGATGAGCCAATTTCACAACTCAAAACAATTGTTAACAATACTCCTGTGTTGCAAATCATGAACAAAGATTTAACCCGTGGTCTTTATTGTCCTTTTATGAATGCCTCATTTCTATTTTTTAAATAGTGCTCTATATTTCAATTTTCCAACACCACAATCAAAAACACCTAAAAGCCATTTCTTAAAAGTCAAATGTTGCTTAATCATGACTTTGTAATAGAACTTTTCTCATTTTAATCTGTGCAATAAATCTGCGTCTCTGAGAGCTTCTTATTCAGACAAAATTCAATGCTTAAGGTCATAATGCGCCACTAAATCACCAAACTAGCATTTTTCAATTTTTTAGTGAACTTACCTTCCCTCCTGTCTTCTGTGTAGGTTTGTTCGTCTTTGAGTTGACCAGGGCCTCAGGCCACCTGCTGTATAAGATTAAAACAGCTAAGCATAAGCAAAGCTGCACTTTCAGAAAACTATTTTTATTTGGCTATATTCAAAGATGATTGCTGATATTTTTACTTGAAGGTGTTAAAATGTTAAACCATACGATGTTTACTTGTAATGAATAGCTGGTACATCCAAGTTAATGGAAATAGTATGTAGTAGTTTGCAAATATCTGTGTTGAGTGGGGAAGATCTTTACAGTTATTTTTCTCATGAACACAAAATATTCTGTTCTGCTTTATATATATATCTATACTGACACAATTATATGAGTGCAATTCAAGATAGATAAATAAATCATTACTTTATGATGCTAGGTGTTACAAAGGACAAGAGAATCAACTTAATAACAGAAGTATTATATTCAAGTTACTGATTATTTCTGTGGAACGATGCAACAAGATGTTCCCCAAATTAACTTTTAATAATACAATACAAAATCATCACTGGTGGTCAAATAACTGCTGAAACAAATTGTCTTGTTTTGTTATTTAGCTACTTATGACACTTGAGAAGCTGTGATTGCTTCAGAGGAGATGGAGGAGCATTTTACATGCAGGAAATCACTGCCAAGAGTGAGCAGGATGGTGCCAGAATACATTAACATGATTTGGCAGCCGCTAAGTGTAATGTAGAGGCTGCATTCAGAGCAGGGATTAAATAACGTTTTAATCTATACCACATTCATCTCTCTCACATCAAGACAGAGAAATCACTGCCAGAAAACTGATCACACGTAGAAACAGAAGGTACAGGGTCAATATTATTTTAGCAACCAGCAAAACACTGAACATACTCACTGTTTCTTCTCATTATGATGCTACTCAGATACTTTGTTACTATTGAGATGTGTGTTATGTTATGGTCACAACAATGTAATAATCAGTCTAATTTAGATAAGAGACAGCTCCCTTACCTTTGCTTCTTGGACATCATTTTCAATAGAACAATGAAAAAACACTAAAGAGACTATTGAGATAAATGTGAGAACTCCTGGTTGATGATTTTATCCATCTGCAAAAGAGAGGCGGTCTACCTCTCAACAAACAAGTAGAACAAATCACAAACTAGTCCCAATGAAACACACACACACTCACAGACACATAATCCCATACAGAGTTGACAAACTCCATTAGAGTTTTGTAGGATTAGGCCAACAGCGTAACAGGATTACTACTCTGTAATTTTAGTGATCTTGACATGCCTGCCTACAATGTCTAGAAATTTCTGTCAAGTTTTTATCAAGACACGCTATTTAACTTACATTGAGCACAATTTATAACAGTAGTGGAGATAAACACATGGACGCCAGCCTGTATTTAGTCTGCACACTGCGACACAGCTGTCACTGTGGATCTGTGAGCTGTGACCTGACCTGAGCTACTTAAAAAACTACTTCTTAGATACATTACATTGCCTGAGTAAAAGCACTGCTTATACACCAGGAAATCAATTATCACGCATTTAGAGCTAAAGTGCTTGAACTAATTAATCATTTAAATGTGTGTTTCAAGGCAAAAAGTGAACAGCAGTAGACTGAAATATAAGTGAAATTATTTAAATAATTAGTTTAAAGATATATGTGTAAAATAATATATATTGTAAGCTTAATTTTGTGCCATGAGACAATTTTAAGTAGGTGTAACTGATATTATCAGGTAATTAACGTGTTTATGGTGCTGTTAAACATTCAAATGTGACACACACTATACACTATATGTCTTTTTTAATCCCATATGAGCTTCACTGACATGAAAGTGAAATGTAAAAAGAAAACATCATGTTACACATTTAATATGACACTGAATGTTTTCATAGTGCCACAAGTAAGGTTAGCACATTGTAGCTTCCATCTCAACCACCAACAGGCCATCACTGTGATGAACACACAGTGTCCGGAGCATTACCTGTGCAATAACCTGCAAATGATAAATCCTTATTCTTACTGTTTACATTCAATTTTTTGTTCTTTTAATATGTAAATATCATCTCTCACACACAATCTACTCATGCTGTACATACTGTATATACTGTATGTACTGTAGTATCTACCTACCTCGTGTACATAACACAACCTGCTGTATAAACTAAAAATTTATTTCAGCATCCATTGTATCACCAGATCTTTATTCTGTCTACAAATGTTATTGTTATTTATATACTTACTTATATACTTTCTATCTGTACATAGTTTTTATGTTTATGTTTACCTGTCAAGCTCCATGCTTTCGTCTCATGTCTATATCTGTATGTACATTGAGAGCAGAGTGGAAACCGGAGTCAACTTACTCGTGTGTCAAATACCTGGCATAAAAAAAAGCAATAATTATTATTACTATTATAATAATTCAGAAGCTCTGATATATTCTGACCATTTATTGATTAATGTTCACTCGGAATGGGTGTTTCGTTTGCCAAATCTCGACCTAAATTAAACTTTACAAGTCAAAGACAGGTATTAAGCTAATTTAATTTAATATGGTATGATTAAACTTGACTCACTCTAGGTTTCTATTTTCCCACTTGACTTAAATGCAGCATGTGAAACATTCACGGCCAGTCAGAAAGTTTCAGCTCTCTCTGACATTAAAAAGTTTACTCTTGTAATCTATTACAATTAAATTAATCAGCATATTGTAATAATCTTAATCTTTATTTTACCTTCACTCTTCTCTCCTCTCTCAAAACCCCGGCCGTTGATTGGCTGGCCTGTCACGTGACCTCACAGCTGATTTCTCTGTTTTGCTTTGACCGTTCATCATTTTCATGTTAGCCATTTCTGGGTTTAGCAGCCTAGTAGCATAGCGATCATCGTCCAACTTTAAGCGAGCTTCACCATGGCACAGGCGGCGCAGGCGGCGCAGGCAAATGTCTTCGACGCCACCAGCTCTCAGATCCAGGTGGAGCACGACAAGAAGCGCCGACAGTTTGTTATCAGACTAAACGGTGAGTTCATTACATTAGCGTGCTAACGTGGCTAATGTTAGCTCAGATGTTGGTGTTTTCTTGCTGCCTGTATCATCGTCGTCGTGCCTTTATTGATAACTTCAGCTGCCATTTCACGCACAGAGGGGTTATTTATGTCGTATGCTCGCACTGTCACGTCTTTATTTAAGATATTATTTCATGCCAGGAGCCGAAAAGACGACACTACTTTCTTTCACTTGTAGCTTCACCAGCTTGACGAAAACATTTTCTTCATTCCTCTCCTGAAAGCAAACACGCAGCTGTCACCGACACCCACTCATAAAAGACGCTCCTGAACATTAGTTATTATTATTAATGAAGTTGAACAATCTTTACAAGTTAAAACATCAATCAAACTCCTTCATTAAACGTTCATTGTCACTCCTTTTACATGGGTTGTTGCATTTGTTTTCATTTACACTAGTTATTTTTGGCTTTGTTTATTATGTTTTAAATTGTGATCATATGTGTGTATGTTCAGGTCAGTCCCATTTAATGTTAAATGGAGATTGTTTATGATGATCTTGTGTATTACAGCTGTGTGAGATTACAGGAAAAACTGGAACTGGTCATCGACTCTTGAGTTTATCTGTCTCTCTCCACCCAGTTCTTGTTGTACCTGACTCGATTGTTATTTCCTTGAAGTTACAGGCTATTGACTGTGGCACCACATCACATGGTGTCAAACCAGTAACTCTTGTTTTGAGGTCAAATAACTCATGCCATGTCATATTGAGCAGCCGTGTTGACTGCAACATGATCAATGACTTTAGTTAATGTAAATGGTAAATGGACTGTACTTATACAACGCCTTTCTAGTCTTCTGACCACTCAAAGCGCTTTTACACTACATATCTCATTCACCCATTCACACACACTCACACACTGATGGCATTGGCTTCTATCTGATCATCAGTTTTAGGAGTTAACCATTGAGACACATTCACATTCTTCGGGAGCAGTTTGGGGTTCAGTATCTTGCCCACTTCGACATGCAGACTGGAGGAGCCAGGGATTGAACCGATCATCTGATTAGTGGACGACCCGCTCTACCTCCTGAGCCAAAGGCTCTCATTGTAGCATACGATTGTGTTGCATTTGTGAGGTAGATGGCGTGCTACAATGGGTTGTGTGTTTCCGTGGTCACAGTGATGAATTTTTGTGATTCTCCTATATTAGGTTAGCCTTTAAACAGTAGTATTATCAGTCTCGCCTATGAAGGTGGTGTTAAGTTACAGGCAGGAAACTTGGGTTGGGTGAAGACAAACTTAACACAACCAAGAACTTTGAGTTCTGTCTGCCCTCAGGATCTCATGATCGCGCAGTCCTGCTGTATGAATACGTCGGGAAGAAGACGGTAGACTTGCAACACACCGAAGTTCCAGATGCTTACAGAGGGAGAGGAATAGCCAAGCACCTGGCCAAGGTAAAACTCATAAAGTCCGGTTATTTTTGCATCAGTCAATCTTAAGAAAAGAGAATTTCTCATCTCAAGTTACATTTGAAGGTGCAATACACATGCAAATCAATAACCACAGCATCTATATCAAATGTTGTCTAAAAAAACCCTCAGTTTAGATGTGATTTTTATGCTTCTGTGATGGCAGGCAGCCATGGATTTTGTGGTGGAAGAGGATCTGAAAGCCCACTTGACCTGCTGGTACATTCAGAAATATGTCAAAGAGAATCCTCAGCCTCAGTACTTTGAACATATTTATCAATGACCCCACATGGCGCTCTGACGGAGAAGAGAAGGAGAAAGAGACTCCCAGGGAATAAATACTGTGTGGCAGCATGCTTTGGAGTTGTAGGCTGATACACATCAAACAAAGGACCTTCCAGGCTCTGTTAAACATGACATTGAGTGACTCCAGAGACAACTGAACCTGTGGAATAGACATCTATGAGCTGAGGATGGACGCTCACACCAGAAACAGGAAGTGAATCAGCTGGTCACAACTTGTAAAACCACGAGCAAATAAACTAACCAAAGCTGAAGCCCTGTTACCTCAGACAGTAACCTTCAGGATGTATACCTATCACTGACTCGAAGCGAGTGTAATGAGAGCAGATGTGAGTCAAATCTTGAATTGTCCTCCTTTGGACTCACTGGTTGTGAGCAGCGCTACGAGATGGCCGACCCAGACGTCCAGGATAGTTTGGACGGACACAATGACGGCTTCACTGATGCTCAAACTGTGATGACTTTTATATTTCGACACCCTTTTTGATATCGTTTTGTTTTTCTTTTTTTAACTTTGCTTTCACTCTTCTCCTTAAAGTAACGGTAGGTAACGTTGGAGAAACTAGCAAGAGACAGAAATCCCACTGACTTCCTTCCTTCCTCCAAAGCCACAACACCAAAATACATTTCCATGCACACTAAGTGCAGAGTGTGCACAGGTAGACATTCAGGCTGAATGAAAATGATTGGCTGGGCTTATTCCAAGCCTGCGACACCCACAGATACCAGATTCATTACCTGCCATAACTTTTAAGAAATTGCATTTCTAGGGCTAAAATTCTACTTTAGTAGATTGTAAATGAAAATATCTAGTCGAACTAGCTTGTCAAAAGAGTTTTTCTATTGAGATGTAGACATAAATCTGGTGGGTAAAAGGTCATTTTTAATGTAATTTGAAGACATTTATGTTCCCAAACTTTAAATTTGGTCCCCACGTTACTATATCAACTTACGTTCTTCCCGGTAACAGAAATTTACTGCTTGTATTGGAGTCATAAATTAATTAGTCAAAGATGCAGGGACTTGTAAACCAAAGAACACAAACTGCAGAAGTCTAACTCTGGAGATACAATAATGAACAAGCCTCAAGAGATCATTTTCTCCATCGTATGTGTTGAATATTGCAGACATGCATGTGATAAAATGGGTCTAAAGCTTGTCACTGTGTGGTGCAGCACCTCAGTATGGATATGGATAAATATCTCTGTTCAAACCAGCATTTCAAGAACAGCACTGCTATATTTAGGGCATTTGCATTTTGTGGTGTCCACTGACCTTTGTTCTGTCATTCATTTCTTCCATTAGCTACAAAGCTTCTTTCTTCAGCTCATGTCAAAATGATAAAGGTCATCATAGAAGAAAACTGTAACTGAAAAATAAACTGTGGTTTCCCATTTTTTGGCTCTTCGGGAGCTTCTGCTGTCGACAATCAAGTGTTGAGGAGAAAAATCCCTCAGGTTACTCAGCACACTAACTCTGGCAGGATGTACATCAACATGCAAGGCAGACTCTCGTTCTGCTTTAATCACTTCAAGAGGTAACTGCAGGAAAACTTTCCCTTTGTAAAACTTTCCTTTAGGTGACACACCCATTGATAGGCCGAGGTGGTATTTCATTTTTTTGTGTTTTATATTTGTGGGTTTTTTTTCTGGATGGGAAGTTTTGAGCATGTGGCTCTACCAAATGCATCAAAATGTACCAATCCTTGTTATATTGTTTTGTGCTTGAGACTTTTTTCCATTCTTGTTGTCTATAAATAAATAAATCAAGTACTCATCACATGATTCAAGTCTGTATTTTCAGTAAAACACACACTCCCATTCAACTTTAAAGAGAATATGTGAGATGTATTTGCACAAATATGTCTCAGTGAGGACTGGCGTTTGTTTCAGTATCTTGATGTCCACCTCAAAACAACGTATTACATATCAGCAGAGTGGAGTAACCACATGTACAGGAAATCAGAGGGCTACATAAGGACATAAAACTTTAAACTATGTATGTATGTCTTCACTTTAATAAACACATACAAACAGCACACAGACTTAAAGAGAAGCTGTAACAGCTTTTCAAACACAGTTTTGTCGCCATCTGGTGATGGTATTGTGAATGACATTGGTGAACGCTGTAATTTAGTGTGCTGGGTCAGCAGAAAAAACATGCAGTAGTTTAATTTGTGTGCTGTGAACAACGCAGGGGCAAAAACTCCTCAAAGGGGTGAGACAGAGACAGAACATCTCCCAGGAGAGCCAGAAGAGGCGATCTCACTTCACTGCAGTGCTGCAAACACACACACGGTACCACAGTCAACACATTTAACCAGCTTCACATGAACTCAAAACAATTTGTAAACTCTAATGGATGTTCAAAGTCTATTTCATTGAGCAAATGTCAGTCAATGAAAGCAATTTAGGACTGCAACCAGGGCCAAAGCTACCACTGCAGACACTGAAGTCATGCCCTCTGTATTATTTCTGGAGGTTTTTAGTAACTTCACCAGTGGTACTTGGACTAAGACTGGGCATTGATATCAGTGCCTATTTAATATCTAACTTTGAGGAACGTCGACTAACTTGACCCTTTTTATTTGATTAAATATATCAAACTACCCAATGTACAACTGCTAAATAATATTCTGAAGTGAGAGAAGGGTTCTGGTTTCAATCAGGAACTATCTGGTCCGGAAAAAAAGTAAACAATTGGACACCAGTTTGGATACCTATCTTAAATAGGTATTGATACTGGTATTTGATCCCTTAATAGGATCTGTTATGGTGAAATACCCAGAAAGGGCTCAGTATCTCTCCACCAGGATTGTTTTCTTGGGTGTGTGAAGATTGAAACAACATTCAGATGTTTGTGATGGGAAATTAAATTCACAGTAAATATAATTGACCTGTTAGCTGGAACACAGTATGAAAGATTATGTGGTCAGGATGCACTGAAGAGACTCGTGACCTCAGTTAGACCTAAAATCTTGGCTACAGGCCTGACTGCAACTTCTTCTCTTCATTTTAGATTAATCGACTGTTTTCATCTGTATATTAATAAATAAAACATGAATTCATCAACCGTTTACCTACAAATAAAGTTGAAAGGATTTTTGGTTCTATATTATATATTCAGGGGTGTTAGGTAATTACAATGGACCACAGGGTCAGCTATTATGACATGCTATAGCTATTGTATACTGTATTGTGTCTTTTGTTGTCTTGAGATCTCAGATTAATTATGTTGTTATCTCGGAGTCAAGAAAACAAAGTTTCTTTATCTTGAGATCTTAAGAAAATTATCCCGTTATTTCGTCATAATGACATAAATAACTCTAATAATAGTAACAAATTATGTAATTATCCATACAAAGAAAATAAATAGTTCATTTAATTGTGTATTTATTTATATAGTTTTATAGCTGTAGAATAAGCGTTTAATATTGTTATAGATTGCTATAAAAACTATGACAGAGATAGGTCTGCCTTTTCGAGGGTATATATAGCTAATGGCACCATTTGATATTTAACATGAGTTCCTCAGGTGTATTTCTGAGGTGGCAATATGTATGACTTGTAAGGGCCTGTTCTCTGAACAACACATTGTTGGAGGGTCTGTGCTGCACTGCCTGTGAATATTTAATGTCTTGAATGGACCGTGGCATGATTAAATCATAATTCAAAAATCACAGCTGCAGAGATCTTTTATCGGTTTGTTTTGCATTGATACGTGACTCCCTGCATGAAGAGGCTCTTACAATAGTTGTCACAGTGGCGCAGTGTTTGGTTTCAGCTGGTCCCACATTCCTGAACGTAACCATTACAGTTGTTTCATCCAAAGCGCCTCGGGTTACGGCACGCGGACGGGCAGAGCATACCAGTGCACGGGGACACAGAAAGACAGGGCACAGGGCACAATATGGGTAAGTACCCGGAGGTGTACGAACACACATTTTACTATAAAAACAAGAGATAGGACACTGTATTCCACACTGTGTACAGTATGCTCCAACCGCTGCATGGAGTCTACTTGCCCAATTAAATGTTGAACTATCTAAACGGCTCCTGTATTTATTTATTGTTTAATTTAAATATATTAATTTATATGTTTTAAACAGACATACCTCCGTCCCTTTGTGTTAGATTTATTTTAGAATATGGTCTGACCTCTCCAACTTGTACGTGCCGTTCGTAACGGCAGGTACGCCTGTCTTTATAGCATCATGGGAATTGTAGTACGCACTCGAGTCCAAGCGATTCGTCGACTGCGTTTGACACACTACATTACCCAGAAGGCTGGGTGCTGTCATACGTCAACTGCAATCACAGTTGTATCTCCAACATGGCGTCGCTGGGAAGGAGGCGCGGTGTCCCAGTAAGCAGGGAGAGGTCAGTTATACCACATCTTGGCCATTAAACGATGATGTTTTAATGTGATACGTTGTTTTGTAGGTGACACCGTTCGCCAGACCCAGAACATGCACATCATCTGGGGTTTAAAGTCAAACGCCAACGCGGCAAGTCTGAATTTTATCCCATGGTTAGCTAACGTTAGCTTGGCTAACGTGTACGGCTAGCTACCGTTAGCGGGGAAACAAACTGGCAGCTCGTGATGTTTTGGTTGTTTCACACCAAACGATCCCGGGCGGGAAAAGTTGCGTTTAGCCGTGAGTGAGTGCCAAGGCGGCTGTTGTGATACATGCTTAACAATCCTTGGCTTGAGCTAACAATGTTTGTCGACCTGTTCCGGTCCTCAACTTAGCTGGCCAGACCTCCAACTTTCTACCATGCAAAGCGAGTTAGCCAATGCTATCTAACCGACGCTCAGGTACATTATGTCCCCCAACACGGTGGTCCTGAAATGAGTTTCACTAGTACCCGATGCGCCTTCAAGTTGTTTAGCGCCAATGTCCTGCTGTCTTTGTAGCCAGATAAGCCTGGTGTCTGTCTAACCTGAGGTTAGTCGTTAGGGTTTGCTTGTCAACATGTACTGAGAGGCCGTTGACACTGATCCACACGCATGTTTAAAGATAATTTACAAATAAACTGAAACACATGAGTGTTAGGAACGAATATATTAGTCGATTAATCAACGAGACATCAACAGGAAATAGTTAATTGTATTTATTTGTTAAGCTAAACTGCAAAAAAACAAAGTTGTTGATTACACAATCCCAATATGTTTCCCTACATTTCACTTTATGGAGGTGTTTTGTTTGCAGCAGTTCGCCTTTGAAAACTTGTGATGACCACTGTGCTAATTTTGACATTGTGTACTTAGGAATTAATACGAAGCAAAATGACTTGTGCAAGTATAAATATTTGCAATAACAGGTGTCCAAATGTGGAGGACACATTCGTGAAGGTGAATCGAAATGGGCTTCATGCACTCGCCACATCTTGTATTCTGAAGGTCACAGACATCAAGATCATCATCTTAACTAAATGCTATCAAGTCATGGAAATTGTGTGTAGCTCATCATGTAGATGATACAGTACAGTGGAATACTGGTTAATGGCAACAAATTACACACTGATATTTTCCAGTTGCAGATGATAAGTCCATATTGTGCCTTTTTATTTTAAGTTAAATCAAACGTATAACCTATAAATGCATGTCACAGATTTTAAGTTTTGTTAGCAGCATGTATTATGTCATGATATGGTAAACCTTTAAAATAACTAGCTGCGAATGTTTGTCTTAGCTTTGTAGACAAAAAAATATTCATAAAAATGTAGGCAAACCAGTCCTATATCTACTGAGGCTTGTCACTCTCTCTCTCTATTCTTTCTCTCACTTTCCATGCTGGGTTTTCTGTTTCTGCACAGGGGAGTGATGGCAGCGACAGATTGCTACATCGTGCACGAGATCTACAATGGGGAGAATGCGCAGGACCAGTTTGAGTATGAGCTAGAGCAGGCACTGGAGGCCCAGTATAAATACATTGTTATTGAGCCCACACGCATCGGAGATGAGACGGCCCGATGGATTACCGTGGGCAACTGCCTGCACAAGACGGCCGTGTTGTCAGGCGCCGCTTGCCTCCTGACGCCACTTTCACTGCCTCCTGAATACTCGCGCTATGTGGCGTTGCCCGCTGGCGCCCTCAGTGTGGCCTGCGCTGCCCTCTACGGGATTTCATGGCAATTTGACCCCTGCTGCAAGTACCAGGTGGAATACGACAGCCAAAAACTCTCGCGGCTGCCCCTGCATACACTCACCTCCTCGACGCCCGTGGTATTGGTACGCAGGGATGACGTCCACAGAAAGAGACTCCATAATACGATAGCACTGGCTGCCCTGGCGTATTGCGCCAAGAAGATCTACGAACTTTATGCGGTATGAGTGCACTCTGAAGAGGGTTTAAGAACCAACAGAAAAAAGGAAAAAACAAACAAAAAAAACAGAACCTATCCACCCCAAGATGTAAGAAAAGTGGAAGTCACGTCGATCAGGCCCAGCAGTTAGCTTCACACATGTGGTGGGTGCTTCCATTTTGAACTTTGATCAGAGGGATATAGTTAAAACTAGAAGGAATTGTTTTTTCCCTTACATTTCCTTTACTTCTATGTGACGACAACAGCACACTTATCTCCGTAGTACCCTTGCGCCTCCTCCCCTGCGCCCTCCACCCGCATTCTTGACACCCAACAAGCTAGTGCACAAGGGTATGACAGCAGTTCCTCCGGACTGAATCGTATGGCAGTCGAAATGGACAGAGATGTTTTGAGTACCGAGCTCTCTCCCCCCTTTCCCTCGTAGTTTTACTGTACCCCTTTCTTGCTGATCAGTACATCACCCTTTCATTAAACATTAGGATATTTCAAACTCACTTTTCTGTATTTTATTTTACTTTTTCTTTTTTTTTTTCATTAAATGGATTCTACATGATGTCCAGAAAAGTGCGAATAGCTGCAACTTATTTGCGATTGTGTCTTGTTCATGTAGATTTTTCTTGTTTAAAAGATCTCATGTGACAATGTCTGTGGCTCAATGTCCTCCTTGGAAACACTACGCAGATACTAACTTTTGGAAAGTCACATTTCACACATGCTTCTAATAATGTATATTACATTAAAATCAAGCCAAACCCTGAGAATTGAAATTTAAATATAGTCATTATTTGACACTACAGATGATATTTACACAGCAACGTCTAAATTCATTTTTTCCTGTATATGTTTATGCAATGGTGCTTCTTATGAGTTGCTGTTTAGATCGGCATTTTTAAAATTTGGGGTCCCACGAGGAGGATGAGTTGTGATATAACAGAGCGACCTGCAACAATTAAATAATAAAGTGGAATTAAGATGTGAGTTAGTTGAATTCACATTAATTGCATTACAGCCACTGATTTAAAGGTAAATCTTATTTAATTGACTCCCCACAAACACTTTTATTTCTTAGCTAATTAAAACATTTTTATGGTGCATCTGTTCATGACGAGTTTCCTGAAGAGAATTTCATGTAAATCCCTGAAAAGCTCCATTAAACAGTGTATCAGAAATAAATCCCATCTGTTAACTTCAAGGTTTGAAAAATGGTGGCGGTGTTTCAGTAAGTGGTGTGATCACACATTATGCAAACAGCTGTGACTGCTGGCGCTTGCTGCATCACAATATTTTGTTAAATTATTGTTTTAAAATGCTTTAAAATGACTCCAGTAGGTTAGCAAAGAGAGTTCATTTGTTGAAGTTGTTCAACTGTTATTGTTTTCTATGTTAGTGCGTTACATAGTTTAATGTGTGCAGTGTATGAAAGCAGCACGTCGGAGTGACAGGCTGTAACCTGGGCAAGATTCAGTTTGACACATTGGGTTTGCACCCTCAGCCTTTGTTCAGGTTGCGTTGGACCTGATGAGCCACATGTGGTGGCAGCAGTTTTGCATTTCCTGCTCAGTTACTTTGAAACTGCATAAAACGAAATACATTTATGCACACAGATTATTCAGATACTAATGAGTGGAGACAGAGACACTGACGCACAGGGATAAGTGCACACAGAGACGACCTGAGACAACCTCATTAGTTTGCTGATTTGAGGCCAGAGCAGACTAATTATCTGTCAGCTGACACTAGTGCTGATCCACAGGAGATGGGCTGATTGATGGACTGGCTTTTATCAACCATTTTCAGGCAGCACTACTGAGTCTGGCGGCATAGGACATAGCCCCCATCATCATAAAGATATTACTATAAAAACAATACAATATGTAACATTAACTCAATATGTCTCTACTGACAGTCATGGGAAAAGATATTCATATACTTTTCATTCATGTCTCTATCATTTTATATCATTATGAAAATGTCTTTTTTTTTTCAACCTTGTCTGGTCTTCCTAGAGTTATTCCCAAATGTTTTGAAAAGGATGTATGACAAGGAAAATAATAACAATAATAATTATTATAATTATAATTATAATAATGATAATAAGTCAAGTCAAGTCAACTTTATTGTCAATGCTGCCATATGTACAGGACATGCAGAGAATTGAAATAGTGTTTCCCTCATATCCCTGGTGCAAACGACAATATACATGAAATATAAAATATAAAAAATATATACAAGTTAAAAGATATCTAAGAAAAATACGGCAAATCTAAAAGATATAAACAGTATAAATATGGCAAATATAGCAGTATAAACAGAATGAACAGTATAAACTGAGGTCTATCAAAAAATAAAAGATGTGTACAGTGTAAACAGTATTGTAAACAGTTGTTTTGGCATTGAATTGAATGGTAATGAATAATAATAATAACAACAACAACAACAATAATAATAATGGGCTCTGTAGTTTTATTTAGCTGCTTACCGACAACCGCAGCAAAGACTTTGCGATCCGGAGACACAGAAATGTGCGCGAACGCCACATTTGTTCAAACTGGCTTGCCGAACTTCAACTCCCACAATTCCTTGCGGCGAACTTGACCGGTTGGTAGCCCCTTAGGAAACACCGCCTCCGGTCAGTTCATCGGATCCTCCCAGACAAACCCGGAACGGCTCATATCACATCATATCACGTTGTTGTTTTGGAAAACAAGACAGGTGACCCAGAAACTCAGGTGAGTTTGACTACAGACGAACACTCATGAATGAGTTGGCGGTTTATTACGGCGTGCTAACGTTAGCATTAGCATTCCCAGCCGTTTATTTTAGAGGGAAACTAGCTCACCTGTGCAGTGCATAACAAGGAGTATAGTTCAATGTTTAACGTCTAAATCTGTTTTACATCGTGTGAAGATGAATGTTGACATTGTCACCAATAAACCAGCTAATTTATGTATTTAACCAGAGCACGTTTTTATTTTCAACACGGTTTATTTAAAGGTAGCTTCAGTGATTTCAAGAAAGGCACAGTACCTTTATAAACATGCAGATTTATGCAGCAAGTTCATGTCATGGCAGACGCCACAATTAGAAATATGTGCAGCTGCAATGACAGACAGGAGGACAAAACATACACACGATAAAATATTCAGTATGCATACTGTTTTTCCACAGTGACCCATTTTACTTTGATATTCAGTATCCAGCTGATAAAGTCACTTGTTTAAAGACTCAGCAGTATGTATTGAAGATATAGAGAGTAGTATAATTGCTCCTCTGAGGGCAGTTAGAGAATATACAAATCTTAATACTATTATTACTGCACAATGAGACTCTAACTTGACTAAATGCCATGTTATTTTATTATTAATATTAGATACCGCTGTGCTACACTTTATTTCCTCCCTGTGTGTGTGTGTGTGTGTGTGTGTGTGCTCCTGATGTGATAGTACTTGTCACTGTTGCCATGCTGGTTGTTTGTGTTGTGCTTTGGAGACTGGACAAGTGGAAGAGGCTTAACTAAATGCACTGGACATTAAAACATTCCCAATCCCTTTGGCATGGGGGCATGAGAGATTACCAAACACGCATGTCAAGGTCACACTGGCTCGGTTAAAGCCCCCTTTTAATTCATGATAAATCGTTTTGCCTCTAAACTGTCAAAAAGAATGATAAATGATTATGACGAGTTGGAGGTCAGGAGTCACCTACAGAGTAAAGGCGGTCTTTTGCATGTTAGCGGTGGTGGTTGTTCTCACATTTTATCTCACAGAGATATATTTAAATAGACCTTTGTGTTGGACTTTTATGTACAAGAGCAAAGGATGTGAATGGTGTCTTCTTAACTATGTCCTAATGTGCCTAATGTTTTGAGCAGATAGCTTGTGCGGAGAAGGGAGGGTGACTGTCAGCCATGGAGCGTCTCATGGGAGGAGGAGTGCTTCAGCTGCTTCTAGCAAGTGCGGGGGTCTTGCTGCTTTACCGGATACTCGTCCGCCTCAGACCAGGAGCTCCTCTGAAGGATGCTGTGGTGGTCATCACAGGGGCGAGCTCTGGACTGGGGAAAGGTCGGCATCTTGCTCGTTTCTTCCTCTCTGTGGATGCTTTCTACAAATCAAGTTAAAGTTTAAGATTCAGTAACACATATCAGTGTTGTGTAAACGTGCTATATATTCTCCATGAACAAGAGGTGTGTTTTCTGTTTTGTAGAGTGTGCACGGGTCTTTCATGCTGCGGGCGCGAGGCTCGTGCTGTGTGGACGAGATGCAGCCCGTCTGCAGCAGGTGGTCCAGGAGCTTACAGTGAGTTCAACAGGTTCACAAAAGGTGTGTACGATGCTGATGGTCTTGAGATTTTATCCCACTAGATTCCCCACTCTGTGTCTCTCTATTGTATGTATGTATGTATTAACGAATTTACATATTTCCCTCCTAAGGAGGAGTCACAATTTGTGATTAGTTAGGGTTAGTTTTGTTTCTGAGAACCTGCTATTGTTTTATATGAGAAAAGAAACAGTTTCTCTCAACTGCAGCTCTCTTCTTTATATTAAAGTTCCAAGAATCGTAGAATATTTCAAAGCAGTTTGAACACAGAGGTAGTTGCAGTGAGGTGTGAAATAACCGCGCTGCTCTGTTCTGTCCGACCAGCAGACTTACACTCCCAGCACCGTCATCTTTGACTTGGCTGACACGGACACGGTGGACAGAGCTGCAGAGGAGATCCTGAAATGTTACGGACAAGTGGATGTCCTCATTAATAATGCTGGAATCAGTTACCGTGGCAACATACTGGATACCCACATTTCAGTTCACCGGGATGTTATGGAAACAAATTACTTTGGGCCCATTGCTCTTACTCAAGGTCAGTGAGGAGTGCAGCCTGGACTGTTGACCTGTTTTAAAAGCTTTTGGATGCCAGATCTGAGCAGAATATGTCATAAATATGTGGGGGAGCCAAACCATGAAGATAATGTTTAGAGTTTATTGCTCTCATGTGATGGGTTTGTTGCTTTGGTTACACAGATAACATCAGTATAACGGAGTTAAATGTTCATGGACAGATTTCTTAAGAGAGGAAGCACAATACTTTACATACGTCTGCAGTTTCTCCACTCATAAATTCTTCTTTCCTCCCTCCTCAGCTCTCCTGCCCTCCATGATTCGCCGGCGCAGTGGCCACATCGTCGTCATTAGCAGTGTCCAGGGCAAGATAGCCATTCCTTACAGATCATCTTGTAAATTGTCTTTCCTCATTTAATTAACGCACACAAATACCCAAGATGTTTTTCAGTCTGTGCTTTTGGTTGGAGATGAAGCAGGACTCTCTGGTTTTGTCTGTGGACAGATGCAGCCTCTAAACACGCCACCCAGGCCTACTTTGACTGTCTACGGGCAGAGATCGACCGCCACGGGATTGCAGTGACTGTGATCAGTCCTGGGTACATCCGAACCAACCTGTCGGTCAACGCTGTCACAGGGGACGGCTCTAAGTATGGAGGTGAGGCAGTGAAACAAGTGTTTTGAGTATTAACTGACTCAACTGTATCATTGATGTATCATGTGTTTTGTTTGTGCACTTCTAGTTTTGGATAAAAACACAGCAATGGGTCGGGACCCCTCAGATGTGGCTCAGGCGGTTCTGAAGGCTGTGCGTCAGAGGAGCAAAGATGTTGTTCTGGCAGGACCTCTGCCCTATCTGGCCATCTACCTCCGCACACTGTGGCCTGCACTCTTTTTCAAACTCATGTCCTCTCGTGCTCGCAAAGAGCAGAAACCTAAAGACGAGTGATGCAGCAGCAAAGGCCAAGAGGCTCGCAACAGGAGCATGTTAGAGGCACGTGGACCAAAACATAACGGGACTGCTTCACGTGGAGGCCAAATGGACAGGAGATGTAAATCTCTTCAGTAACACATTACCTGTTTGCTGTGTTACCTGTCTAACATCTGAAACAAGCCAGAGACCTTTGTGTGGTGAGAGGAATTAATGTTTAAAAGTGGCATTTGAATGTCTTTTACTGACAAGACTCAAAGCTGTGCTGTCGTGAGCATGTGATGCCATTTTTCAAATCGACTCTGGACATGGATTTGTTATGCAAATAAAATGTTTAAGCTGTTATCTATTTGCAGGAGTGTTAATGGTTAACTTGTAATTTAGATGTTAATACTGTCTTTATTCTTTAATTTAATTCCCATTAGCTTCCACAAAGAGATCACTGGTCCTCCTGCGGTCCACACAAAAACAACATTAATAAGACGACAATTTAGAATCACACAGTATCGATAATAAAGAAACAACATACATGAAATAAAACTACAGATCAAACACTATGTAACATTAACTCATAATAACAAAGACAGAAAGCTACAAACACACGGCATCAAAAATAAATTAATATAAACAAAAATTATCCAAAACAGCAATAACAAAATAACTACTATGCGATTCATCAATTTCTTTTTGGTTTTTGGAAATTTGTTTTTGATGTCTGATGTTGGTGGAGAGCATACTCCCAGTTCTCATCATACAATGGTGGACTTGCGTGGTACTACTAGAGTCGTTATATATCCATGACAAAAACCAGTATATACCTTAGCTTTTCACAAAGAAAGTGTGGCGTATTAGTTTGCACGAATAATAAAACATTAAATTTTAGTTTAGCTTCCACAGTTAAGATAATTGTTTATGCATCTTACACACATTTCCACACAAAGAACAATGAAGAACTAATCTACCTGCTCTGTTCTGTGCAATTTATAGTTTGTTTTAGATGTTTTTCAGCAGATGACTGGGCTGTACTCCAGGTATAACAGAACAAGTCACTGAACTACATTATCCATAACAGTGGAACATATGCTCGAAATAATTTGTATCAGTAATTGATTTAATTTAACACCCAGTAATTTGGTAAGTTGAGCTCTGGGGTGTTAGCACGAATGACCTACGACTAAACACATTTAGTTAGCAATGTTCAGTACTGATTTGTTCATTTGCACCCATTTAGTAACTCTTTCTCAGCTCCACTAGTGTTGGTGATGCATAGAACTAAGTTGAGTCATCAGCATACATAACTACATCTGCATTTTTGACAACATATTGTAAATCATTTATGAAAATTGAAAATAAAAGCGGGCCCAAGCAACTCCCTTGTGGAACACCACAAGATATTTTATGCTGTTTAGAAAAACTGCAATCAACATCCAACCAAGGTAAGGCAGAATTAAAGGTGAAAAACATTTAAGCCTCATCTGTCAGGAAACCTTTTAAATAATTTTACCCTCACTGTCTTCTTCTGTCCCACTCATAAAAATCACCCTTAAAAGCTCACAGTATCACATTTTAATGAGATGAATGAGATTTCATTTGTAAACCTGACACTGTACTGATGTCCATCTGGTGCCGACAGTAGAAACAAATATGAGAACAACATAATCAACCAAAATGCAGGATGTCATAAAGATGTTTTGGCAGATGATCTACCTAACACACATACTTTGGTTAAAAAAGCACACTTTGTCTTTCTTAGAGATGTGGTGCAGCACCTGACAAGCTGTTTCTGGGTCATCTCTACCTTATGGCACACATCACTGAAAATCACCCTCAAAACAAAGTGCTTTTAAAACATGCAGAGGAAGGAAAGACTGCTCATGTCTGTCGAGAAAAAACTGGATAGTGATCAGTTTGATTTCCTGTTTTGAGGCCAGTGAGTGTTTTATCACTATTACAGGGGGGGTGTATTGTATTCCTGTCCTGTATATTCGTGTTGACTTAATCAAAAGGAGATGGTGTGTCCTACTGACAGGTGAGAAAATATTTTCTTTAATGCGGACAGTCAGAGATTCAGTATGGCCACATGAAAACATTTTGAATTTGAACCATTTCCACAAAAAACACAATGAACACAGAAAACAAGTTGTGTTTTTTTACTATCTTTATACACAGAATAAAAACACCTTTTACAAACTGAAAACTTTAAACAGGTTTTTTCCTTTTTAGATGTCATCTTAATATTAAGTTAAACAAACACTTTCTGAAATGTTAACAATAAATAGTCCAAATAACAATTTACATTATGTTACAAAAGCGCAGTGAATACTGGAATTGACATTTGTACAAATAAATCCTTCAACAAAAAAACAAAAAAACAAAAAGCCAGATTTAAAGACAAAACCTGCTGTTTATTCCTAAAGATTCATCTTCATTGTTTTCTATCTAGTGTGAGAAGATGAAGTCTTTTTCAGATGTCTTTCACAAATGAAGAAACATCACAAGAGCTTTTACATTGTAGAGTCAAAGCCCTGCAAGGTGCTTAAAGGAGACCAACGTTTTAAATCCCATTTGTGGAATGACAACAAGGGCTCTCCTACAATGAAGTTCAACATGTTGAGACAAAAAAATACAAACACTGCATATTGATGGTGCTGGTTAATTGAAATTCAGAGAACATCTGGGTGCACCGAGACCGGACTTGGCTGATGTGAAAGGTATGACGACCATGTTTAGATGCCGACATTAGCCATAGTGTTTTCTGAGCATCCAGCATCAGTACTAGTCAAAGGGGACTTAATATTTTGAGCACAACCAATCTGAACGTTTTACTATTGATTAAAGAATGACTACACTTATAAAAAATCCCGTAAAATAAGGAGTGTCAACTATGGCTTTAGTGTTTGATATCATAAGATACTTCTGTCTGCTCACTTCTGTGGAGTTTAAACGGAGTGTAACACTACTGGGAACGCTTTAACATTTGAAATGGGAGCCTCTGTCAATGATAATCAATATGTAGTTGGTCACATTATGGGACACGGACGTCTCCTGGACTGAAAACAGCTCGACTCTCTCTCCTTTGTTTGAAGTGCAACAGACAAGCAAAAGAGCTAACATGAATGAGCAAGGTTATTTGTTACAGTAGCTGAGAGAAAAGACCCAACTACTGCGACACAGTTATTTAAAACAACAAATTAAAGTGGAAAAAAAAAAAAGAGAAACAGCAAGTGAAAGATAAATACTTGTGTGGAAGAAGAATGCTGCCGTTTCTTCTCGACCGGTTTAACAAACCAACCTGAAGACCACTGAATCTCGACATACTGTACATTAAAAGTGAATGAAAATTGCATGAAGCGACTGGCGATGGATACTTAACTCTGATATGATTTCAGCACAAAATTCAAGGGTAGCGGCTGCAGATAAACTGCAGCGCTACAACCGAATGTAGTCAACCAACAAAAGCTGCCATTTTGCATCAGACCGTAAGAAATGACTAACCTGATTCCAAACACGTGGCAGGCTACGTTCCTTAAATGAAATCGATAAAACCTGAACAGATCAAGAAGAGCACGTGAAATGGAGGGCAGCATCGAATGATTTCACTTCGACTTGCCCTGCTGTGTTGTGTGCTCTTCTTTTGCAACTGAGGCCACACCAACAACTGAATAGAAAGAACTGTGACGAGTGTCCCGCCACTTTCACGCTCTTTCGCACTGCCACAACTTTCAAAATAAAATCACCTTCCGGCGGCTGTTTGCCCTCAGCTGGGATCTGAACTGCACATTTTGGCGGATTTACACATATTGGGGGTCAATCCGAGAGAGTAGAAGACAGACAGACACACACACACACACATAAAGAGCAGGAAGAGACATAAAAGATCAGTGAAAATATTGTGTTCAGATATGGCATAGTATTTTCCTGTACATGAGGTTGTGTTTTGTAAACGCATTTGTTTTTCTAAAGTGTTTTTAAAGGGCATTTCACCTTAAACAACTCGTTTCAAACTCGCCTTGAACAATGGCCAAGGTTCATCATTATTATTGCACTTCTACAAACAGGGCAGGGATGGCTTTAGGGGGTTGGACTTTCTCCACAGCCGTCTTTTTTCCAAAGTGGATGGGACGGCTTGGCAGCAGTCTCGACAGAGAGACTCCTCCAGTCACTCAGCAACTCGTGTCCTCCAGGCGGCAGGTGGGTCGGTAGAGCCCGGTACTCTCCTCTTCAGGGCGGTGGGATGGAGGGCTCGGTCACGGCCAGCTCCTGCGCCAGGTCATTGAAGCGAGCGATGTAGTCCACGCTGCTCTCACTCATCATACAAGCAAGCTGGGAGTCCATCTGTAAGCGTGAGCAATGAGCTTTCAATATTTTTCTCCCAGAGGCCTCTTAAATTTTGGAAATATTGTTTTCTGGTGGAGAGTTAGACAAGATGATCATTTCCACTTTTAAAAATAAGGCTCCAAATAGCAGCCAGTTAGCTTAGCTTGGCACAAAAATAACAATAGGGAAACAGTACTATTGCTCTGTCCAAAGACAAAAAATGGTCCCGCCAAGAAATAGTCCAGACATTGTAGTTTGTACACTCTGTCTTTGTACAGATTAAACAAACAAGATATAGTGACATTTAATGAGTGTTAGAGGTGCTGGTGGGTGGATTTTGTTATCTTTGGACTGACCTAGGCTAGCTGTTTCCTGCTGTTTCCAGTCTTTATGTTAAGCTAAGCAAATCTGCTGCTGGCTATCGCTTCACTTCCAAATCCCTCAACGAGAAAAGAGCTCAACTTACCTCTGCAACATCAGGAAGGCCACGCGACTGAAAGGAATCATGGGAATTGCAGTCCAGGAGGCTTGGACCAAGCAAAGCTGTGCCGCTGGAGGGGCCAGATGGGGTTAGGGCGGTCCGCCTGCCCTTATCAGGAGAGACCATGCTGGCTGAAAAAGGAAAAGAGACAAACAGACAGTGAACAGAGGGGACAGCACACATGAAGAGTGGAAACAAAGTCGTCTTCATGGGACATCGCTGCAATAGGAAGTCTGCAGCTGTGTCATTGTTATCGTCCATTAATAAGTTCTTCATAAATCCTTTCATACTTGGGGAGCCCACTCTAACAGCGGAGCCACCAGGCCCGATTTACAGTATTTTTCTTATCCACCTTGTAGATTGTGACCCGCTTTAAAAAGTTCCCCAGTGTGGGATCAATAAAGTCTTATCCTACATTTTTTTACAGTTAACTTTTTTTTCTCCTCTCTTCTTCTATCAACTCTTTGCACAGGAAGCACACACCAGAGTTCAGTAGAGCTCCAATGACTAATACACAAAGATCTGTGATAGCATCTGCTAGCGTGCGTTCATTTAACCTACAGAGGAGGCATCCCAGTGTGGAGTCAGATGAGTCACTGGGGTACCACTGGGGGTCGTGGCTGGGCGATGGGATCCAGCCTCTGGACGGGCTGACTGACGGAGACGAGGTCAGCAGTTTGGAGCCGTCGTTGTTGCTCAGCTTGGCTGGAGAGAGCGCGGCCTCCTCACCTGCATGGAGCACGCAAACAGCCATTAGATTACACACACACACACACAATGTGTCCTAAATGCAGCACACCCTCTCATGCGAACACAAAACCAAACTCTATTGGTTTATGAGGCACGCACCATAGTGGCCAGAGTTGATGGCGAGCTCGATGATGGAGTCACTGATGTGTGTCTGAGGTTCTCCGGGAGCAAGAGCCTCTTCTGGGGGGCCGGGGAGTGAGATGTCCAATAGTGAGGCTACACTAGGTGGAGAGAGGAGAGAGTCCCCACCACCCGTCGCTCCAGGAGATGGTGGAGGCACGCCGTTCTGTGAAAATAACAAGTCCAACGCTTAATTGGGTCTGTTTTGTTATATTTGTACTGTTTAAGTTATATTTCCTGAACCGATGACCCACAATGGACAACAGGAACGACTCATGAGAAAAGCAGGACACTAGTCTTCAGGAAAGTATCAATAATTAGGAGTATTGCCTTGCTCTGGTTAGGAGTGTGTGTGTTTAGGTGTGTGCTGCTGACCTCTGGGACATTGTGCTGGAGGAGTTGAGAGTCTGGTTCAGCGTCAACAATGGGTGTGGTTGCAAGCAGGGTGCCGTTGTCAACAGAGGGAGAATTCATCTCCCGACAGGGACTGCCAGGGATGATACCTGCAGATTTAGCTGCCTGGTCAATGGCACCTGAAAGAGTATTAACAGTTTAGTCTCATCAGCACGTACCCAATAAACATTGACAGACATGTAAAGACAGACCGTATGAAAAACTTAAACACTGCAACAATTTGAATACAAAAATTAAAGCAGGGGCAAAAGGAAAAAGTGTTCTTCGTCTAGGAGAGTGTAGCTGGAAGAATGATGTTTTTGTCTTTTTGTCTGCACAAAAGATTACTTGTTCAAAACCTCATCCACTGTCAGAGATCATGTGGGAGTAAAGAAGCCAATCATTTTCATATATTTTGAAACTGAAACTCAATTTTAGATACAAATCCAGAGAATCCAGCGGGTGTAATGAATTTGACAAAAGCTTGACTTGAAACAGACAAAAACAGAAAAATAATAACAGTAAGAATATTGTTGGTGGTCTGTAAGAAGCCCTTAACTAGGACTCTTACTTTAACTGGTTTTATTTTGCCGTTTATGTAGCCTTCATGTTTTGTTGTTCAGTAAAACTGAAAACGTCCACAGCACAACATAAATTATCCTCTATCTCTATCGTTTTAATAAAACAGGGAGAACTGAAAATAGATTAATTAATAAAAATGAAAGAAGTACATACTGGAGAGCTGGCTGGCTGCTGCAGAGCTGGCTGCTGCAGGGGAAGCTTTGGACAGGGGGGGGCGAGAGGAAGGAGCCAGTCGGGTTTGGATTGGCCGGAAGGATCCAGTTCCTGAGGGAAGAAACAGGAAGTGAGAGAGCGAGAGATTTGTTAGGTTGTTGGTGAAAAAGAGAAATGAAATTCACTTGTGTGGGCAAAGAGCACATTACCCGAGTGTATCACCAATGTTACCACATAAATACAGTATGCTATAGTGTTGGTAACAAAAAAAATTATTTCCTAACAACAAACTGTAACTGTAGGATCCTGATGTGTGCAGAGTACCTGTGGCAGACGAGTTGGAGAGGATGGAGAAGGAGCAGACATGCTGAGGAGTGTCTCCTGTAGTTCGGGGTAGGAGTGTTCGCTGTGGATAAAACACAAACAAATGAACTACACGCTCAGTTTATCTTTTAGCCCATCATGACCTGCAAACACAACGCAGAGAGGCACTATAAGACATTAAAAGTACAAACATTCAACTATGTGGACTGTGGTGTTTGTACAGATGATTACAGCCTCTCCAGTTTTACTTCTTACACAAACTGAGCAATTTTAGCTTTAATATTTTATGCAACATGATCAACACCTTTAGGAACAAGTTTTCCTCTGTATTCTTTATCACAGACCTCTAACAGGTACTAAGAAGGCATTATAAAAGGACAGTTAGGGTTAATTAATATACTACAGTACAAAGCAACTGAGTTGCTTTCATTCGTGATACCACAGATGTTTTTACCTGAACTACAAGTGGTTTCCGAAGTTGTCTGTTTCGAGGTTTTCTTTGTCGAGAAAGGAAAAGATCTGACTGCATCTGCAAAAAAAAGAAGAGGCATACTAACATTTGTGCATATTCCTCTTCTTATCTTTGTATCTTCACCCAACCGGTGTAAAAAAAACACTCCGTCTTACACTGATAGAGTCGAGCTGCTGTCTCAAGGCGAGCTCGGCTTCCTTGTTGGGGGAAAACATTCTGTTGTGTCGTGAACTGTTGGGAGGCAGCGTGGTGGGAACCGCAAACACACCGCCTTCTGAGTCGCTGCCTGCAGTCGACCCCAGCAGAGAGCGAGGGAGGTTACGTCCACCTGAAGAGCGGAGAAAGAAGTAAGACATGCCATGTGAGGATTATTGTTATCATTTGGGCAATTATTTTTAATGTTTGAAGCATCCAGTGATCCTTTGTGTTCACACACACAAACAAGAGCAATTACAGTTAATTGAACTGGGCTTTAATAAAAATATAGAACCCAAAATAAGCAGCCAAATACCTATCACCTATTAAGCAGGAAGGAGTAATAATAAAATCACTTCCACGGATCAAGAAACAAAGCGAGTGTGAATGATGATTTATGATTCATCATAAAGATTTTGTTGTGCAAAAAAGTAGCTACTGTGCTAAAGCTGCATCTATAATCTTTATAAGATATCTGCAAGTTGAATGCACATTTAGTGCCTGTTATAGTGGCTAGAGAAACCCATACGTACCCGAGGCTCCAGCATTTGGCAGGTGTAACCTGGCCCCTCGGACAGAGGCTTGCTGCCGGCCACAGCTGGGGCTGCGAACGCCTGGTACGGGACCCTTCCCTGGAGGTGTGACCGCCTGGTTTTGCTCCTCCTGATGGGTCTTGAGCGGTGATGTGGCTGTGGAGCACAGCTCTGGAGCCTGAAGGAGAAGACACACTGTTGACACCATCTGTTGTACATGTACATCTCTAAATAATGCTTTCATTAGAGTTTAAAAAGGCTGCACAGAGCATTGTACAAATGAAATTTTACTGTTGTTTATCCTTTACTTATCTGTGGAGGATTTGTTGTGGATGAATTAATTTAGCATTGCAATTTTGTGAATCCACAGGAACATAAAACCAGCATACTGCTCGTGATTAAGGACCACGATATTCATTTAAAGTTGTATTCATGCCGTGGGGTTTAAAAATTACAATTCTTGTTTGACTTCTAACTTCAATCACGAAATTCAGAGGTTTTGTGCACAAATATAGGTTAAAAAGTTAAAATGGGTATCTGACAACCAGCAACAACAGAAGAAGTAACAGTTAATCCCTACCAAAGGTTTAGGATTGACCTCAGTGGCAACCAGTTTGAGCAGGCAGCGCAAAACGCGGTGAGTCCTGTTGGGCTTTGGCTGCGCTAAGGCTTGTCCGTTTTCCTGGTTGATGGAGGGAACTGCAATGGGCTGCCACTCGTACTCCAGCTGCAGCTTTCCAGGCTTCCCAAACATCAGGTAGAGCTCAGCCAGGGTGACGTTCTCCGCGTCCCGGGCGCTCCAGCCCTCCTCTCTGATCTGCTCCACAGCTCGTTCTTTGGCTGCTGGTGCAGAGCCCTGCGACATCCCCTCCTCTGAGCCAGTCACTGCAGGTTTGGCTGGAGGAGTCTGGTTAGCCTCTGGGGAGGAGGTGCTGTTGTTCTGCTCCTCTTTGCATTGTTCCGATGAACTTTCTGTACTACTGCATAACTTCTCCATGCTTTTGGTCGCTCCTATACCAGCACTGGCCTCCGCACCAGTACAGGTTTTGCCCCCATCAGAGAGTGCGATCCCAGCCCCCTCGTCCCGAGGAGCCACAGTCTGCTGAGAGGAGGCAGGGGCAGAAACAGACGGAGGTCTCTTCTCCTCTAGCTTTGTAGAACTGTCTTGCAAAGGCTCAGGGTTAAGGGGCTCAGTTCGTCGACTATCACCCAATACAATCACTGAAGCACCGGCAGCACCGGCAGCACCAGCAGCAGCATTGGTGGTGGTGCCTCCCCGTCCAGTTTTAGTGCCAGTCCGAGGTGGTGGAGCCGTGTGAATACCCAGAATCTGGGCAGCTGGCAGTTCCTTGGCATTGGGCCGGTTCTTGCCGCTCTCTAGCCAGTGTACAGTGCAGGAGGCCTTTGAGTGAACCACACGTGCCACACCCGGCAGCGTAGTCAAGGTACTGCTCTCAGCTGGGAAAAGAAAGAGCTCCTCCTGCTGGGATTTGCTGGGAGAGGCTGTGCTGGACTGGCCGCCCTCCAGAGCCTCCCTCTCCATGAGACTCTTTAACTGAAGCGTTAGTGTTAAGGGCTCCCCAGATGTTTACAGCTCAAGTGAAATATCACTGCTTTGATTGCAAAGATAATGAGAAAACCTACTGTACTGTGCAACATATTGTAGCGTGTTATTAGCAGGTGGCTGTGTAACACAGATACTGCATGACAGAGTAATGTGAGTAATGTGTTATCATATTATCCCATCATTAACGGATTAAATAGATTGTTGTTGATGTTTTAAAGGATACAATCCGCTGGTCGTGGTACGCCCACTTCTGCTTCAGGTACTCAATGAGGCTGGAGACTTTCCTGTGGAGCTCCACCACCATCCTGGGTTGGAAAAGACACAAAAATAGATTGATTTACAAGCTGCTGTGGTAAGACGGTGCAGCACAGCACTGGGCTGGATAATTTAGTTGTATGCACTGCATTATTGAGCTGTGCTGTGGGAAAATTGATCCTGAATATAACGACAAACGTGGATGCTTTTCTCACATTAAATAGTATCCGACTCAAATGTCTGAGTGCCGACTGAATGTTCATGGATTTAAAGCAGTTATGATGTTGCTGCAAACTTATCCTCGTGCCGTGCTGAAGTAAATGTAAATGTCTGTTTTAAAGCTAACTGTGATGTCATATGTTATGTTTTTGATTAGAGATTAGTTAAAAGGCATGCCTGACCTGAGGCGAGGGTTGTGGGCTAGACTCTGAACGCGGGCCCAGGAGTGGTTACTCCGTGGTTGGAGCTCCACTGCCACCTTCAAGGGTAGACGCACCGGCTTCTGGTCCTCCTCGTCACTCACTCCTGCACAAAGGACACAAAGACACAGTGAGACTGAATGAGTAACACCATCGCAGCTCTCTTAGGGGAAAGTCAGGTGTGTTAGAAGAGCAAGAGCTTTATCCTGTCAAGAGCCACATAATAATACATTTCTTTATTTTATTTGCCTTCAGGACACTCAGGGTTGGTTTGCGGTGCATAAAAAGAGCCATGCTCAAACAGATAAAAACAGTGGAAACATGGCAAAGACAGCAGAGAACAAAAGTACAATACAGCTGACGAGTTGAGTATGACCTTGATGTATTAACAGACGACTAAAACTCAGTGGTACTGAAGGGGAAACAAAACAAACCTGGACGAGGACTGACACAGCTAAACCTGTCACAATAACTACTTTTGTTGGACGATACATTTTCCCAGGAATAATCGTGATACATTACATTATTATCATTTGATATAATGAAAGCATAATAATGCAAATACACCCTTCCAAAGAGCAGCAAGAGGGAAACAAATATTAAAATATCTTAATTAAATAAAACCACACAACTCAAACAATAAAATGGACTCAAGGGTCATTTTTTAACAGGCAATATAATTGTATTGCCACTAGAGCATGTCCATTTAGACTTATTCCTTTAAACTTTCTGATTGGAAAGTTTGCCATCATCAGGAACACGTAATCTTTACTTTAACTGGTTCATTGTCGTTATAAATGTATACGTATGTGTGTGTCTATGGAAGATCTGCCTGAGCTGCACCCACGGTGACGCTCACACAGTGAGCAGATCATCATCTGAATCATACAGAAGCAGCATGACCAGAAATGACAGCAAAACATGTTTTTTTGTGTTCATTCAGCTTAGGCGCTGTGAAAAAAAGTCTCAAACGGTAAACCCTACTCTGCTGTTTATTCTGGCATCATGTTGGCTAAAGTGTTGTTGACATTCTCATGTAAACACAACAGGGAATATCGTACGATATACAGACATGACCTTGATCGTTTTTACTGACCTCAAGGAGTCGATAAGTTAACTATCGTGACAGTCCTTACACGTACAGCACTAAAAATAAACACAGACTCTAATTTTCCATCCTCGGTTTTCTCTAAGTTTGGTGAGTGACTGTTATCGAACAGAGGAGTAGATTATAGCCAGTCAGATCAGTCATCTACATCATCTCCCTCCTGCTCCTCCTCCTCACTTTGCTCCCACGGAGTTACCATGGAAACGCCACGAGCCCACATGCAGCCATTGTTATTGCCAAAAACCCCGCCCCCACAAACCCTGCGCCTCACCGTCGCAATGATTTATTTTTTTCAGCACTGATGTTTGTTTACTTTGTATGTATAGTGTGTGATTGGACATCTATGTAAGCACATGCTCACCATCTGGGTCACAAAGTTTCTTCAGTGCACGGCACATGGGCGCTTTGATTCGCAAGTTCCTCCCTTTGGAGCGTACGGTGGTGGCCCTGATGAAACAGAAAGAGCAGCAGTGAACCTTTCAGTGCCTCACATAAACACAGACTCATAGACATAATAACCGAAACATTTAACAATACAGTAGCCAGTAAAAAGCAGTTAAAACTGAGAACAGTGAGAGTTTGCTGTGTATTTTTTAAACTTTATCGACTTACCCTTGCTGGATGAGTTCGTTGAGCTTTGCCACGTTCTTGTCATCCATTACTGTCAGAGACAAAACACAAAGCCGGAGAGATGTTTACGACATCGTCCCTGAAGAGCGGCTGTCCCCCATGACTGGGAGCATGCAGTGTTTAATCACATCCCTTGTGTCCCAAACTAACAGCAGAAAAACACTCGCACATAAAACATAAAAAACACACACTTGAAAACACACACAAAAAAAGAGACACACATGCACGGCCTTCACTTACATCCTCCAACTTTTTTCCGCAGCTCGGCGTAGCAGATGAGACCGTACAGCTCTTGAGAGGATTTCTTGAGCACTCTGGAGTACACTGAGAAGGAAAGATGACACAAGTCACAACACTGATGTAACCAGCAGCACAGGAGACAGGAGCGTATGCTACATAAAGATAACGCAACAATGACACTGAAGGCTTTTTGGGGTGGAAAGAGGCTCGGGCTTATCTGCAGAGAGTTTTTAAACATATGTTTTGGGACAAAGTCTCTCTACCTAACAGAGTCCGGCATGTTATTTTGGTTCGCCATGACAGTGACTTGTTTTCAGAGGCACCGTTAAAACAAATCTACAAGGACAACCCTAATTCAACATGAACAAATCAACACATTTGAGCTAATAGACGGGCCTTATCCATGATTAAAATAAACCGAACTTGCCGTCCTGTTATGACCCTTTTAACCCCTGGACATACATGACTGCCATGTTAATCATTCTGACAGCTCTCACGGACATAACATGATAAGTGAGACAAGATGAGACGGTAAAAGTCGCACGTTATTATTGTTAAAATTGTCCGACCGATACCGCCTGTTTCAGAGGGACGAAAGTAAACGGCAGCTCACCATTGGCAAAGTCGATGTGTTTGGAGATCTTGTGCCAGGTTCGGTAGTAAAAGTGGCGGACCTGCTCCTTGTTCTTCACCATGTTGGCTGGCTTGCCTCTTTTCTTGTACTTCATTGCAATGTTGTTCTGGATAGCCTCAAAATCCTTCCCATGCTGGAGACCAGAGTGGTAGAAATTAGTATTAGATGTCAAACTTTAAAGTGAAGTTTGTGCCACATGAGACAGTCTGTTTGGTTTTACCTCATAGAGCCCCTCAAAAAAGCTGTTTTTGTCCTCCGCGCTCCAAGACTCCCACTGCCGACGGGCCCTCTTCTGGTTACCAGCTTGCTCCTCCTTCTCGGCAGACCCTTGGCCCTTGGAGGTCTTGGACACTCCTCCTGCAGAACCAGCCACAGGCCCCGACTGTCCCACCGTCCCCTGTGAGGAAGAGCCGTTCTCTGCCCCTGTGTTACACAGAGAGAGAAAAGGGGGTGCACACAAATCCATCA